>JAYRBT010000139.1:62893138-63032665 GCA_036023395.1 Myiotriccus ornatus | reverse complement strand
TATTGCTGGGTGGGCGTGTTGGGGGAAACAAGCCCTGGCTTCCAAATTTCAGCGTCCTGGCTACTACTTGCAGCTGCAATAGTTTCACTGGGTTTGCTCTACTAGTCAAACATAGCATTTAATTTTGAAAGGAAAATGAACAGCGCGTTGTCAAATTACATGATGTTTAATTGAAAATTAAATAGTGCAGATATTTTGTTTTTCTTAAAACAGCCAGTTCTAGTTCTGATTCTGGAGGTCCTTCGGTGCAGATTTAATTAGGGCTTGTGTGTAGTTTTCAGGCAGTTGCTTTAATTGGAAGTTCCCTACTAGCAGCACTCTCTGTGACACAGGACTGGCCTCACCAGACCTCAGGACTTCATAGTAGAGAAATTCCTAAAAGACTAATATGAAATTATTTATATATTATTCCTATGTACTTAAAAACAGATAATAAGAAAAAATGCCCTAACTTAATTGACAGGTGTTTTTCCTAACTGTATCATGTGTATCATGGATAGTGATATTTTTTAAGTAGTTCTTCTCACAAGTAACCTCATGCATGAATTTGTATCACTAATTTGTTGTGTGTTGCTGTTTGCAGTCACCTCAGTTGCTCTCTCCAACACCTACTGAGGTAATCCCCAATGCCTTTGTTCTCGTATTCTGACCCATTCTGTGGTGCATAAACCTGGTCATATTGATAACCAGCAGCATCTGAAGTGTGGGGTTTGCCTCCTGCCTCTACAGTGCATGGGGTTTATAATTTATGCTTTTCACAGTGTTACTTGCGTTCAATAAGTACTCTGCTTCTGGATTGTCATCTGTATGCATCTGTCTCCACTGTTGTCCATGTTTCTGCTTTCCAAAATAAAGGTGGTATGGTGGTCACTTCTTCAAGCTCTACTTAATAAATTATATTGGGAAATATGATTTATGTTTACATTTAAAGCTGCCAGCATGAGTTGACTTGAATTGATGCTTGGCAAAACTTTCTCTTCTTTTTTCTTCTCATTTTTTATTCCACAAATAGTTAAACTACTTATACTATTTGTGCTCACATACTGTTAAATCATTTGCACATACCTGAACTTCTAGGTCAGTGCATTTTGATGTGCATTAATGATCAAAACTAGTCATTGCTCCAAGAAACATCACTTTGGAAGCAGTGAAAGCATTTCACTTAGTTTCCCATATTACATAGTCAATTACATATCAGGGGTCTGGCTAATTTCTCCATTATCCCAGTTTTATGTACTGCAAAATTTTAGTAATCATGGAGAATTATGAATTTTCATTAAGGGTTGTAAATTGCAAACTGTTACTTTAACCGCTAGTTAAACAGAGAAGTTAACCAATAGAGATGTAATTTAATTGATAGTTTAAAAATAAAAACGTGCTTTATGTAATACTGCATTTCATGAACTAGATTGTTTCTTGCAGAGATACAAAGTACACAAAAGGTAAGATCTGAAACAATATGAAAATTTGGTGTTTTGGAAGATTATAATAATTTCCTTTAAATTACATAGAAGTTACCAAACTGCCTATACTAGTAAGTTTCAAAAGCAGTACTGGTGTGGAGATTGGGGCTGCCATGATTTGTGTTACATGAATACTCTCACGTTATCCAGCTTCTCCGTGCTTGCTGTCTTTCTCTGAAGAGTCCATTATCAGGTGCTTGGGCGTCATCATCTGCAAACTTGTCACCAGTTTTGTGGCAGGGATTTTTATTAGAGGAAAATTCCACTATATCGTACAATTTGATACATCACAGACCATTAGCTAACACTCATATGATATTTAAATACCATCACAAGACTTGGTAGGGACATTGCAATAGCGCTTGCAACTCTCTTCACAAAGGTTAGAGTGGGTAGTAAATAAATGTAACTACTTTGGGAGGGAAACATTTCAAGCTGGACATAGAGTTGGTGGCACAATGCCTACAGAACGCTGCATGCTTGGGAAGGCATCAGTTGTCCTCTGCTTTTAGTGTAATTTCTCCTAAACTTGATATTACAGCAATAATGCTGCTGACCGCTATATAAAAATGATTTTGCACTTTTGAAAAGGCAGTCAGTGGGCATGGGGTGAGGTTAAAGGGACGGAGCACACCTGGACCACAGGAGGAAAACTGATAGTGTGGGAATATTGTACATCTCTGTAGTTGAGGATAATCCCATCTAAAGATGAATGGATGGATATAATTAAGTTGTCCTGATAGGAAACTGGGTGATGATGATAGAGCCAAGTAGGGTCTACTGTGTGTTTAAATGATGAATAATCCAGTGGGAATCACACAGATGCCTAAGAGTGTCTCCATATTCCTAAGTGATTCCTGTACCTGCTATGGTACAGCATATCTTCACTCATTTCTACTGTGACAGGGGAAGGGAAGCATTTTTTGGAGTATGACTTTCCATAAAGGAGAATCTGCAGTTTACATTGGTGTGTTCTAATCTGAAGTTAACTCAAGCCAATTCTCACTTTTCCTGAAAGAAACAAGAAATTTGAATTTGCTTATGTAGCTAGTTTACAAAAAGTCACACATCTATTTCACTCAGTAAGGCTTTACTATTAAGAAGACATGTTTAATTAGCTGTAGGGAGTGAGAGGCTTGGAATTGGTGTACGTGGTTTTAACTTGTTGAAGCCAAGGGTTTAGTGGGGCTTGAATTGTCTTACTTGCTTTGCACAATGCTGCAGTATTAATGCTATTGCTGTATATGAGTGTTTATATAGCATAATGACCATGTTACAGTGCGGTACACTGGGCAACTTATACAGTTGGTTTTCTGATTTAATAAAACCAACAAATGCTGATTTTTGTGTTGTCTGTAACCATCATGCATCCATTCATATGGGCACAAGGTGGCCGTATTGCTATCATGCTAACCTGATCTCGTCTTCCACCCACCTATATATGTTCTTTTCAAATTATATTGTAAATTTAAAGTCTTGTATATGCTGACTTCCCTGGTAACACAACCGTTCTCTGATACTTGGCAGAGCTCTTTCAGTCACACTGAGGTGGAGGTGCTGAAAGCCACCTCATTTCATTGGGATTACGTGGAGTCTTAGGACAACGACTTCCATCTCCACAGCACAGAAACGTGCAAAATGGTGTGTTCTGCCTGTTTCAGAAGTTATTTCTGTTCCCTAATGACATGTATTTTGTGTCTTCCTCTAAGGGTGACCAAGATGACAGATCTTTCAAGCAGTACAGAACATCAAGCCCGAGCTCTGCTGGCTCACTGGGCTATGGTCGCTACACCCCAACCTCCCATTCTCCTCAGCATTACAGCAGACCAGGTAATCCAAAAGCAGCCTTACTTATTCTCTAGATTTTTCCATTATGTGGTTTTATGATGCAAGTAGAATAGACTCCAGGGGACAGGAGTTTAAGGTGGAATAGTAGTTCATTGCAGTGATTTATAATCAGAGAATCCCATGGGAAGAAAGGAGACAAGGAACATGCATCAAAGAAAGCAGAAATAGGCATTTAAAAAAATTTGGTTTTATGTAAACACAAGATAGAATAGTTTAAAGGACTGAAGGTACATATTCAATCTGCAGTTCTTTCAAGATTTGGCACAGTAGCAGTGAATGCACATGAGAGAGTGATTGAGTGATTTCCTATCACTTCTTGTATCACAGAGTCATGGTTCATCTCTCCTCTCCACAGTGCAAGAGCTGGAGAGTGACTAGTGGTTCTAATGGCTGGAGTTTGAAGGCCAAGTTGATTTAGTCGAGAAGTTTACAGCAGTTTTTATTGCAGCTTTGGGCTGTAGTAGCGGCTGTGCTGGTGCTCTTGTCAGAAAGGAGGGATCACCTCGTTTTGACCTTTGCATTGGAATGCCTTACAAAAGCCCATTCATATTTGGGATTCGTACAGAGTGTTATCCTTGGAAATAATCAGTGAAATTGCTCAAAATGAATTCAGTTTTTTTCTCAACTCCATCCTTTTGGTGGAGAACATAGATCATTTATATTATTTTCTTGGTGTCTTTTAGTTAATATTGGGGATACATTATAATTATAAACTAGTTTGGAAAATTGTGAGTTCTTAATCTTTCCAGGGACATGAAGTTTTTATAGGTAACAGAAATGGTTTTTGCAGGAATTGAATATTTTACTATATAAAATCTTTAACAAAGTAGAAATGAGTTTGAGTATAAAAAGATCTGTTAGAGAGAGGAAAGACAGTTTCTCCTGAAGGTCTAGCAACTGTGTCATCCCTAGGCTTAGCAGCACACTGTTAAAGCAATAAGGAAAGACAAAAGGAATTCCAAATGAATTCTAATGTTTTACAACTTCACTGAGGCTTTAGAGGATAATCATCATAATCACCACTATTAATAACTGCCATTAGTCCTCCAAAATATGTTTTCAGGACATTATTACAGCAAAGCAAACAAAGGTGACTCTTGAGAATGTTTTTCAAGGTACTTAATCACATGTCTAACTTTCAGAGCTCAAATAACTTCAGGATGTTTCTTCAAATACTTAAATTAGCTGTGCACTGGAGTGCCCTGGTGCGTTGTGAAGTAAATCCTACCAGTGTGCACCACTGGCAGTGAGAACTGGACCCACTCGTGGCACAGTTCTCAGCAGAGACAAGGCTCTCCCCATTTCATTTCATGAGATCCATTCCGAGCATTTGTCATTCCCTCTTGCAGCTTTTGAATAAGCAGGTTTTCCCCTGAGTACAGCCATGCTTTTTGTGGTGCCTTTTCTGGAATATTTTCTGATGCGTTACAGTTAAAGCATTTTAT
The DNA here is from genome assembly GCA_036023395.1 of Myiotriccus ornatus. Taxonomy (NCBI): domain Eukaryota; kingdom Metazoa; phylum Chordata; class Aves; order Passeriformes; family Tyrannidae; genus Myiotriccus; species Myiotriccus ornatus. Next base: position 63,027,909 of record JAYRBT010000139.1, on the reverse strand, counting down.
GGGATACTCTTTCTGTCTGCGGAAAGCCCCTGTCCCTTGGCCAACCCCGTAGGGTGGCCACTGTCATGTTTTTAGCAATAACCAGTGAAAGATGAAGTCTTAAGTATAAACTGTGTTTTCTAAGCATCAGGAGGAAAATGTTCCTGAAAAAAAAAAAAAAAGGATGGCGTTGTAATTTGTGGCTTTCAGTAAGTGAACTAAATAGTTTATTTTCACTTACTCTCTGTTGCCCCCAGCTGGTACTCAGAGTCTTGGTACCAGTAGCTGCATCTCCCTGCCCCAACACCCAAGCCCTACATCTACATTCAGACATCATTACATCCCTTTCTTCAAAGGTAAGGCCCAGGAATGCAAAACTGTGCTGTGATACTGTAGATTTATTCAGCTATGTTTCACTTCTATGTCTGTGCAAGCATGGCTTCCACTTGGATAAAATTTGTCTTAATTTTGTGCAAGTGCTTTCTTGATGTACTGTGTAAGTTTTACAAACTGAGTGGGTATGGGTTGTTTTATTTTTGCTTTTTTCAGTGAGTGTTAAGTGTCTTTCAAAGGGGTGGAGGGAAGGATTTAGCTTTTATGAAATTGAGGGAGGGAATTATTTAAAAGTCTGTTTGTTCTAAAATATCTTTATTGTGGTGATAATAAGTAGTATAATAAGCTTATACACTGGATACAACATAGGATGATCAGTTATCCGACATTCCAGCCTACTTTTAGATATTCTTCCTATTATTTGTAGCATTGCCAAAAGTTATGACAGCTGCACTGATTATCAGTTAATCTGTGCCATACATTATAAGACAGAGTAATTTAATCTGTTATCCTTGCCATTAATTTTTTTGCAGTGGATATTAACTTTTAACAACTTCCATGTTGAGGTTGTGGGACAGTACTGAGGAATGCCAAGAACCTTTGAGGCAAAGCCATTATTTTTAGCTTGTTAGCTAAATGTCAGAAAGAGAAGACATTCAGCTACCACATCTTCCCCTGCCTCTATCTTCTCTAGTAGCAGTATCAACTCTGAGGAGACATGAATGGCAAACTATTTCAATGCATGTGATTTCATAAAGTAAAACTGTTGTTCTTGCTGTTGTAACCATTACAGAAAAGGAAGTGACCCTCTGCAGGAGATAGACTTGCACACTCAAGTGAATAGCAGGCACTCATGGCCTTTGGAATAGTCAGCTGAATTTCACTGGTATAAACAGGAACAGAATCAGGCTCAAGTCTTCCAAATATGATCCCTGAGAGAAAATTTTGGAGGAAGAAGCTGATGAGATTAAACTGTTACCATTACAGAGTCTACCTGCAAATCTCCTTTCCACAACAAGCAGCAGTAACCCTCCCAGGCATTTTTTGGAAGGCTGGCACACATCCTGGTATTCTCTGAGGCACTGGGTTTTTTTTATCTGTCCTCTAAATTTGGATGGGATTATCCAACCTGATGTACTGAGTAAGAAAAACTTCTTTGCTATGCTGCAGTGCACAATTTCACTCAATGGAAAGCTCTTTCTCGAAGTCCTGCTGGCAGTTACTTGGCAGCACTCCTGTTGAAATGAGTTTCTGTTCAGTGCTACCTGCTGTTGCTCAGAGCAGCAGTAGTTATTAACTGCTGCTGTTTGGATGAAGAAATCCTCTAGTGGTAGCTCCTTGTACCCAAATAACTGTTAGTAATGTGATAAAAACTATAATATTTTGCAATTCTGAAGCCCTTTTTGTCAAGGAGCTAAAATATTTTGTAAGCAGTACCTTACAGTGCTTCACGGTGCTCTTGTGAGGCTAAAAAGGTGAGCCTGTTTATAATTTTCGTAAATAGGTAATCCTGAGCCTTGCTGAGGTTGTATAGATTATACACTGAGTTTATGTATCAGTCCGAAAGGAGTCAGAAGATTTGCTCCATCCTTTTCAAGTTCTCTGAATTCTGAGTTCGAGTTTGTGGTTTTTCTCCTTATCTGGAGGAGCCTTTTGATGGTGTGGATGTGCTCTTCTTCTCTCTTCGAAGTGGTTAGTGTGGAAAGAGGAGGATTGTAGCAATAGTTGCTTTGTATCCAGACCAACTTTAATGTTGTCACTTCAGTTTTAATAGAGTGAAATCATGCTTGTTTAAAAAAATATGATTAAATCCAAAAATAATACACTGCTTCAAAGTACTAGAAGTAATCTTTGTAGAACCAGCACTCCACATTTGTCATAAAAGATATTTCTTTAAGCTTCCAGGAGACAGACATGTTACTACCCTAGGGAAATTAAGAGAAGTGAGATCTTCCTGTTGATTTCACTGAGTTTGCATCATATTTTTCCTGAGAAGGACATGGTTCATAATTTTTTTCCAGTGAAAAATATGATTATGGAGTTCCTGTTCTTCTGTCAGTGTACTGTAGTCTGGGTCCCATACAGTGTAATAGGATGATCTGTTCTTTATCATGAAGAAAAGTGGTTTGATTGTGCTCTTTTAAGGTTTTTGTCTTCAAAATAAGTCCAGCTGCACTTCAAGAAAGCTTCATAGTTCATGCCCTTGCAAGTCGTAGGGTGTGATATTCCAAGCACCTGTGGCTGGTGTGGCTCTTCCTCTTGAGGTAATGGAGTCAGTGAGTGTTCTGAGCCCTGCTGAAAAAAGGCTTACTTAAAATGTGGTGCAAATTATCTTGCCTTTCTAGTGCAGGAGCACAGCTTCCAAAGCCCATTTATTAGGCTTTGAAAACCTGAAAGAATTAGTCATCAAACTTCAAAAAGCTTTGTCTATCTTAATGCAGCATGGGCAGAGATATTAAAGGATCCAGTTTCGTGAGTAGGCTTGAACATCTCCCTCATTAAGCCAGTGGCATTTGTTTGTTGTCAAGTCCTGAACTTAAACAGCTCTTACTGTAACTTGCTATCAAATTTCCCATCCTCCCAGATAGGATAAAAGCTGACTAGGAAGGAAGTATAAGCAATATTATACTTTTCCTGACAGTCTCTTGAAAAGGGAGCATGGTCAAAGCCCTGGTCAGTTGGCTCCACACACACAGACTTAAATGTGCAGCCTGCCCTGTCAGCAGCCAGAGGACACAAGGAAGTTTTTGTGGTCAACATTCAAGTTTAAAGTAAACCTTTCCAGATTCTTTCCAAGTTGAACAAAATCCAGGGAAGAGTTCAGGATTCTGGTTTTTTCCTCTTCACTGACCAGCAAAGCAGATCACAGCCTGTGGATGCTTGTGGCAGAAGACAAAACCAAAACTTTGAAAAATTGCTCTCTCTGGTTCTTTCTCTGACACCTTATTTGAAGTTCTTTGTCAGTGTATAGCAGGCAAACCTTGAAAGAGATAATTTGTTGGCAAAGTCTCATTTTAGAGATTTAAATTATAGCCTAGGTTAAGCATTTGTCTGTAGTTCGTACACAGTAACTTTCTATATGGGTCTTCAGTTTGTTTTATTATTAAAAACTTATTTTTGTTTGGAAAATTTGAAAAACAACTACTGATGTTTGTCCAAATCAGTGTCAGAATTAAAGTTTGAATGTAAATCAACTTGTATGAGTGGGGTGCAAGAAGAACGTTCTCCATCATTTCATCGTTAATTCTTTCACTTCAAGCAAGTTAGAGATGATGGCTTTGCAAACTGCTCCACACAGATGATCAGTTGCATTGAACAACTTGTTGATTTGCTGTCCCCTGATACTTATTCTTGTATCCTGTTTTCTTACAAATTTATTCCTCTTATTAATCCTTCCTCTTGATTCCTTGCTGACACTCTACCCTATCCCTGAAGAATGACTTTCTGTGTGGGTATGATACCAGCACCTTGGGTCACTGATCAGAGAAGTGTTTATTCATGCAGGTCATATTTGAATATACATTTTTAATAATTTGCTGATTTTTAAGTAAATGAGGAATTAATACACTGTGACAATTGCTTGAGAATTTTCATTTTCTGTTTAAATTAGAAAATTCCAATAACAGCATCTCATTTGAATGAATGACAAGATTTTTAAGAATTTTGGACATGTAATGGACCTTACTTTGATAAGTATCTACCAGTGACACTGAGGCTTATTCCATTTAGTAGGGATGGCCAGGAATCTGGGCAGCAAGCAGCAAAGAAAGAGCAAATTCATAAATGTGCAGTGAAAACCTGTCACCACTTTTTTTCTTCCAAGGGCAAAACGGAAATCAAGAAACTGAATAACTGTCAGGTTCCTTGTCTGAGGAATACTTGACTGCAAGTATGTGGTGATGTACCAGATTCTTAGTAATTCCGTAATTTTCCCCTTGCATTTTGGAAGGGTCATAGGCTATCAGCACCTGTAGTTTTGATTCTAATTTCTCAACTTCTCAGATTACACTTTTTCAACAAGAAATCACTGTTACTGAGTACACAGTGGCCAGAGCTGAATGGTTTTTGAGTTTTAATAAAATAACAGACACAAAATTTAGAGTTGTTTGGTCAGTGCATTGTTGTGAGATACACAGCATGCTCTTCTGACCTTATCTGTCCTGTTTCTGCTCCTGCTGAACTCAGTGACACTACCCTTTGACCTCAGTGGTGCATGTCAAGGCTGGCAGTCCGATGACAATGCATCCACTGCTCCTCAGCAGGGCACAGATCACCTCGATGGACATGGCCTGGACAGTTCTGGTAATCCAGGAGCTCTATGGTTATAAAAGGTCCACTCCATGAAGGCAGAATTCAGTTACAGATGCAATACCCTGAGCTGCTGCATTTTCTTTACCCCCAACATAACTTGCTATGATTTCATCGTTACTAGCCATTAAATCTGTGCTTCATCCACACTAAAACAGTAACGGCGAATTAACAGTCATTTTATGTAAGACTAAATGTCATGTTTGCTTCCAGTTGCTTAACAGTGCTGTAAACTAAAAGGATTTTACAAGTCCCAAAAAAGTAGAGCTTTACTTTTTTGTTTGCCAACCAGCCCTATAATGCCATAGTGTGTGCTTCAGGGAAATAAGATAAGAGGAAATGAATGGCACCTAATGAGCATTTGACAAAATGTGGAAAAATTAATATGGAGCAATCTTATGTGTATTTGAAACTTGGTGAAGTGACTATGGCATTATAGATCCATGACTTGATAATCCAACCTTGTTTGCATAAAAATACTGTGGCATGTTACCGGTGGGAAAAGTTTGCAATTAAGAGCCAAATTTCAACATCTCTTTTTGTCACTGATACATGTAGGATTATTTGATTTAACCATAACATTTGTATTTTGGTCTAGTCCTGCTTTGAGATAATTTAAACACTACTGAATAATTTTGTTACTGGTTTCAGGGGCAGGCTATGAGCCATGGCATTAAACTTTTAAAACACTTGATCAGTAGATTACTCAGTTAAGGCTGTGCAAAAACACATTACAGGATTGTGGATGTTCTTATCCTTTGATTTTCTTTATGAAAGTGTCATTAAAAGAGTAGCTTTAATTTCAAAGTAGGGCAGTTTAATCTGATATTATCTATCAGATACTAGTTTTTGATGATATGTTTGGCATCTGAGCCAATATACTGTGCTGAAAAAGAATGGGTTTTACAAAAAACGTGTATTTAAAACTGTTGGATTAACAAGTCATTCTCAACAAGCTTTTATGCTTGAAATACTCTACTTTGCTTTCCATTTTTTCTTTTATCTGCTTTCTTTGCTCTTCCCCTTGGAGGCAGTGAAAGTGGTCGGAGCACTCCAAGCTTATCCATGTACTCTGACAGCAAATCTTCACCTTCTGTCTATCAGCAGGCTCCTAGGCATTTCCATATTCCAGGTAGGCATTAACTGCTTAGCTTTTGATCTTCAATGGCTGGCACCTGTTTATTCTCTTCTGAATGTATTTTTTTTTTTTTTTGCATTGATTTGTGAATTTCAGAGTGAAAGAGAAGAAAATGTCTGACAAGTAAATATCTGTTACCTGTTAAACTTCCTCTCAGAAATAAAGGAGTTAGAGAGCTGTGTGCTTATGTCCGTATGTTTTTTTTTAAAAATTGCTGTACAGGAGGGACACAGTGACAAATGTTACTAAGACTAGTTACAGCAGTGCTGGGTAAATGGTTGGACTCGATCTCAAAGGTCTTTTTCAGCCATAATGATTCTAAGATTCTATGATTTATAGAGCCATAACTGCATAGGTCTGTTGAATGTGTGTGCAGGAGGAACAACTACAGGGGTTTTTGTTTTGTTGGGGTTTTTTTCTCCTTATCCATCTATTCTCTGAATTTAAAAGTCATATTGACATAAGCTTTAAAAATAAGCGGAAGACTTCAGAAAGGCAGGAAGTTCACTATGGCTGGCTTTGCATACTACTATGGTTTCCAGGTTTGCATTCAGCCAACAAGCACATTAGATTTATATCCACACTATTTAGCTTTTTGACTGCTAAGCATATCTACCTGTTCGCTGGCATAATATGTTTATTCATTTTTAGCTTCTGGGGTTAATGTTTCTATTAAAAGACCACAATTAGGAATTGTATCTGCTCAGGTCCATAGTACTGAGCAAATCTGGTTTCTGTACAACATGATATGGGAACCCTGGGCTGTGGCTCTGGGGTCTTTCAGAAAATTTCTGGAAGGCCAAGTTAGCTATACAATTCAAAATATAGAAAAAATATAGGATTTCCTATAAGAATGTTGGGTATAACCAGTATAATCATTTATGTCTGAACATATACACTTTATTTGTAATTAATGGAGAAAGTCCTTTTTCAAGTGTGACTGTTACAGTAGTCTGTTGTATCTCTATAGGAATTTTTAAGTAGTGACAAATATAGCCAGTTTCTCTTTGCTGTCTGGGAGGGATACATATCACCCAATGGATGCCATTCAAGGTGTCTTAAAGCATTCTGAGGGACTTAGAATTGTGTTGCATAGGTAGGTATACTCAATGTTTTCAATACATAAAGACGACGGATAAAGCTCCATTTTTTTTGCAATAACCAGTGAATGACAAACCACTGAATGAACGTGTAGTCTTTGATGGAGTTTTTTGCATTATTAGTGTTGAGAGGAGGCGAGTGGCATGGTCTGAACTGCTTGCTTACGCTTTCATTCTTTCCTTTCTCTTTCCTCTTCCTCAGACACTGGCGTAAAAGATAACATCTATAGGAAACCTCCTATCTACAAACAGCATGGTACAGTCTGCTTTTCTCTGTTGCAGTTTTACCTACTTGTCTTTGAAAAAAAAAATGCATATTGTACTCTCAAATTTGCTTGCTGTAGTCTTTGCATTTCATTGCGTCCCTGTAATCTCAAACAGAAAAGGAGAAAAAGTAACATGAAAATTAAATATTGTTTTGTATAACGTGCAGTCCAAGGATACAGTAAGTTCTCCAAAACTGGGATGATGGTATTTTGATTTGTCTTGATAATTCAGAGCTGATACAAACTTCAATGCAGTTTTCTTATTTATGGAATGATAGGAAACATGTAAATGTTGAAGATTGGTCTTCTGTTTTCAAACCATGCCTTGATATGTCTAGTTTTTGTAAATCTGACTTCTAAATTGCTGGAGAAAAAAATGTTCATTGGCAAGTGGTGTTCATTGATAAGTGGTGCATATGAAATACCTACTTTTCATCTCTAAGTTCTTCAAGCTGTAAAATATCAATAACAATAAAAGATATCAAATAACAATAGATATCAGTAAGATAGTAGATAATAATAAAATATACCAATAACCAAAAACGAACAAATGTAGTCACACCATGGCAGTTAGGAACAAATGTAGCTGGTAACATCAGCAAGATATGACTGGAAAACCTTTGGTTGTCCCAGCAATGACATTCTAAACAACAGAAAGAAATACGTGATCTTTTTATGCCACTGAGAATCTGACTTTAGTAAATATAAAAAATTAAAATATAAGATCTGCTTTCTTCTATTATCATTTTTGCAGTATATTTCACTCATTAACATCACTGCAATTTCCATGTTAGCGTGAGTGCCAACTGTGTTCTCAGCGATGTTTGACAATGATCTTGGTTCATGATACAGGAGTAGTTATAGGGAATTCATTTTTCTATACTGAATTCCACTATTAATTTTGGAAAACAAATAAGTAAGGGTTCTACTGCAATAAGGGTGCCTGAAAAGCGCAGTAAATTTCTGATTAAAAGAGTCATGACTTGGGTACTCCTGTACTCAGGAGCAAAGGACAAAAATAAAAATATGTAAGTCTTCCCCACACCAAAACCTTTATTTTAATTGTGATTGCACCCCCACTTTGGCAATGAATGAGAAAATAAAATAAATATGAGGGATGTTCATCACACTGTGAGCTAAGGCACTTTGGGGATAAAAGCGTGTGCCTTCAGGGATACAGGTGGGCGAATGAAGCTATGGCACTCTTCATGGTGAGGGCAGTTCCAGGCGGTGCCTGTGAACAGTGTCCCTGTTGGAGCAGCTCCTCCCATCCTATTGCCTTTTGCAGCACAGAGGTGACTTCCTGTGTTGTACCTAAGAGTGAGAAGGCTCTTTGTATCTCTACACCCATACTTTGGCTTCAGCTGATAAATTTGAGTGAAAGGTTCAGGAGCTGCAGATATATTCATGCAGTCAGCCTTTATGGCCAGAACAAGGAAAATACATTTTACATGTTTTTTCTTCTGTGGTTACACAGGGCTTTAACTGGTTTTGAATTACTGAATCAACGTAATTTTTAAAATGACGCTTTTATGTAGTTATCATTTCTATGCTATCTTTCTTGGGAAATTGCAATTATTTCTGTTTGGTTGAAGTTCTAGTTTGGATCTGATACAGTAATAGGAGAAAGAAAATTGTCAGCTGATGCTTCCCAGCTGACTGAGTCAGCCTGTGCAGGTTCACTGTAACTGGTGCTTCATGATAAAGTAACTGCACATTCGGATCATCCAGATTTAGATCATCTCTGGGGGTTTTCTGTGTATGGTTTTGACCAAAGCCAGACTTGCTGACATTTCGATGCACTTTAGGTGTTGGTCTTTGATAGACATTTTCTGCTCCAAATATCCTAATCTTGGACAAAGTAATGTTACCTTTCAAGCAAGAAAATACTATCTGTCTGGTTTAGTGCCTGATTTAATCCAATCTGCCAACCTTATAGTCTGCCCAAGCTCTCTAATTCCTTCTTGGTTTTAAATATACAAATACTGATGAGAGAAAGAGTTGAATATTGTAGTGGTGTTTGGAAAAATGCAAAGTAACAATCATCTGTTGCAAATCAGCATAGCTTCACTCTTTTACAGAAGCTGATGACAGGGTTCTAATGTCCTGTATCCTGACTGTGTCACTTAATTTTATAGATACTCTTGGTTTGCAAAGAGGATTCTAAGCCACAGCCTTTTTTTTTTTTTTTTTTTTTTTTTTTTAATGCGGACTGGGCATTTTTACATCACTTTTCTGTCTGTCAGTCTGCATTATGTCAGTTTTGCAATGCTGTGTGGAGTTGTCCCTCATAATCACTAGAACGAGCAAAGAATTAAATTAGCAAGTCAGCAATCTCAATAGGTTAACAAGAATAAATGTTTTAAACGTTCCTTTCTAGATTATAGATGTTCTGAAAGGTTGTGTTGAAAATACACGCTTTTTTTTTTTTCTACCAGAGAGCAAAACATAATTTATTCTAAGAAATGAAACAAAACAAAAACCAGGAAACAATAATCAAAAAAAAATCAGTAAACTTTCCTTCCAATAAAAAGAGTATAAATTAAAATAAAATATAAAAATAGTTATCTTTTGTTCTGGAAGGACTCACAGCTAAAGCGTGAACACAGGATGATTCAGTTCCTCAAGCTAATGGGACACTGAATAAATACATGCTGAAAAGGAGCCAGAGAACATTCCTTTGTTAAAGAGACCAAGTTTGAAAAAACAAGCACAAGAACGTTCTTTAAAACAAAAAGTGCAACAAGCTCTTCCAAAACATTTGGCTTTGAAAGGTTTCAGTTACATCAGCACCCAACAGATTTGCTGTAGCTACAGCTTCAGTGTTTCTATTGTAAACACTCAACTTCAGAATGAAAAAAAGGTGGAAAAATGGGACATGAGAGAGATTAGGCTCAGAGTTGGGGCTGGAAAGTGAAGAGTGTAGTAGCCTGCATGGTTCTTGGTGGGGGGGATCGTTCATGTTTTAGAAATATTTAAACATCGTCAAAGTTACAGTGAAAGAGTTCTGCAGTCCGCAGTTCACCTCGGGTTTATGGCAGAACCAAGCATCCCGTAAAGTGGTGAAGCTAACGCTCAGTATTCATGAAATTCAGGGAACTTGAATTTTTCTGCCAGCAGTGTGTTGTATGAAGCCTTCTCAGGAACTTGGGAGGGACTGGCCTTCGTGGACCCCACTGATTTTGGTTGTAATCCTCTGCATCTCTTTTGAGTCAGTTGCTCTCAAGATCCTGTAGAACCTTTGAAATTTCTGAGTAGCACCTTGAATACTCTGGGACATAAATGACACATTTGATGTTTGGGAACTACCTAGTGAATAGCTTTTGGGTTTTCAATTCTCTTCTTAGCAAGTTGGAAAGTTACAAGAAATTAAAGCAATGGTAAAATATCAGCAGTATTTTTTATTAAAACGCTCTTTAAGAGAACAATACAGTCAGAAGAGGACAATATTGTCAGAAAAGTGATTGGTCAAGAATTTTGAATTTTAAACACAACCTATCTGGAAGATTTCATGAGGAGGTAATACCAAGTTTGTTCCTAATGTTTTTTACCATCATTGTCTATCCTCTTTGGGAACTTAGGAGATCTGAGTGTGCTGACCACAAAATATCTGTGTGACCATGTGTAGTTTCATTGCCGTGGTAACACAGAAGAATGGGGAAATGGCTGTCCTGTGTGCAGTGATCATATACATCTGTCCTTAAGTTATGATGTAGAATTATTATTCTCACCAGTCATTCCCAAAGACAATTTCTTCCTAAAAAGTTAGATTCAAAATCCAGCAGGAATAGGTTCTCTAAATTCACTGTATACCTGAAGGATGAGTATTACTGTAATAATTTCAAAAGTATTGTAAGTAATTCTGTGAAACTATAGGTCTACACATAGAAGTTTCTGCCCAGCTCTCTTTTATTTTAAATTGATTTTCTCCCCCTCTTAAAAATATTTGAAACTTAACTGCAGTCAGAACAGAAGACCAAAAAAAATGTTACAGTCTGTTCTAATTTTTAAAATTAACTTAATCTTCCAGCAGCAAGAAGATCAGAAGGTGAGGATGGAAGCTTGGATCAAGACAGTAAGAAGGTAATGATCAGACAGAACAAGAGGGAGTAGTTTATTGATCTTTCTTGAAGCAACTGCTTTTTAAAACATGTTCATACATAAAGGTGTTCTTTCATGTAACTGAAATAATCATTACTACTTTCAGGGCCTTTCCAAGAAGACATAGAAAAGCCTAATCTCTCACCCAAAGGGTTTAGAATGTAAATTCTACAGTAAAGAGAAATAGGGATATTGAGATCATGAGCAATAGGCTCATGAATTTTCACTCAGTCTCAATATATACATTGGTGATTCAAGTAATCCTGTGGATTTTTACTTAGGGTGCGTATTAACGTAGAAGAAAAGTATTAATAAGAGATTAGTTATAAGAAAATGACGTAGTGCATCTTCTACAGTGGGACACAGTGGGCAGGTTCATGAACAGAGAAACTATCCTCAGCCCAGCTGAAAGTTAGAAGCTTCTGGTAGCTGTAGTGTCTAAGTGATTTTACAGTCTTTTAGAATTTGATAAAAGATGGTACAAGTTGCAGTGAGCATAAGCATATGAGCAGTTCACAAGACTTCCGAGACAGGTGGAGTACGAGAACTGCACTCAGGTGTTAAGCCTGTATCTTGTAACTGGCTCTTTGCTCTCTCCAGCTGAAGACCAGTTGGCTTATTCTGAAAGGGGATATGGACACCAGAACTAATTCCCCGGATTCAGAAACACGGTCCCTGTCTCTTACTGCCGGAACCGACAGAGATTCCCGTGAGTGCTGCAACCCTGCCCTGCTGGAAAGGCTGAGTAGGACTTCCTTCCTGTGGCAAAGGAAGGTGGCCCTGCTGCAGGGCCACATAGCTCTAGCTGGCTCTGTGCTTCATCTCTCTGTCATAATTACACCTATTTGTTTGTTCTGCCATGGCTTGTAAGCGCTCAGTGCCTTCAGACTTCGACAGTGAAATTATTTGTAGTTTCATGTAAGTGAAAGAAGCAGCATTGCCTGTATAAATGAACTGTGTTGTCTTTGGAGAGCAGAGGTTCCTTACCACAAAACCTGCCCCTCCTAAAAGTGCCTATTTATTATATGCTATCTATTTTCAATAGACAGGGTGGCAGTATCAGGCAGATTTTTGACTTGTGCTAATTACTTCTTGAAACAAACTATGTATTTTGAATACTGGTGGAGCCACTTCTTCTGTATTATGATAAGCATAAAGAATACTTTTCTCCAAGTATTAACTTAGCATATGCACTTTATAAGGTCGTGGAAATCTTCTAGGTGGAAAATGGAGTAATTCTGTAGCTAAATTCTGGTCTGGGGACCACATGACCATGGTAGCTGTCAGTACCACAAGCATGTTCCACACATTTCTTCGTCCACATTTCCGTAAGTCAGGAGCATCGGAATTGGGTCTGAATTTTACTTCTAGATTACATGAATGACAAAAAAATAGGTTAAATGAATTTTAACAGATAACTGGGCCATTCCTCTCCTTGCTTCCTCCACTTTACACCACACAGCAGTAGCAGGTCATCTGGGGTAAACAAGTTGGGGAAGCAGTTTTCGAAAAGAATGCATCCAATGCAAGGCATGTCTGGCAGCAGGGCTAGGATGTCAGTCTTGTGGGCATTTTGGTAATGTGATAGTTGGCTCCATCAACTTATATTAAGGAAATTATGGCTTAGCTATGCAAGAAAGAAGGAAAACAGATGCTACGAAGTCTGTCACAAGGCTGTAACAAGATAAAGAAGAAAAGTTACTTCAGATCATCAGTCTCACTGGTCTAACTTGAAGGGATTTGATAACTTAATCCTCACCAGAGATCACATACATATGCACAAGGTGTATTATAGGATTCTCTGTGCAGGGGAAACCAAATCTGACCACCTCACACACCTAACATCTATAAGTCATTGCCCATGAATGAACACCTAAACCTTTCGTTGTAATACAAACACTGGGTATGTTTGGAAGCTTTTTGGAGTTGATCTGATGCTTTTCTACACATGTATTGAGAGAACAGTTCTTGAACACAAATTTTAGGTAGGGAGAGGTATGTAGCACACCAAGAACTGTGTTATACAGGTACAACATATCGTGTTGATTTTTTTTTCCGGGAATATTGCTATCCCTGTCACTCTTCTATACCTGCATTTCTTTTATGATTTTTTTATTCTCTTGGGAATGTGGAGCTAATAAAACTAGAAACGCAAAAAATAGTTCTTACCTCTGTGTCAGGGTCAATAACACCTTTGTGTCAATGCAATATAGGTTCTGTAGTTCATTTTTCCACTGCATTTTATCATCATTTCTCTGTCCCTCATGAAAGTTGGCCCCATTACCCAATTAGCAGCTACATAGAAATGACATTGAGGAAGTTTTCTTTTCCTGACATTTGCACTTTTTTCCCCCTTTCTTTATGATTTTATTCAGTTACCTAACTATTTTAATACCCACATCCATCCTAAGTAATTCCTTCTCTATTCAGTGTTTCCCTATTTAGTTCTGAATATCTATAACCTGTCGCATGCCTCATGGGACACAGAAGAGTAGCTTCCTTCTCTGTCTCTTGCCATTATGGTTGAGAACTCTGACTTCCAGCCCCATCTTTGTGGCGTAGTCAGTGACTATCAGAGAAAATAAACCTTTTGGGTATAGGTTTGGTGCCAAGTGGCTACATGCAGGGTGCATGGAATTAGCAGGCATCAGACTGCAAATCGATGGTGGTGTGTCCAAATATACCGAGCAAACAGCCCTGCATTCGCCTGTCCAACCTCTGAGCAAACCAGGGAAGGGTTATTCTGCTCTAGAAGACATTTTGCTGCATTACATATATGCCCAGAAAAACACAACCTAACAAGAACGCACATCAGTGCAAGGCTTGTGCAATTGGCGGGCAAGAGTGGAGCTTGCATCTCCTTACTCCCACCTGTGTGAATGGGTATTGTTTCTGTATATGTAAATGTTTGATGGTTAATCAGTTGCTGTAATTCATGCTTTTAAGTGTCATATATTTAGGAAAGAAGACATATAGCAAGGTGTGTAACCCTTACTGTTCATGTGTCCCTGATGTGCTGAGAGGCAACCTCAGAATACCCCGATTGGAGTGAATGTCATACAGGAAAAAGCAGGAGCCATATTCCTGCAGAGGGCAGTTGATGTTCAGAACTTGCCGAATTAGAGAGAAAAATTACATTGTCTTGGCCAGTTACTCCAAAAAATTCTCTGTCCCAATACATCTGCAGTAGGCTGTGACAGAAAGGAAAAAAAAAAAAAAGAAAAGAAAAGAAAAAGGTGAAATACAATCCCCGCTGGAGTCGGCGGGTCTCACTAGTGCGTTTTGGGCCATTTCGACTCAATTCTCCCGCTGGGTTTTCCCAGGCGGCCACACGGTGTCGCCTGTGCCCGCGGATGCGGCTCGGCCTGCGAGGCAGCTCCTGACCTGGGCTGGGTCTGGTTTCGAACTGGTCTATGCCTTAGTGCATTTTGCCTTGGTACCTGAGTAATATTACTTGGAGATAGTACAAAACTCTCTCACCTGCATCACTGCATCTCTACATCTCTCTCTACATCTTCTCTGTAGCCAAGAAATTGAACTCCACACCGATGTTCAGCACTAGCAGTTTTTTCCAGGCAGGAGCAGAAATAGTAGTTTTGTTGTAGATACAGTCGTTCTGTCACACAAGTATTATAGTTTTTACCTTCTGGTGTCACTGGCATTCAGATAACAGGCAATTATAAGTTGCTGGTTTCATTATCTTTTTCTCTCTCTTAAAGAACTCCAATGGTAAGAGATATTGAACTTGCAATTTAATGTGAGTTTATTGTTCCCTGTTTAAGTACATTAAGTGCTTGGAATTTTGGTTTTATTATGACTGTGGTTCACTGACATACCCTTATTCCATTAGCTTTCCATCCCTGCTCAGTACTCCACCTTTTGTTCTGTGAATGAAATACTCCTTCAGTGCTATAGCCCTGCCCAGGTTACCTTTCCCCTCTGCTGAGTACTGACATAGCACAACTCCCAGTGATCCCATTTCTTCTTTCCTTGTTTCTTTTTTATTTGGATAGCTGGAGAAACTTTTGGTATTTGTTTTAATATCATTTTTGGTGTTTAACTCAGCCTGACTTCTGGCAGTTTTCACTTTATCTCAGCACATTGTGAGCTCTTTGCTGATCCACCTTTTGTTTTTTCTCTCTGTATGCTTATTCCTAATAATCTCCTTAGGGTATTTATTAATCCAGTGGTGTCTGGATTCCCTTTCTGCATTCCTCTTTGCACACAGACTGCTAACAATTTGGACAGAAAAAAGAGTTGTACATTCAGTTCTTCAAACTAACAAACTTCTGTAACACTGCATCAGTTTAACAGAGTTTCCTGTACTGGAATCAAGAATGTTTATTACACATGTTTGTTCATCTACTGTTTTACATCTAAACTTTCTTATTAGGGTCTTAATATTAGAAGTAAAGGTTCTTTAGTTGTCTCAGAGTGACCGCACACAGTTTCATCACTATATTACATCATTTATCCATGGTAACACCACTTTGCCAATTTTCTCCATCTTAAAACTTTCTTTTGCTTGGGTGTTAATACTGTTGCTAATTTACTTTACCCATTACTATATCGTCATTTTTGCTTTTTTCCAAGAAGTTTTACAGAAAGCAAAAGAAATTTTATGTTCGTTTAGAGGTTTTTTAAGTGGTAGGGTATCAACCCTTCTTTTTTTAAGAAACAGAACCAAAAGCCACACCACATACAGCATGATCAGAAGTAATGTGAATCTAAAATGATACCTTTTATCCCAGTTTCAAGTAATGATTTAACACTCGGTTGGAGGGCAGAGATTTCACAAGCTCTCAAATCACAAGCTTTCCATCACATATCTGCATAAAGCTTCCATAACATGAGCCCCACAATTTTCCTAATGTCATGCCCTGGCATGCTGTTATTTCAAGACATTGTTACACGTGTTCATGTACATGAAATATGGAGAAAAGATGAGCATAGCTCAGTTATATTTTATCTCACTGATAGAATGTAATTGATCTTGTAATTGTGTGTTTCTGGATGTTTTCTTGGATTCTGTGTTATAATGGGCTGTGAAGGATTTGCAAAAAAATATAGCTATATCTTTTGTTTTTTACAGGATTTCCATATTCTAAATCTGCTTCTCTACCTGGCTATGGAAAGAATGGCTTACATCAGGTAGGTATACATTTAAATACCTTCTTCAGGAAATAATGTCTCATAAATAGACAACTTGGTAACTAGTTGAAAATCTACACAGTAATAACACTTCAAAGGTGTTTTGGCTGCCAGCCCTGTCTGACAGATTCATACCCTGTGTGGGTAAGAGTTTGTCTCTCTGTAAGAATGAGACTGACTGAGGCATCTCCTTTTAATTGTGTGCATCATGAGCATTAAGAATCTTGAGTCTCCTCCCAAAACAAACAAAGGTCTAAAATGTACAGGCTGCACATATTAATAGATCACAGCATAGCTTGAATTAATGATAGAGATGGTTAGGCCTATAATTAGGCAGGTAATGATCTTAGAGCAAAGCTGCTCCAGCCTGCATCCATTGCATTTCTTGAACCATATGGTCTGTTTTTTTCCATTATGCACACACACACGTGTGTATGTATATACACACACAGTCATTGTACTTTTAGGGCAGGGAGGAAACTACAGACAGAATGACAAGCAGCAATCTAGAAGGAAAAATGCCTAACAGAATTATGATCAGATCAAATAGGCATTTTTTTTCTAACCCCTTTTCTGCAACTTTTATTAGTCTTTAGAAAAAAAGACATCCTTGACACTGTGGCCTCTTCTTCTCTCTGGCACCTAGCATGAGGGGTTTTCAGTTCATGGCTTATATTTTTAGGTGAAAAATCATTATGTTTTTTAGTGATAAGCTGTCAATACAAAGATGCATGTGCACTTACGTTTTGAAGATTGATTTGTGTCCAAAATTATGTGGATAGGACCTCATTCGAATTCCCTTCTGTCAGGAAAATATGAAACCTGCAAAAGCACATGAGCAGGATTAAACTCCCCCAGTGATAAGAGTCAAACTGAGAGTCACTGGAAGGAGCTACAAGAGAGCAACTCTCAAGGAGTAGCTGAATGGATTTTTCAGTAGCTACTGAAAGTTCCATCCTTTTGAGTTAATATTACAGGACTAATTTTGCATGTGTTGCTTCAATACCTGGTTGCTTGAATTCTTCTCTGAAGCAATGAGTGGCACTGAAATTTGATTGAATAAGATTTAGGAATTTGAAAGGGTCTGTATAAACCTATTCCCACCTATAAGTCAAGAGATTTTTCCCGACTTTTCAGAATAAGTGTTGCCAGTAACATGAAGTAATCAAGGCACTGAAGTGCCCAGGCACTGTGCTGGTGAGACAGCAAAGCCATCCCAAGACTTCTCACAGACGAGGCCAAAGCGAATTAAGGAAGCCATGCAATGTGAGGGGAAAGCAGCAGATGGCAGCATCTGTCCCACCTAAAGGATCCCAGACCTGTAGAAAAGTTGAAAAGGTTGCTCATGGTCAAATCCTTGAGGCCAAAATTCCTCTTAGAATAGATGTCCCCTATTTGGATTGTAGGTTCATACCAGGTTTTGTGGTTTGTTATGTTTAATCAGCCATCCCAGTGCTGCATAACAGAAGAAACCAAAAGCAAACAATAAGGAGCCTTGCAGGTTATTGTGAGCATAGCTGTGCACACTGTTGTTACCCTAACGGGCAAAAATGAGACTTCGAGGTGGGGGAAGGGAAATCCAATAATGCTGATTTCCTGTACTGTGTTTCGTAATAGCATTTGCCAGCAAAGGAAAAAGATAGCACATATGCACAGCTCTCCCTGGCCTTAGTGGCATCAGTAGTGTGAAGCAGAAAGCAGAAGAGTTTCAGTGCACCACAGGGAAGGGCATGTGATAGTTTTAGTCTTACCTTGCTTGCTTGAACAATTAGTTTGAGTGAGACTTATTTCTCTTTGTCTCACTCAAGGATCTGTATTTTGGTTGTGTAGTACCAGCTGGTTTTCTTTTTATTTCTGTCAACAACATGCAGAGTGGTTTTATGGTGTATATTGCTGCTACATTGCTTCTTTCTTTTTCTGTCAGCCTGAAAACATGGGCCAATATGAAACGGACCAGGAGGCGAGCTGGGGGATGAAAGGTACATTGCCATATCATTTCCACTCTGCTTTGTGTTTTCTTCCTTTGAGAATGTTTGTTAGCATATTGCCATTAAGGTTACTCTTTTGAGGTCATCCTGTTGTTCTCATAATAAGCATTAGAGAGGGACACAACTCAGTATCATGTTTATCACAGAGAATCTTCTTTTTACCAAGCCAAACATAAAGGCCTGACAGAAGTCCTGCAAGTCATAAGGTGATGCAACCAGGCTGAGTCAATAGTAGGATCCTCGATATGTGGCAACAGACTCTCTGGTGTTGGTCTCATCACAAAGACAGAAGAAAATTTAGGATAATCACTCCTTCAGGACTAATTTGAAATAAAAAAGCCCATTGCGCTTCTTCTTTGTGCTACAGTGTGGTTAAAATGTACAGAATTCAAAAATGAGAATTTATTTGTGTTATATTTTTTTATTGCAGTTTAAGTGGACTGTGAACTCAATATGGAACTTGAGTTGGAATTTTCAAAAGAGCTGAGAAATTTTAGGAACATGCATCAATTCCTGGGGAAGAGTAGGATTTTATTTCCAAGACACATGAACTCATTTTAAAAATCTTATTCTGATGCTTCACTTCATGCCTCTGTGTTGATACAAATCTTTGTCTCTATGTTTGAATAGTTTTAAGTACAGGTTTTGATAAGTAGACTTATCTCTGATTTCATTTCAGACCATAAAAAAGTCTGTGAAAACATATTGGCTATCCTGGTTGCATTAATAATCAGAGAATAGATGACTTTGTGATAGTCATATATAGTCACACAGATCTACTAGAATTCTCTTGTGCTAGTCTAGATCCAGGACTCATTGTCCACACACCCCCAAATAACTTTTTCTTCACTGTTGTTATTCCCACTGCAGTCAGCCCAAGGGCAGGATGTTGGCATCTTGGAATGTTGTATTATCTCAATGGTTTTCATATATGTTCCCAAACTGACATGCCTGTAATAATCCATATATTTTAACTATTTTCAGTAAAGAACAATAAGGGCAGGACTTTTGGATGACAGACTGACTTAACTCTGCACAAAAGCCTCCTGTAAAAAGAAATTCCCAATTTTGCCAGACATACTCACCGTGTAACCCAATGGCATCAGGAGATGGATTTTCTGTAATAAACCTTTGATTTCAAGGACTATTGCTTTGGTAATAGACAGTGTTATAGGCATTCAGTGCATGGGGGTTATTATTCTTACTATGCATGCAGTTATACAGAAACTGTTGAGAGGAGAGAAATGTAGTAGCATAACAAATTTCTGACGTATCTTAATGTTTATTGTGGTGACACTAAAAGAACCCTATAAATTCTAAACTGTGAACCTGTTCTCATTCTCTTGCAGAATACAAGGTAAGAAGGGCTTTTCCAACACTGGAAGAACAATCAGATTCAGCACTTCCTAGCAAGGTTACATGGGTTCCTTTCTTTTATTTTTTTTTTTTTTTGTTCATTTTTGTCCCAGTGAAATATTTGTCAAAATCAGGATGCAAGTATGTACCATTTAAATTAGTAAGTTCCCCACACGGCCATTTCCACGTATCAGAATCAGATTCAGCTGGAGTTCATATGCTCTTGTCTTTTTAACAGATTTATCCTTATGAAACACTTATTGTAACAAACCGAGTTCGTGTGAAATTGCCTAAGGATGTGGACAGGACCAGGCTGGAGGTAGGAATGATGTTTGCTCATTTGTCGACAAATGTTTGCAAACATTTGTCCTGTTTGTGCACTATCCTAGATGTTCCTGTGCCTAAGTAATAGCAATGAAGAAGAGAGGAATAACATTATGCATTGTATTATATTTTATTTCCAAAAAATCAGTATGTGGGCAATTTAACTAAAAAAAGGATAGCCAAAAACCTAGCAAATGTCTGACCAAATGGTGTTTTAGAAAGATGTTGATGAAACAACATGGACGTTTATACAGGATATTGAAAGTTCAAATGGGGAGTGTGGAAACTTGGAGTTTGTTTTATTTTTAATTCCTATGAAAAACATCCTCCAAGAATAACCTACATATTACAAATAGTCTCAGTTTATCCTACAAATACATAGGCCTATGTTTCTAGTCCGTTGCCTTATTCAGCCATTCCTTTGGCTGTGTGATCCGTGGTCACTATGCTACAGCTCTGCTGTAGCATCCACCTCTCTCAAAGAGTAGTAGTATAAGATAGAGAAATGCAAATATAATTTATTGTAACAGAATGCTTAGTTTCCAAAGGTCAAGTCCTGAAGCTGATGTTCAGGCAAAATTCCTGAGCTTGATTTTTGTTTTGAATGAGCAAAGACAGGACTGAATAAAGAATCACCTAAACTAATGTATCTATCTGTGAATTACTATTAAGAATAAGAGATATTTTAATAAAAATTATGTGATAACAATATTAGACTTTTGGGAATATTTGTATTTAAATAAATTTACTGTATTTTTAACTTGTTAATGTGACAAGAAAAGGAAAAGAAAAATTAATTTTAAAGCAAGAAAATAAGAAAAGCTTTGAAGGAGCAGAAAGTTCCTCATTAAAGATAAATTTTTTAAAACAAATTAATTTTTCAAATTTGCATACATGTAGTAGGTTTCCAGATTGGTGTTATCTTTTTAAATACTTCAGTGTGCTTGTCTCTTGATTATCCAGCAAGTAGTGTTGTAAGGAAAAAAGAGCCTCAAATGTGTGCTGGTTTAAGCCTGGGGTATAGGAAGGCATAATAGCAATAATAAAAAGCATGATGAGCCCAGAAAAATGAGCAGGGAGTTGGAGGGATGCTCATCTGAACATATCCTATAAAGTAGTGTTTTATGTGTATACATACACGTGTATGTGTGTATTAAAGAATAGAGTCTTTGTTTAAATGCATCAGACTGGTCTGAATAGCAAATGCAGCTCTAAATTGCTTTTTTACAATAACATATAGTTTGCTTTGGATGGATCATGCCTGTCCTGGCTGCCATTATCCGTAACTCATCCACCATCCTCAGCTGGAATTGCTGTTTGTTTAACATTGGAGTTGCTCTGTCTGCCTCACACCAGGTGTAGGACAGGGCCTGTTGGCTCAAGGAGCCCGACCACTTCAAAGATCTCACAGAGATTTGCAACAAAAAAAGCAATAAACAAGATCTGCTTCAAACCTGCACCAGAAAAGCAATGAGGGGACCAAGCCAATCCTGCTGATTGCTGCGCTATGCTAAACGTGTGTGTCTGCAGGACGGACTCCTTTGTAGACCATCTTACATTAAATAGGGATTGGTAGTTTTTTTAAGCAATTAAGTTACCAGAGTTTTAATAGGATTGTAACTACTGAAAAATCAGAGCCAGCTGCTCATCTACACATTCAAGCCATATGCAGTGTTAAGTGACAAGCACAAACCGATGCTTTCCCTGCCAGCCTCTTTTCCTCTTCTCTGACCTTTTCTTCTGTGTTACAGAACTGCTAGAAATAAGTAGCTTTGGATAGAAAAGCAGTTTATCATTATTTCTTCTTGTGGCAGAAGAAGATTGTAACTTACTTATTGACTTGCACATTCAGCAGATTTCAGGCTTTTGCAAGACCCAGGACTCAAGGAGCCCAAGACTATGTGGGTTTATAGGTTTGCACAGAAACAGACCAGGCTTAGACACATGAACACAGACACACAGCATCTCTTAGTAGAGGGCCCACGTAATGCATCTTGGTATCTTCAAGCTTTTGAGGACAACACTGGGAATACTGGAAGCAGGTATTAAGGTTAGATTTTACCATTTCTTTATGTCCATTTTAAATTCACTACAGGGTGTGATTTGATGCTTGGAATCTCTAGGAGGCAAGTGCTCTTTCCAATCAGAATTGGTTGCCAGATTCTGTTCTACTTTCATCCTGCACAGCCAATGTCACTTGCGAAAGGGCTGGATTTTCCCTACAGAAATGGGCATAGCGGTGCTCAGTCCATGTATTGTCCAAACTGTAGAGTGATATATCTAGGAAAATACTCTAAGACAAAATCCATGTTCTAATACACCGGTTTTATTCTGATCAGTTCTGTGGGCTGAAGCCACACCTTGCCCTTGCTGCTGCAAATCAGAACAAGCTCCTGTGTGTGATGGCTGTGGCCAGGGTACAGGTGGTGCCAAGGAATGCAGACTTAGAACCATTGTGTTTCGTATCAGCTATCAAAACTGAAAGCAGTTTTACTGTGTCCTGTATGTTTAGAATATCTCACACATGATGTTTCTGATTTCCTGGTCTACATAGGAGCAGTAAGGTGACTAAATTTGCATGAGCTAGACTTGTTTAACAGCCATCTCACAAGTGGACTTGAAGCAGTCTCCAGTTTGTGAAACAGTTTGTTGTGAACTTTGAACGATCCAGCATAGATGTCATGGAAAAGCCAGTGTTGTTTGTCTCTGATTCCCTCTTCCAAGGGAAGTCACATATATTGAGTGTTCCTATCATGAAAAGTGAGCTCAAGTAGATGGTATTAGCTCCTGGGGTCAAATTAAGGGAGGCTGCAATGAAGCCTTGGCTGATGTTCAAAGACCGCAGGAGGGTGGGGGTTTAATGGATGGCAGTGTTTTCCTAACTTTGCTCCCATTGTGAGTATTTTTTAGATTACGCTGTTGTGCAAGAAATTTATTTAAAGGATTATAAAAATATTTTCTTGTAAAAATGCATATTTTTCTAAGGCCAAGAGGTATCTAGAGATTAGGAAGGCTCAAGTGGTAATAAATGCATTCAAATAATAGTAATTCTTTCTTCAAAAGTACATGTATCTAAGCACAGAAACACTCAGCATGTTTTTGTTTGCCTGTTTTAACTCAGCAGTGAGACAGAAGTACCTAGTTCCTTGTGTCTCTCTAGGAGATGTTTATGCCAACAGTGAACTAATGCATACAGAACTGGTTATAGTGAGCAGCCTGCTGATTTTTAAATGCATTGCTGGCTCTTTGACTTTTGAATAAATAGCACGGATCTTGCTTTAGTGTAAGCTGATTAGAAATGCAAGGAATTTACAGTAGATAAGGATTTGGCCAAGTAAGTTTTTTTAGAAGCTTCTCTCTACCACAGTGCTGTTTATTGTAATGTTAGATGAACGGAGCAGCGTTCCCCTGAGCTATTCTAACAGGAAGTGGTGAAGAACAAGTTCATTCGGATAATGCTGCAGAACAACAAAGCAGTAGCACAGGGGTGGATTATACAACCTGGGTGGAGAAGAGGAATTGCACCCTCACAGCATCTGCAGATGGCATGAACCTGGGGGACCAGCAGTTAACGCTTAGGTGAGCAGAACCTTCGTTCAGAGGGACCTGGCCAGGCTGGAGGAACAGTTAACAGACTTCATGAAGTTCAGTGCAGATAAATCCAGATTCCTGCATTTCTGACTGAGTAATACCATTCATTGGAACAAGATGGGGGCAACACCAGCTACTTGCAGAAAAGTAAATGATGATCCTGGTGGAAAACAAGCCGAACATGATTCAGTAGCATAGCTTTGTAGTAACGGGATTATAGAGTGAAACATGCCCTTCTCCGATGTAGGCACTGGGGAGGCAGCAGTCACAAGTTGCAGGAAGGGAAATTACAACTGAACACGAGGGGAAGGTTCCTCACTGAAAGAGTAGTGCAGTGAACAGGTTGCCCAAGAGGCTGTGGAGTCTCTATCCTTGAAGGCATGGAAAACACAGCTGGACAAGGCCTTGAGGAACATGGTCTGATTTTAAAGTTGGCCCTACTTTGAAGACCTCCATAAGTCCCTAGTTTGCTTATATTGGTATATTCTGTAAAGACATAACAGAATTACAAAACATGATTATTTGGTGAACTTGATGCAACAGCATTTGAAAAAAAATACACAATTTGGTCTATCTTGGAACTTTTTATCGTTTTGGGTTTTTTTTTGTTTTAGTGTGAGGACTTAAATGTAAGTGTCCTGGAGAAAACTTCCCCATTTTGAACAACTTAACTCCTGAGTTTTCAGGGACTATCACCTTTGGATGGTACACAGTAGCACATTCCTTACCTGGTGGTTTCCCAGTGGTGTTCCACATGGCCTTTTTCACTTTTTCCCAAAGGAAGTTGGGCTTAGGACACTTCTGAAAATCTTGATAAAACTCTTTAAAGTACTTGAATACCTTTTATCCTTTAAGCCTTGGGCTCCTAAAAGCATGTACTTGATACATTTATTTCAGATTGGATATTGTTTGTCTCGTCTTCATCCACATTCATGCTGTTCAGTGCTTGCAAATTCAAATTGATGGTTCTTGCCCAACTGAATGGGTTTATTTCTTTTTTTCCTCCTGAAGTTGCTTTTATCTCAGAGTATAAGATTTCTTTTGTGGTCACGGGCTGGTAGTTGTGAAAGCCAATATAGTTAGAGTCTTCTGTTGGGAAACCATCTTGCAGTGTTTTCATTTGATTTTCTTATCCTAATGTATCTTAGTTTTTTTAAGCCTTTTTTTTTAAAAGAATTGTACCTTCATGCCTATCAAATGCAGTAGAAAGTAAATTATTCCAGTTTTTGTTTGAGCCTGTTCATTCTTTGTTTAACAAGGATACACTGAAACAACTGCAAAGTAAAAAAAGTATCGTGGAATGTCAAGTAGCGAAGTTTCATTTGCCACCTTGTTCTCTTGTGAACAGAAATGAGAGATTTAAACATGGGTGCGGTCTTGTTTGAACAGAGCACTCACAGTAATTCAAGCATGCTTTTCCTCCTGGAACTACTTGTCTGGATTTGCTTTAGGGATAACATTTTTTCCCACTAGTTTTTATTCAGCAGTCACCCTGGGTTCTAGCCATTTGGGCTGCAAACATTTTGGGACTTGTTTCCAGTATTTGAGCCTGCATTTATAAGAGCCCAATCTCCTAGATGTCAGTCATACAAGTAATGCTGTGTGTCCCAGCTCCTCTGCAGCTGAGATGGGAAAAATCAGAGCAAAACTGGAATGCTGTGTGTTTTAACATAGAGAGGTGCAGTTTGTAGTTTGGGGCTGGATTTGAGGTTATGGGCTCGCTTTGCAATGAGGCTCATAACCTGGGGTGAAAAAGTGCAAGTCACTGACTTCAGTGGAACTACTTCATACTGCTTAACTTGAAAAATGTATGTATGGCATTTCTTACTCTAGTCATGCGCTTGTGTTGTGATCAGTGATGCATGTCTGTATCAGTTTTCAAAGCCTTTACAAAAGAAGCCATTATAAAATGAAAATATGCATTAGAAATGATGGGATATGATGTGAAAACTGATTTCTATGTGAATGGAAACACTGTAGGAGTGAACAGACATTAGATGTGGACCATTCATATTACAAATGCACTGAAGTCCAGACTAAGGGAAACTGTAGAATCTGCTTTAACAAGAAGGTATTTTTTACCTAAATCAAATGAAATTTTTGAAACTCAAAATCTTCTTTATATTTTCATAATTTGGTATGGATTCTTATATTTGGGTTTATTTATGACTTATTTTCTTAGTTATATTTTTCTTAATTGTATTTTTATCAGCAGTCTGCTGAAGGCAATGACTTAGTGTCAGCATGAAAATTTTCATTTGGTTCAGCGACAGGATGATGCCATAGCTTATCCTCAGAGATGTTCTATATGTACGCTGTTTACATAATATATTGATATACCTGAGAGAAATGCTTGTATTTTTTTCAGTATTTTGTATCTTTATGGATGACTCAGCTGGGAAAAATACTGACTATACAGAATATTTTCTGTGTGCCTTGTGATATTTCACAAGAGATTAGACTGGAAGTACCCCTGCAGTAGTAGTGCTGAGGGGAATGCAGCTTCTCTGTGAAACTTCATGGTACCCTGAAATACTAAACAAGATATATCCACAGATCCAGGAGCCCTGTGTAGATGTTTGGGGTGACATTGGCATGGAGAAGGGTTTCAGACTCCTTTTCTCACGGCTTTCCCTGGGAACCTTTTTGGGGACCCACACTGCTGTGTGGAAGGGGATCTACATCTTCCACCAAGGCTTGGCTCCACAAGGGCTCCATCTGTGCGAGGATGTGACTAATTGCCCTCATCTCACATAACCACAGTTGTAGTGCCTGCTGCCTTTTCAAACTCTGGTCAACGGAGCTGCCCTGTTACCTTTTGATACCTTTTGAAGTCCATTAGGTGGCAACTCATGCCGTTTCTTAACTTCCCCTCCCCTATCACATAATTACTTAATAGTTTGAAATATTTATTGAGCATGAAGCTTAATTACACCATAGATGAACAGAACATTCAATACTCCCTTGGGAATCTGGCACATGGCTAATTACAGTTTCATAATTAGCCATGCAGCATGCTTAGAAGAAATGTCTAAGCCTGCCGAGCCCCAGCAGTGCAACAGAACTAGGGGCGAAGAGTGCAGACCTTGTGAAAGCAAAACGAGGATGCAAAATTCAATAGAAAAAAGAGAAAATCTTCCACCAAATTATGATTGGGCATCTGAAAGTATTATTTGGGCTAAGTTTGAAAGGCATGAGAGAAGGAAATAGAGTGGCAAGGAAGAAGAGAAAAACTAGCTTTTATATCTGGATTTGTGAATCAGAGATTGGAAGTGTTACAAGGGCTTTGAACAAAAATGATTTGAAATAGACAACTGCTTAAAATTGCACTCTATAAAACAAAGTGCTCAGTAGTGCTTCAGACTGAGACTAGCTGAAAGATTCACTACAGATTCAAACAAAGGCGTTGTAATGCTCAGCTGTCATTTCCTATGAACATAATAAACCAAAAAGCACTAGTGAAAGAAACCTGAAGTTTTAAATTTCTCTGGTTAGGAGTTAGGACTTTGATTTTTCTAGTCTTCAACTCATCACCTCCTGCCACCCACTATGTTCTTTCATTGGTTCGATATTGACTCATGAGAACGTATGATATCCTCTGAATTTCCTATGTCATCAGATTTTCACATGAGGACTCCCATCCAATTACTGACAAAGAATAGAGATGCTTGTGCAGTGTGACCTGGTCACCACTTACTGCAGGATGGCTGTAGGTTAATTGAAATTTTCTCCTCTTCACACAAATGCCATGTTTCTAAGTGTGCTGATTTTGGCTGGGGTAGTTTTCTTCACAGTGGCTAGTACAGAGCTATGTTTTGGATTTGTGCTGAACACAGGGTTGATGATACAGCAATATTTTTGTTATTGCTGATCAGAGCTTACACAGAGCCAGCAAGGCCTTTTTTGCTTTTTGTACTGCCATACTGGTGAGGAGGCTGGGGGTCCCTGGGAGGTTGGGGGGAGACACAGGTGACTCAGACTGACCAAAGGGATATTCTATATTGTATGATGTCATGCTCAGTGTATAAAGGAAAGGAAGAAGGAGAAAGGGGAGATGTTTGGAGTGGTGGTGTTTGCCTTCCCAAGTCACTGTTACATGTGATGGAGCCCTGCTCTCCTGGGGATGGCTGAACACCTGCCTGCCCATGGGAAGCAGTGAATTACTTCCTGGTTTTTCTTTGCTTGTGTGCACAGCTTTTGCTTTCTATATTAAACTGTCTTTATCTCAACCCATCTTCTAGCTTTTACCCTTCTGATTCTCTCCTCAGTCCTGCTGGTGGGGAAGTGAGCAAGTGGCTGCGTGGGGCTTGGTTGCTGGCTGAGGTTAAACCACGACACTAACTATTAGTTTCAAGCATCTCTGTATTACATTAAGAGCTCAATTATTCTTGGGGAAAAGAAATCTCATTTAATTAAATAAATATTATAAGTGTCTAGAATTATTACTGGCTTTTTGGCAGGCCACAGAAATCTAAAGACAAGCTTCATTAACTTACAGTGAAAAGCACTACTTCTTTCTGAGAACATTGTGGAGCGAGTATTTGAATGTGCAATTAATGACTTTTGTTCTGAGAGAGTAAAAAATGAGCGTGTGTTTGTACCATTCATTTTCATGCTCATGTTTCACAGAGCATGAGGATTTTCTATTCTAGTGGTTGTATTGCAGTGTAGAGGCTTAGCACAGCCCCTGCTCGGTTCTATGTATCGTAATAACAAACGTCTGCATTTTAATTCTTTCGTTGTACATTTGTACATTTTAGGAGAACTGGCTACATAATTACAGCAAGGTGGGGTGACCCTGCTTACACAGTGCTGTGCCCTATAGGTAACGTCCAGGTGAGGAATAACAGCAGCAGCATTTGGTTCCCGAACTGCAGGCCACCTTCAGGCTTCCCAAACTGAGATCCCAAGGTTGTGATCCCATATCTCTAATCCAAAATGCTGTCAGTGCAGGTGAGAGACTGTGCTTCTGAAAACATGATTCCTCTTCCATGGTTGCATCTAGTGGACTCTCAGTACTTTACTGAACTTGAGTCTCACTGTCTTTTTCTGATTTCACATGCAAGCTGGCACAAAATGCTATTCAGAACAAAAGATTGAGCATTATTGACTTCACAAGCCCCAGATTAATACAATTTTTTCAAAACAACATGATGCCATAGTTCTTTGTATTGTAGCAAATTCAGCTTATTCCAAATGTTGACGTTCTGCTGCTGTGAGCTCCAGTATAGCAGCCTTTTTAGTGAAGAACCATCTTGAAACTGTTTATCTTTTAGCAAGGTTTTCAGGTAGCATCACTTTAACATCATTATGTCAGTTCCAAAATTACCTCACTTAAATACAGTCAGTTCAGAGTGTGGGCAGAATGGGACCATATCATGGTCCTCTCTACTCTCCTCGGTGTCTGCAACGTGCCCAGCTTTGCCATTGACGCAGAGCAGAGAAGGAGATTGAGTTAAGCTGCCTGAATTTGGCCAAATTGTCACAAAGGGAACTAGGAATCACTTACTAGCACACTGTAAAACACCCAGACTTCCTATGTAAACAAGGCCAACACTAGTAAAAAAAAAAGGGAATGAATGTTACTTTTACTAATAAGTTTGGCCATTTCTTTAATGGTCCAATGATGCATTATTAACATAGCTGGATATTTTAAGCAGATCCATTCCTAAAAAAAAAGGAAAAAGAAATCATGTTCTTGGCCTTGTAAAGCACAGCTTTACACACATACATGCTCTCACACCTCAGGATGAATATCCTACCTATTCCCTACTAATGATTTTCAATTTCCCTTCTTTTGTTTGACTAATGAGAGAAGGTAATGCTTCAATTAAGACAAATAATTATTCCGATAGCTGAGAAGAAGCATAAATCAGTCCAAGATTTCTTAGTGGTGCATTTTTCTTGCCTAAAGGTTTGGAAAGATCTCTAGGTTTTAAAGCTATGAGGTTTAGGAAAGTCCCAACAATAGTGCAGACAAAATTTAATATCATATACACAAAGAAAAGTATGAACATTAACTTCCCACACTGGCCTATTCCCACGGTGTTTAGACCCTTCAAATACTTGTAGACATTTACCATATTTCCCCTCAGTCATTGTTTGGCTGAGCTTGTAAATGCTTAGGCCTTTTAGTTTTTTCTCATAAATCAAACTGCAGCCCATGATGACTTCCGTTACTTTTATCTGAAGCTTTGCCAGTTTGATGACATCTTTCTGGGATCAAGATTTATTCCAAAATTCGAAGACAAAACTGTAGTCATTGCTATTCTAGGGTCAGTCCCAAAGCTAGAGCCCATGGTGCTTAAGAAGGGATGGTGAAAGTTTCTGAGATGCAGAGAGAAAACAGTGGGAATTATGCTACACTGGGCACAGACTGGTGTCCTCAGAGAGGGTTCAAAGGGGAGGTGTTCCCTTCTACTAGATTTATTTTTGCATATGGATAATGATGAGAGCATACATGGAAGAAAATTGAAAGCAGAGAAACTGTCTAGTGGAATGGATATGAAAATAAGTGAACTTCTGCTTTCCCCATCTCAGTCACTGTATCCTTGGGCTGGAAACTCTCAACTGCTTTTGTAACAGGCAGAACCAACTGAAAACTTGTGTAAGGAGGAAAAAAAAAATGGTGCTGCTGTAAAACAAAACTTTGGTACATTTAGAAAATGAGTGCGTGCAAAGAATGAAGGTGATGTCATCTGGACACAAGCACAGGAGCACAGTGCACGACTAATTCATACTGGCTAAGATAGCTGTGTGTGGACTGAATAATCACTAAGCCTGAGGGCAAAGCAAAATGATAGATGGCGAAGTACAGCTTGGGAGAGGAAAGGGGCAAATGCACAGCTTACGCTGACATGTGTGGCAAGCTTCGTTGGAAGGTGAAGGTGTAGCGAGTATTTGGCACCCTAGAGAGACGGGGTGATGTGGGGCTCACTGCATTTCCCTCCACTGGCCTTCAGTACTGAAACAGATCTGATGAGACCTTAGTAGTTTTTAGGAATACAAGGTGTAAATTACCTCATGAAAATGGTGAAAACATACTCCTTTTAGTTTTACGTTTTCTATGGCTTTGGATGGTTGGCAAACTGGATTTACCTGCAGGGTATAGGCTTTCTCATTTTCTCTTTGAGAATGAACTACATTTTGTCACTGTTTTCTCCTGAGTGAGGCATCATCTCAAGTCTTATACACAATCTAGAAATTAAAATAAAATGCAGTATGATACACTTAGCTCATCTGGACTTCTTTTTCAATTCCACAACCTATAGACATGTTCCTCGCTGTGAGAAATTGCTGAAGTTAAGCTTGCTCTCATTTGTCCACTGAATTACCAGGCAAATGTTTTTAAAAAATCAATGCAGAGAGGAGTTACTTTTTCTTTCCAACCCCAATAGAACTAAATCCTGTCAGTGAGAGCTTGTTTCTAAAATACATTGTCAGATGTTGCTCATTTCCATGCAAAAAGGGGTCTTCTTTGCCAAATATGCATGGCGTGTTTGTTCCGTGCTATGAGCAGTGCTTGTGATGGGTTGCTGTCATTGGTCAAATGAAAAATGAAGGCTCAGTTCCAAACTCTTAGTCACTGTTGTTCTGAATATGTGGAATCTCAAGGGGAAAAAACCCGAGGCTGTCCTTTTTTAAGAAACCACAATTCCCAATGATGGCCATTCAAGGTAATTGTATGTAGTGATTTCTTACAAACAATTTCATTAGTTTTACTTGAGTAATTTACATGACAAAGTCACTGTTAATAAGTGGAAAGTAAAATTTTACCTCCGAATTTGTCAAAAAAAGTAGCTTTGTAGGACAGGGCAAATGGGACTGCGTTCATCCTGGTCAGGTAAACCATTGTGGGATTGCCAGGGCGTGTTAGCTTGCTCCCTGCCACAATTTTGGCTAATATAGAGTAGCACTTTTTCAGGTGATGCTGGGATCTGATTGAAATGCTGGACAACCTTGGCCTATTTGAATTACTGATACATAGTTTAAAGGACCCAGTGGCTCCTCTTCCCCTGGAAGTGCTGTGCTCCCTCCTACCTTCACCATATTGCCCTCAGTGTTTGCTGGTAGCATTCATTATTCATACTTGTGAGGACTGTGACTCCTTTAACATTGCTCCAGGCTTGCTTGCTGCCATGTGTCTGGAGAGTGAGCAATGTGGACTAGATGGTGTTTTTAAGCCTTCTCCAAGTGATGAGGACATTGAACCCAGGTTTTTCACCACCTGGGAAGTCCTGCAACCAGGAGGCAGTGAGCTGAAAGGAAAGAGCTGATATCCTTCCCTTGAAATGATGCAGTTGTCTAATGTGTGAAGAGTTTGATTCTGCTGTGTGAGGCAAGTCCAAGCATTTCTTGTGCTTGGCAGCTTTGTGGGACCTAATTTTTGGATGCAGATAGTACTTCAGCAATTGCTGAAATGCTGAGGATGGGGCTGCCTGGGTGTGCCTGGAAGGAGAACTGTGTCTGGGGAGCTTCAAGTCAAGAGCTTGGTTGGGGAGGAGAGAAATTGGAGGGTTTGTCCCAGATTTCAAGGAAATCTTTGTGGAAGATGCGAGTCCATGTTTAAAAATGTGATTTGCAATTATCATTGCACTGAGTCTGTCTCTTAACTCATCAGAAACAGAGAACCGTAACTGATACTGCTGAAGTGCTTGAGCAAGGGTTAATCCACAATTATCAGAAGAGTTTTACATTCTAATGATTTCTAATTCATACATTTACCTCTTCTGCCTTTTCAATTAGGGAATTGTTATCCTACCTCCTTCCAATTCTTTATATTGGATTTCTTCCCTTTCTCTCAATCCTTTTACTGTTTGTTGTTTTTTGGGTTTTTTTTTGTTTTTTTTTTTTTAAATACTGAATCACAGAAACATCAAATAGAAGCATATTTCTTGACTTTCAGAAAAAAACCAACTTTATCCAACTTGGACTTCTGACTAGAGTCTATGCCCATGATTAAGCACATTCTGGACTTAAGAATTCAGCAATGTACTCTCTCCTTTGTTACAAGGCTGCTATTAGTGGACCAGTGTGGTGTCCACTGCTCTCATTAAAGATCAAGGCAAAACAAATCCAACTCTGAAATTACATTGTTATCAATCTCTTTAAAGTCATGGAATGACTTACATTTGTTTCAGTGTGCTCTGTTATCAAGCACTCTGGATAAACACGTACTTTTTCCCAAAAACCATAGCTTATGCTCCGTTGGAACTATATTGAAAAGACTTTTTTATTTGCTTCAAAAGTCACTACTGCCATCAATAATTTAATTTCCGAGCTACTCTGAGTTCATTTGGTTTTGATGCAATCTTTTCCAGAACCAATTTTGGAATTTAAATGCAAACCCTAATGCATTTTTTTGCGGTGTGTTTTAAAAACTTAGGAAGGGCAGAAATACTCCTGTGCACAGATGAACTTAATAATACCTTTTGTATTTTCATTTTCAAGAGGCATTTGTCCCCTGAAGAGTTCCAGGAAGTCTTCAAAATGAGCATTGAGGAATTTGATCGTCTGGCACTTTGGAAGCGGAATGACCTGAAGAAAAAGGCCCTGCTTTTCTAAACCCTCCTGGATAAAATATGTGCTTAATCAAAACAAAAATAGTCTTGCCAGAACTATCACATGCACTTGCTGTTGAACCATTGTCCAGCTTCATTGTGTTAGTATGTGTCGGGGGAAACAAGACAGATTAGACGGTAATGTGTTGGGATACAGAGAATTTGCTAATCTGCATTTCCAGCCGGTTTTGTCAGTAACTCCTGGTCCTACCCAGTTTACAACGTGCGAAAAATCTAGCTTTAAATTTATTGTTACTTGCAGTTATTGCTTGATGCAAGTGGAAATTCTGAAAGGAAGAGACGAAAGTGTAGCTGTGACACAGGAAATGCATCCAACGTTTTTTTCCATTAGGTTTTATAATGCAATTTTTACAAAATCAAGTAAGTAATTCATATAAAATTTTCCAATGGGGGATCACATGCTGTTAAAAATATGGTAAAAGCCAAAGAAAAGCATATCCGCAAGCAATTATTGCAGTTGTTTATGTGTGGTACTTTTTAAGAATGAAAGCAAAAATATGGAAGCACCTTAATTCTACTTCTTATATTTAAACACAGCATACTCTTTAAAAGGTCCTATTTGTCTAGAAGGTAACTAGCTATCTTTAATTACAACACCAGAGTTTTTATTTTATTAAGAATATATTATGACATACAATGGTTATAATTACTAAAATGTATACAGACCTACTTAAAGGTTTAGTCCCATTCATCAGGAAAACTGAAGCCTTATACAAAACTGGTTTAAGAGTGTATTGTGCCAGTTGACTGTGTTCTCCTACTAGTTTGGAGTGTTTGGAGAACTTTTTTTTTTACATTTCATGCTGATAAAAATGCCATGCAATCTTAATTAGTATGTAGATAGATCTATCTGCCTATAAAAGAATTATTTTCATTAATATATCTCCTAAGTGAAGACATTCTTACTTTCTCAACTTTCTGGCTTTACGTGATAAGCCATGAGAACTGTGATGGCAATTGGTAGATGTGGAAATGGAACAGTTCAGCATAAAATGTAACAAAAAAAGCTTGGTGTGCTCTATCAGTAATACAGCCAGTTATAATCAAATATATAAAACCCTCATGCATTACTATTTGCATGTTTCTGTACAAATCAATTTGAAAAGATGCAAACTTATGTGATACTGGTGCAGTACCTTGAAACTATCTTAAATAACAAGGAAAGCTAACAAAATCTAAGCATTTGATATGAGTGTTAGACCTTAATATCTCTTCCAGCTGAAAGACTGTATTAAATTTAATAGTTTCATATGGTCAGAAGTATGGTTGCTGACAAAGAATGTTTTAAAGTGAGTTGCTAGTTTTGTGTGATACTAAAAGAGCATTACAAAAAGTATGTTTTTCAGCCATTTGTCAGTATTTTGCATTTTTACTGCCTTGAATGTTTGTACTCACCTTCTACTTCACTATGTCTTTTTGCATTTCCTTAAGGTAACTGGTTAATATATGCACTACAACACACTATTTCAACTTGGAAAAATCATAGCATTGAACATGCCTTCTTCTAACTAACATTCAAAGTCCATGCTGTTGGAAATAAATATTTTCTCATGACCTAAATGTTTTGTCTGATGATAAAAATGTTTAAAAAAATTCATTAAAACAATGACATAACTGAATGACTTTTCTAATGTGTGTGTAATTTTTAGATTGTACTGTTGCTCTGGATGGGATCTTCCCATGATATTAATGTAATGCTCACTGAGGAGAGTGTTGAGTGTACTTCAGAATGTCAAGTTACTGTAAAGTTGGTCATGATTTAAACAATCCATCAAGGAACTGTCACATTTCACCAAGCAACAGCTGCTTCACTGGTGATGGACACTGTAGAGAACCATTGGCCAGTTTTAAATGAGAGCACCTGTAGACCACAACCTCAGAATAGCTTCTTATATTCTGCCTGCACGTGAAAATTGTCAGCACACTGAAATGGGTCGGTTCTAAACATGATCAGCAAGGCCCTTTGCTACTATTAAAAGCTAAATCCAACAGAACAACTGGTGAGAGAATGATGATGAGGAAATTAGACATAGGTGAAGACGCTCTTCTCATCTACACCTTCCAGGGAAATCAGATTGATTACAGGCATCTTCTCACTGAGTAAAAAAACTGTAGGTTGATCAAATATATCAGTGCAGATCAGGTTTAATATGGAACTTTATAAATAATTTGAAAATTTC
This sequence comes from Myiotriccus ornatus, assembly GCA_036023395.1. Classification (NCBI taxonomy): domain Eukaryota; kingdom Metazoa; phylum Chordata; class Aves; order Passeriformes; family Tyrannidae; genus Myiotriccus; species Myiotriccus ornatus. Next base: position 62,992,513 of record JAYRBT010000139.1, on the reverse strand, counting down.
CTTCCCACAGGAGCTGTTGTACTGGTGTAGGATTCAACCTATGCCATTAAGAAGAAGTGCATTACTAAGAAGCACATATGATCAACAGCTCTGTGCTGCTGTACTGTTCTATTTATCAACAGATGTATGGCTGATGGCAAGTGAGGATGGCAAGGATCATGTGAGCTGCTTGACCCATTTACACTGTTTTGAGAAAGTTAATCTGTTATAATGTCAACACCCTTAAAAGTGTCTATTGAAGGTCGTTGCCCTACCTGAGCTAAATCAAATACAACTCTTATTTTACATACCCCCATGTAGACATTTTCGTTCATAAGCATCAGTTCTTATCACAGTGCACAACTGTATTAGGAGTGGTATCCCATCATCTTTCTATATTTGCTTACAAGTCCCTCTGTCATTCTGTGTTCCCTTTTATGGTCATTGAAGAGAAAAAAAGCTCTTCAGTCACATCCTAATGTTCAAAACTAGTGAGATGAATTCCCTGGATCCTATTCCTGTCCACTGAATATAAAAAAAGCCAATCTCACTGCAGAAGTGTACATTGTAGGCTGTCTAGTCTTAGATTAAATTAATTCTATACCTGCAGTCTATCAGTGAAAATAAGCCAGATTTTATCAAGTTGGTGGAATACCACTGGCAGTTCCTAGACCATTTTACCAAATCAGTTTCAAGCCACCAGGAAAGTACTTTGAATTGCACAGATCTCACAAAACACCCTAACACAGTAATTCTTTGTGTTCGTTACGCTGTTCACTAAACAGGCGTGTATTCCATGCCAAACACGCAAAAATGTTTTAAAAGACAGTCAGTTTATCAACTTATGTTCCTACTACCAGCCAAAACCAAAAAGGAATTTTGGCTTTCATACACAAAACTTTTGCTAACTTTAGAAGAACAAGTACTCTTGTGTGTCCTTCTTGTTTCATTTTCCTGAAAGTTTGAAATGATCTGTAGATGTCTGTTCTGTGCAAAGGTGGCACAACTCTGTAAGCTGTTCGTTTTGTCAGATGATACATGCCAGTGCATCACTCTATATTTAAAGCATCTACTGTCATGTGGTATAGTGACCTATTCAGTTATGCTTTCTAGCCTAACTAAATTCACATTTACAGTATGATATTGTGTGCTGGATTTGGCACCAACCTAGTGTAAAACAGCCATAAAGTGAGTAGCATTGTAATTCACTGCTAACTTTTCTGTACATCACCTAAATTTCATAAACCAGACCATAAACCAAAGAATACAGCATTTCTGTTTCTAAAATTGATCATGTTTTCCTCATTTAAAAATTGCAAATTGGAATATCGTGTAGTTTTCTTTCAGGAACTTTGGGTGACTAATTAAATGTGAATAGACTAACGTGCATAGTCAATATTCTGGTTTATTTTAATAGAGTTCCATATGCTAATCTTAAATAGCATTATGAAATGGAAAATGCATTTCAGAGTAATGAGATAAGACTTTGCCAGATTATTCCATCTGATGGTGTGGTCTGGCGCTGGCAGTAAAAACTGAGAGTCTCGACAAATCACAGGCTTTTTTTCAGATAATGCTCTTTAGAGTTATTAAGTTACTGTTCTATAGCCTTGTTTTCAAGGACACGCTGTCTTTCAGCATTTTGTTAAGTATGGATATGGCTGTGCAGCTCAAAAGGATCAATATAGCTCTTGGTGAAACTTATTTTGATATGTATACAAGAGGCAAAGGAATTCTGTCAGAGATTTCATTTTCATTCTTGGATCTGAGTTGTATGTCTCAGCTGTTCATGACAACCCTGATGTATGACCTAATTCTCACCTCATGTATTTTAAAGAAGACGTGTCTCAAACACAGCAATGAAAGAGCCAACTTATTTCATCATCTTAGTCTTTGAGACAAAGGAACACATGGATTTTTGTGGTTCCAGATAGGAAGCCAGGCATGCCAGATTACCATTATAGCTGTCTGAGAAGAGTGGACATTTTTGTCCAACCTTCTTCTATTTCTTTTACTTGTGGTTCAGGGGAGAACTCTGAAACCTGTAATTGCAGAAACAAGAAAATACATAGCTGTGAGACACTACCTGGAATCTAGTAACCCTCTGAGACAAGGCTAGTTTTACATGAACAAAAAAAGATATAGTTCAGACCAAGACAGATGCCTTGTCTTACATTCCCCATTTTGATTTTTAGGAACCATCTATTTAACATTTCCCTAGTGTGAACAAGCCAGACCATTAATTGTATCAACCTTTTCACAGATCTGCAGAAAAATGCTGTTCTGCTATTTGCAAATGAGCTAGGTGAGATCCCAGGCACTTCTATCTGTCTGGTGCATGAGATTCAGAGTGTACATATATTCATATTCTCCTGCCCTTTTGTTCTGTGTGTGAGAAAAAGGGCAGGGTCATCTTCTTCTAAGGTTCCTAAGGTCTAGAGTGACCCTTGACCAGTGTGATTATTTGATAGGTCACAGTCATGGCTACCATTTTTCAGATATCTCGAATATCTGAAAAAAAGACGACTGTTTTTTATACCACAATGACAGGTGTAACCCTCTTGTACATGTAAAATTACACTGGAGGTTGCACCCCTTCTTCATATCCAGGCCACTTCTGAGGTATGGCCTAATCCTTAAAGGCTCAAGGGAGCTGCTGGCTCAGGCTTTTTGAGTCTTTGTATCCCTCCTCGAAACCACCACCTCTGTGAGTTACAGCTGAGAGAAGTAAATAGTTCTACTTGCTCTTACTTTCATGATTTGTCACGTTTTCTTCCTACCACTCAGTGTTTGACATCTCGACCACTATGCATGCAGCTATGTGTAAGGTAGGTTCCATTTTTATTTTTTTTTCCCAATGGTTCCACAAACCTCTGGAGCACCCAAGAGCTTGTGAGCAGCCAAGCCTTCCCTGCCAGACTGCCCAAGCAGCAGCTCCGGAGCAGTCGGGAGGAAATCAAAACCAGACAAAAGTAACTTGTCCCACCTGGGTAAATGTATCATGATTCGGGCTTTAAGGAAGAGGTTTACTGTCTTAGCTATGATGTATTTGCCTTTTGTTAGAAGACTGTACACCCTTGATTTCTGTTTCTGAATCTTGTTACATTTGTGTCCTGGATGATTTGCTGTTGACCTGTTTTCTCCATTTGCTATGATACGTTCTTTTATTACATCCTCTAACTCATCTCTCCACAAAAAATTGCAACGTTTTCCATTTCTTTTGAGATTTAAACCTTTCTCTGCCCTTGATAATTCTTCTGCAAACTCCTCTCAGCCCATTGTACCTCATATTCAGGAATGGTCTGACAAAATAAAGTCATTGCAGTGTTTGCTTCTTATTTGCTGTGTTGAGTCAAGCACTGTAATTTTTTTTTTTTTTTAATGGGGGAAAAAGAAAGCTTAGAATGATTGCCTTTTTATTACAAATCTACATTATGCTGAAGCTTTGCTTGACCAAACCTCACTATTGCAAGGGGTTTTTTTCCTCCCAAGTGGACATGATTCTGAACTCTGACATGAGTCATTATTATTTCTTGCACTACTACTATAAATTTTTTATTATTAACTGGTAATTAAGAAGGTACCATGATTGATAGCAAATTAAACAGTTGAGGTTGTTAATGGTCTGTCTGAATTTGCTTTCAGTTCTCTGACCTGCAATAATTCCATTGAGGAACAAGGTTAAAACTCTTTGTGTCACTTGATGGTTTTGCTAGTCAGACTTTAAAAAAAAATTCGCTCAAGTTAAGGATGTGGAGTACAGACACATAGAGCTCCCCATTTCCCCCCAGTTTTGTACTAGGCATTTTTCATTTCCCGGTTAGTTTTTGAAAGATTGAAGTGCCTGGAGGACTTTATGAGTCACTGTATAAGCATCAAATTCTTCAAATTGCATTTTTTTGAATTAATCCTTTTTTTCAGTATAATAACTAGTTATTTTTATGGTGCAATTAAAATAATGTAATAATCACAGACTACTGAAATAATTTACTTCATTTTAAATGGCACAGAAGAGAATACAAATACAGAATAGAAGCTGAAATGTATCTTTGAGTAGGGGCTAAAATTACAGGATTCTACAGAAGAATGCTCTCCTGTTGTCATCTCTGGGAGGACTCTACTGCTCTAGGTTATTGTGAGGTGCTAAATTTCAAGGCAGAGACCTTCCTCCTCAGTCTATAAATGTTCTTGATAATATTCTATAAAAATATAAGTATTAGGTTATGTGCTTTCCCATTTCCTGTAACTTTGTACCTCTAAAATATGCTTACTTTTAAATTAGTATAATTTGGGCCTTCACCACTGATTTGGGTCTTCAACACTCACTGGATGGCTAAAATTAGGATTGTTATGTTAATATCAGTTTGGCAACCCTGCTATTACTCTAAAGTTTAAAGTATTTATGAAAATTTTCTTGGCCCCTAACTTGCTTACTAAAAAATGGTGAAACGTCTACTGTAAAAAATTCAGTAAGAATTAAGGAGGCTGATCCTTGTAAACTAAAACTAACTCCATGTCATCAGACCTTAATTTCCAACACTGCACAGAAGGTAAGCATTAAAGTAGCAGGTGCCCAGCCATAGGCAAGGTCTTTTTTTTTCAAATCCTTCTAATTTGTAGGCTTAAATGGAAAAAATGGGAAGAGTTTTTAGAGTCAAAAAAGTTCAGCTTTGTATTTTAATGGGCTTTAACAGTATTGTTAAAAGCAAAAGTGGCTGAGCTTTCTTGAAGGAGTAAGGAAATTGCTTATGTAAAAAAAAAAAAGTGAGTCAACTCCACAGTAAATAATGTGTAAATAAGGAGTGACTTAAATCAGCTTTTCCAGTGCTTAAAAAAGTGTTCTAGGAAAAAAGTACGAAGTAATGGTGGTGTAAAACAATAGAGTGCGTTTATCTGAATAGCTGAGATTTCAACAGAATTACACAGGTGTTATTTTGGCAGATTTTAAGAACTGGCCCTTCCCTGATTGTGATGAAAAAGGTGAGGGAGGGTATAGAGTTTCATACCCTGTTGAATAATGCAGTTGGGAAAAGAGGCAGGGAAGGGATGAGATTCCATTCTTGGCCCAGTCTTGCTTGAATTCAAAGAAAGCAGGGGCAAGGAGGCAAGATTTACAGAAAGTCTTTGCTCAATGTAGGCAACTTCAATATAAAAAATTAAATTAATGAGAATAGGATTTTTTTTCCAAGTTTGTACTACCCAAAGGCAGAGATACTTTTCAATGATTCTAAGGGTTTAATATGCATTTAATAAAAGGATGTTAGCATAGTATTTTGAAAATGTCAGTCACTAAATGCTAATCCCACTGAAATCACTGGCAATTGTACCTGCACCAGAGCGTAAAGGTCAAGTTATATAGAATTTCATCCGCAACTGAAATCAGGAGGGATTGTTTGTTCAAACAGAAGAATATAATTAGGAAGTAACCATTTTTAGCTGCACATCAAGATTCTGTAAAATGTATATTATCCTTTTGTATGTAGTCCCTCCTTTGCCCTGATTCAAAATCAATCAGCAGTGGAATGAATAACCTAATTTAAGATCTCTGTGAAGAGAGATGCAAATAGTTTTGGTTATACAGGTGAAGACCTACCTGTGTGGAGAGTAAGGAGAGGACTGTGCCTTATATAAAAACTGTATAATCACTCTTCTTGAAGTTTCTATAATACACACTTTTATCTAAAATATAATTACTTTTTCCCCCAGTGAACCTGAAAATTATGTGGAACCCAAGAAAAAATAATTAATTAAAAAGATACTTAAACAAGGCCCTTTTTAAAAAAAAACAAACAAACATAAAGAGTATTACAGTCTTACTAACAATAGATTCTGCCATAACAGGATCATAGTATATGATAAGAAAGGAAAAAGACCCCATCTTTATCAAGAGCTTTTTTCTGCTTTTAAAATATGCTCAGTCCTAGTTTGTAAGTGCCTTGAATGTCTGAAACAACTCTAGTAACTCTGGTGTTTTCCTTAGTGAAAATTACAGTTTCAAAGTAACAGAAGAATATTTTTGTTCTAAAAAGCCATCACTTGCGTTCTGTTTATGAAATCCTGCCATCAGTATGTTTTACTGAAGAGAGTGGGAATTGCTGTAATGTCACTCCATCTCTTGGCAGCCCAGACTGCACAGTATTTTTGCCTGCTTTTCACCATTCCCTGAGACCATCCATTCCCCTCTGCCAGGAGGTGGGACCTGTCAGAAGGCACCTGCAGCAAGGCTTGCTCCAGGGAGCCCTCATCTCCCCTGTTTGACACACCAGTGCCTTCTGCACAGGGCAGTGTCTGGCCTCACATGAAATCAATGTTTTGCCAGTTGAAGCCTTTTGTGTCTGCTCAGCCCCTGTTCAAAAAAAAAAAAAAAAAAAAAAAAAATTAGCAGTCCAAAGAAGCAGATTGTTTTGACAGCCTTTCTGGTACCAAATCACTTTAATGCACTGAAAAAAACCCCATATTCTTGTACAGGCATCTTGCAAGGTCTTACTGGAAAGTATTGAACAGACTTTCAGGGGATACCAATCATCACTTGCAGCATCCAATAGCTTTTCTTACGCTTGTTTTCTCAACAGGATGTTGCTGAGGTTTTGGGCCTCTTAAACTAGTGAGCTGTCTGGTTATAGACCCAGTCCAAGCCAGATTTGAAGCAGAATTGAGTGTATCTTTAAAAACTGACCCATACTTCTAAATGCCTAAAATACTGTTTTCCTGCCTTTTAACATTACTTAAGCGAGCCAAGTCCAAATTGCTTGGAGTACCTTACAAGACATAAATCACAACAAATGGTTGGAGATTTTTTTCTCATGCCTGTGTTTCTCAGATTTCAGCCAATGTTGATTTTCCAAGGAAAAAAAAAATCTTAAAATATGCATAAATAACTCTTTTAAGCACATCCTAAAGATAATAAATATAGCCTGTCATTGTCATGACTTTTCTGCTTTAACACAGATTATCTGATGGTTAAAGTCCTAGTCTTGTAAACAACTTTATTTGGATATCTTACTGCTGAGACTACTTGATTATTTTCTTTTTCTTTGCTCTGATTATTTTCTTTTTTTTTTTTTTTTGTGATAACCAGTGCTAAGAAGATTTCAGAAAGATAAGGGATCCTTGTGACAAGGCTTCACCAAGTCCTGCCTAGAGCTTGTGAAGACTGTTTCTACAGTAATGGAGTTACCCTTGATAGAGTGGAACTGTATGGTGAATTATTGAGAATAAAGACAGTGTTTGGAACACTACATGAATGTTTGGTCTTAAAGCTAAACGGTGCTTTTTCAAGCTGGAGGACATGTATTTCAAGTAGAGGCATTAATTTGCCTTCTGCTCCTTTGTGTTATAAGATGATTAGTTTAAGAAGTTTATTGGGTGCAAACTATGACATACAGATACTGTGGACCACAGATTTCCTATTAATGATGTGACTTCAGTTTCCATGCAAGAAACTCCTTAGGAATCACATGACTTATTGTGATGATATTATGTTCTAGGTGAGTTATATGCTGTTCTTTTTAATGCTGTAAAATAGAATTTTTATTTAACTAGTGTCATTAAAGACTCATGGGAAAGAAATTCACCGAATCACAAAGTATTCATTGAATACACTAAGGTGCATTTTGCAGCTGAAGTAGATTATGGAATGCACATGGCCATAATCAGAAATGGGGGAGGGGAGAGGGGAGGAACAGGGGGAATGTCATTTTAAAATGTAGCATTGTGGAACCTGGGAATTCAAGTAAGAAAAAAGTTCTTTTGAGCCCTTCAGCTTTAGAGGGAGTTTGTCTTCAAGAGGAACTGCTTGTGCTGATGATTGTCTCCATGACAGATGGCCTGTTATTTAGTTCTTATGGTGTTAGCACCACAAGACAAGAAGTCCTTACCAATCTCTCCAACAGCCTTAGGACAAACCCCTAGTTATCTCACTTTCACATCTGGCATAGGGCATAAAGTGCTTATTTTCTTGCCTGTCTTGTGATGACTATTTCTCATCGTTGTTTCTTTGCTGATCAGCTCAGTAACATCTTCAGGGTATTTCTGTGGAGGAAATACTGTGCAATGTTGCTAGAACCAAGCGCCCTGCTTACAGACCACAGCAGTGCATGTCTTAGGGCAGGCAGAGGCTGAAGTGTTACTTTATGTGGTGTGTGCATTAAAAGAAAAAAAAAACCAACAACAAACAAACAGAGACAGTAAAGCCAGCACATCCTGGAAGAGCTCACTGCAAGCATATTAATCAGCGGTACTGTGCATGGATTCCACTGCATGCACCACAGCAGCCAAGGGCTGTGCTTTTACAGCAGAGTTTTGGATTGTTCTTCCTAGTGATCATATTTTACAGGTCACAATAACAGCTTAAGTAGCTCAAATACAGCAATAGCTGCAAGCACTTGAACTGTGGAGACGAGGAGCTACGGTTTAATTTTTTTGCGACTGACTAAGCTCTTTAATGTTGCCTGAAAAATCACTACTTCTAACTACTTCAAAACCCCCTCCTGCCAGCTCCCAACAAGCAGAATGAAAAAAGGCAGGTAGGAGCAGGCTTCTGCTATAAGAAGAGCTCGTTCAGTAGGCAAGTCCTTCCCTGCCCATACCCAAAGGCATACAAGAAAGGGAACACCTGAAAGTGAGATTTTAGGCCAAATAATTTGTGCTGAAGAGGTTAGGCTGTGAATTCAGCTCTCCTGTTTTTGGCTACAGAGACCTCATGCATATCCTAAGTGGCCACACAGTGTAAATGCTGACTAAGTAGAATTTTCCCTGGTTGAACCTGTTACTTTGGTATCACTCTGTTGGAGTGACTAAGGATAATGGAAGAGGACAGAACAGCACATAAACCTGGCCAGAACAAACCAAATTTTATTCACCAAAATTAAAGATACTTAATGAGTTGCGTACTCTAAGATGTACAACAGCATAAGCTACAAACTTGTACAGAATGATGAACTTGCATCTAGAATGTTTCTCAAATATTTCTCACAAGAGAACATTTGTGCATCTAACTGTTAAGAATTGGAGTAAAAGAAAAGATGCTCTCACACACAAGTGGACTAAAGACAAAGAAATATTGTTGCCTTAACTAAAGTTCTTCTCTTAGTTACATTATTCTGTGACCTCAGTTTTCCAATTTCTCTATAGACAGGGAGGAAAATAAATATTAAAAAAAAAATAAACTTGTCAAAGTTGGAGCCTGTATACCAAGCTTTCCCGTATGGAAGCCTGCCCTCGGTCAGTGAACAATTCTGTTACAAACTGAAGCCTACTTTAGGCTCTTAGGCAGTACTTTTAATCAATATAGATTTTAGTCTCACTTTGCACTCTTGATTTAAATCTGGCTTGTATCAAGCTAAACTAAGATGATGTTAAATCCGTGTTGGGTCTGTGCATGATTTTACACCATTTTAACCAAAGGGCTTAAAGTTTAGATAAATTCCGACATGCTGAGTATGTTCCAAATCCATGCTTTGGATTGCTCATTGCCGGAGGGACAGCATCTCCCGGGCATGAACGGGAAGGGCATGGGCTGCACTGAGGCCCCAGCTGTGATATCGCAGTATTTCAGCATTTACTCGGGAAACAAGTCCCCGTCCTCCAAGGAGGCTTTACTCAGGGGCAGGAAGCCCAGATTTGATCTGTCTCGCAGGGAGCAGCACTTTGGCTCACCTGCCCCTGCCGGGGAAAGGGGGAAGCTGCGCCCCCGGGGGCTGCTGTGCACACCTGCCCGATCCCGCCCTACACCCGTCGGCTGCCACACCCCGACCCCTGCCCGGGGATGCTGCGGGGATCCCCCCCCCGCCTTTGTTCCGCTCGCTCCGCCTCGGCCGTGTCCCCTCCCCGCGGGGCGGGGGCGGTGGGACCGGGCGGGCCGGCGGCTCCTCCCGGCCGTGCCCGTCCCCTCCCGGCGCGGCGCTGGGTGCGCTGGAGCTGCGCTGGAGCTGCGCGGAGCCGCTTTGTGCCGCCGCCCGCGGCAGGACGGCGCGAAAGGTAGGAGGGCTCCGGCCCCGCTCGCTCCCCTCCCGCTCCGGGGCAGCATCCCTGCCGAGCTCCGCGGGCGGGCAGGGAACAGCGGAGGGAAAAAAAAAAAGAGAGGGAGGGGAAGGGCTGCGTTCAGAAATGGGGCTTTTTCAGCCTCGGCTCCGCTGCTGCTCCAGGCAGCCCCGTGCTAAGAGAGCTGAGAGCTTACTGGAAAAAAAAAAAAAAAAAAAAAAAAAAAGCCTAAAAAAGAAGTCAGTCTCGCTGGTTTTCTTGGCCGGGAGCAGCACATGGAAAAAGCTGGGAGGGAGCCCGGGCACCGGGCGGCGGCGGCTCCCCCGGCAGCGCGCGGGGCGGCCCCTGCCCGGGCTTCGAAAGAGCAGAAATCCGGCCGAGATCCTCCGGAACCAAGCCCTCTATCCGCCATCCCGAAACTTGCATGCCCTTCCCGGGAAAGGCACCAGCCAGGCAGCCTCGCTGCTGTTTTGTACTGCTGCGAGCTTCCTTGTTTCCTGCCTTTTGGGGTGGGCAGAGGTGGTCTGTCTGCGGGCTTGGCCATTTGATCCCGTTTCATCATAGCCGAGAGATTGCATCATGTTACAGTCCTGCAGTCAGTCAGGGCAAAGGCGAACAGAACCATCCTTCCAGATACATCCCCTTGGCTTCCCGGGCCGACCCCCTGCTTGATTTCCTGTTGAACGGAGGTTCGAGCTGAGGAGCTGCCTGCCATTGGCAGCTGGGGGGGACAGGTCACAGCGGCGTGGTTCGATTTCTTCCACTGAGAGGTTTTTTTTGGAAACTCAACTTTGCCGGTTCTACGCCCGTTGTGTCTTGTGTGTGGGGGTTAGAGGAAACTTGCCGGAGATTTAGGCGGTAGGAAAATAATGGGCGGCAAAAGAGCCAGATAAACGACCAAAAGCAGGCGTCGCTTTATAACCTGAAAGCTCTAGAGTGGCAGGAGGTGAGTGGATTCAGGCAGGCATCTCTCGGAAACTCACGCATTCACCTGCCCTGAAGGGCAGTGCTGCTGAGTGAATGCACATTCTGAAAGGCAAGACAAGGCAGATGTCAGGAGCAGAGAAGTATTTAGCTCATCTCCCCTCTGGATCTTACATGATCGGTTTGATGCAAACACTTGGTGTGCCTGTGCCTGTTCTGTTTATCATATGACTGAACTTTGCAGCTGAGATCCAACTATAAAATGATAAATCTCCAAGCCAGAAAGATCCAATTAAACAATGTACTGCAGTCCAGGAGTTCCTAAGACGACCAATTCTGCTGTTCTTTGTGCAGTTCTTTGTTCCATGGGGAAAAAAAAATGTCATGGCACAGCTTGGTTTGTATCTCAGAGGTATCCCTAACAAGTAATGATTATTCCATAGCTAGTGTGCTGCCCTTGCAGGTGTTCTGCTGCTGTTTACTCCAAGTGTTACAGGACCACTCTTTTCTTTCATGAAAAAAACAGTGTTATGAAGCTTTTTTTTGTCTGCCTCTCTGAGAATGGTCGGTTCAGGGGCACAAGGGAACAGCTTGGCAACCAGATGGATCCATCCATCAGTGCTCTCCTATATGGGCACTTGGTGCCCTTCAGTCATCCCTTATGCCTCCTGGTGGTTTCCATGGGAAGAACGGAACAATTACTTTCTCCTTTTGAACATTTTTTCCTTTTGGAACTAGGGTGGAAGAAGCACAAATCCTGCATTAGAGATAGAGGGAGAGTGTCATGTCTTTCTGGGGCTATAGGGTACCAGATAGGTTTAAGAAGAATTTGAAGTGGGTTCAGAAAAGAAGCATCTTTGCTTTGTGTGTCAGGATAGCCAGTGATTGCAGTGACAAGCCTGAAAACAGAACAATGAGCAGATATTCACTGCCTTTTGGTGATATGTCACACTGGCATTTCCCAGGAAATTTGTTGGCAAAAGTCAAAGTGTTAGTGGTGCCCCCAGGTCTCAGGTAGATTTTTAGATGAAGGGATTTGGAAGATCTGTGGGGTTGAAATTGCAGTATTTCTTGAAGCAGTGGTAATGGCAGGGGGTAAAATGCAGCACTTCAATAGATCGGCCACTCACACTGTTTTCAAATCTTACAGTCTTACTGGAGGTTTTCATTTTCACCTCCTGAAACTCTCAGAGTTGAAGGAATACTGTCAGAGACACAAAACCAAAATCAAACATTGAAGTCTCAGTAGGGACAGACTGTATTTTGATACACACATGACTAACTGTGCTATTCCTTTCAGTGGTGCAAAAGCAACCTGCTGTAAGGTCAGATCAGGAATTGTCTAGCCCTGCTGCTTGCTGCCGACTTCCTTGAGACATTGTCTCTGGACAAAGAGCCAGTGGTTCAGGGCTGGTTGATGCAATCTGGAGTCCACTGATTTAATTTCCATCAATTTTCGAAAGTTTTGTGTCTGATAGATCCTTCAATGGGAGTGTGGTATCCAGGAGCCTGCCTGGTTAACTGCTTTGTTCAGAGCTGTGCTCTTTGTTTGGTGAGGAGGGGGCGAGGAGGAGGAGAAAGGGATATACTTAATATTCATTTGCAAGAGATCTCTTGCTGAAGCAGGAGGGTGGGATGCGAGGACTTGTCGTTCCAAACTCCTGTACAGTTTAGTTCACCCTATTATGGGTTTAGTCTCAGTAAATCCTACTATGGCAATTTTTCAACAAAATTATGCATCCCTTCCAGTTACACAGTTCAGCTGGTTTTGGATGTGAGTGACACCTGGCTACTGGTATGACTCGGACTTCCCTGATTCATATAGGGTTTCATCTGGCACAGGAACTGTCTGTCTGGTCTGGGCAGGTGAGTGTGTTATGCACTCAGTACATATTTTTCCAGGTTAATATACTGCTAATGTAAAATGTTCTTAGGCTCACAGTTGAACTCTAAAGTCAAACCCAACAAAAATACGAGGAAGACGAAAGTCAGCCAAAGGACTGCAGTTACTGTGAGTTCTGAACTTTCAGTGAAGGATTGAAAAAGCCAAGCCTTGAATGTACTCCTACATCTATAAAGGTTATTTTCCTACTATGATGCATCCTAAGCTGACCTGAGATCAATTTAAGTTTTTAATACCATATTAGGTGTCTTTTGGGGTGATGTCTGCAAAAAGCAATACTGAGAACACTCTGTCAACACAGTATGAGCAGGTAGGAAAACACGTAGCTACAATTGCACGGGGTTGACCCTGAGTGTGGTATGCAGTGGTTACACCAACCCAACTATCTTACTGCACCTACCCATCTATGTACACGTAAAGCTCCTGCATTTGTGTTGCATATGCATCAGCACTGTGAAATACTATGTATATATATATATATTTGTAAAATGCTATCTGTACTGTTATAGGTTAAATTGCTCTTGCTCGACTAGAAGATCTTTAAGGTCCTTTCTAACCCTAACCAATTATGATCCTATGATACTCTGATTAAAAGTTAACTCTTGACACTCTAGGTCATGAAAGACATGGTGATGGGAATAATGCTAATGAATAGTATTGCAGGAATATAATTTGGGTTTGTGCAGAGGGGGATATCTCATAGCAGATAAGAAATTAATCTTTTGGGACATAATCCCTGTTTTCTAGAGATAAAGCAAGAAATTAAATCCTGAATGGCAGAAAACTAGTTTTCTGCCATCAGTTACCCCTCTGCCACCTTAGCAGAAAGTCAGTTGTGACATGTGGTGCATAGTATAAGGTTTGACTGCTAAAGGTGCTGAGCACCCTTAACACAGCAATGTCCAAATGAGCTGATGGTGATTACCTGTTGTAGAGTATTCTTTGGAGAATACACTAGGCTGTGAAAAGGGTGAAACAATATCTGTTGTATATTTTACCAGTGTTCATCAAGAAAACTAGGAAAGAGACTCCTTAGAGGACTTTATCTGGTCAGTTTGATTTTGTGTAGTTACTGCTCTTTGTATGTAGTGGTATTTTAAAAATTGATGGTGCATATTTGGCGGTAAAATAACCAAACTACATAGGACTGTCTTCTCTAAATATCTTTCCTAAACTGAAAAAGAAAAAAAAAATAGGGTATTATTTCTTTCATGGTGACACAGTAGTGGGATTTTTTTACTATCTTGGGGATTTCTGCTGCCAGCATCTCTCTGCCATCATGTATTTCTGAGCTGAGTGATAAAGACTGTCTTTCTCTAAGACAGATGTTGTTAATGGCCTTATTGTGCCAAAATCTTTATGAGTACAAAATGCTGAATAAAAATATTTCCAGCCATTAATAGTGAGTGCCAGAAAAAAGTACACAAGTGGTTTCAAATTTAATCTGTAATGTAGCTGATGTCTCAAAGATAACAACATTTTACCCCCAAGAAATACAACACTTTGTGTATGTGAGGTAATTGCTATGAATTGCACTGAATATATATATTATTCATTAGGGGACTGTCATTATATCATGTTTGTGAATTCCCCAGAGTCTCTTATCACTCTTCTCATCACCTCTCAACACTTACGGAAAAGAGGATTTTGGTGTCCTACTTGACTGACTGATGCTCTGATTTCCTGGTAGTCACTTCTAATAAGCATGTTTGCCTAGTTCATTTAAAATGGATGGACTTTGGGAAAGGAGCTTAATTCATGTATTCGCACTCTCAGAGATAGCAGTCCTTCATAGGAAATGTGTAGTGGTATGTTATCTCAGTTTTGCAGAAAAGCAGATGGTGAAAGTGCTTTCATATGCTGCTTTCATGATTCTAAACTACTCTGCACTGTCTTCGAAGTATAAAGGCTCAATATTTGGCCAATTGCTATGGTTGGATTTTTTTTTTTGTCCATTAAAGTATGTTTAAGTGTCTCTTTGAAACTTATCTGGTCTCTCATCGGTTACACATGCTTATGGCATTCCTGTTCGAAATTGGAAGAGGGGAGAAGGCAAGGTAAGGAGGGAATTTCCCTGTCATTATCAATTAGTGGATCCAGATTTTATTTTCCTTCACCATTTTTTACCAGGAGCAGCTGCAAAGAGAGAATTACACTGTGACCTTCACAGCACTTCCTAGTGCCGTCATCAATCAGATCTGGCAGGAGCTTTATCGCATCTATCAGAGAGGCTCATAAGCCACATGCTGTCTAGTCTAGAGGGAAAAACAAACAAACAATGGGAGCTACTGTAGAGTTTGTTTAAAATAAAACAACCAGGAGTGAGCTTTCCCCATATGTGCCAGCTTTGTAGGCAGGTTTCTATTTTTACCGTGTGCTGTTGGGCTGATTAATAAAATATGATGATTGTAAAGCAGTGGAAGAGCCTTCCACTACAACTCAATGGCATTGGCAAATCGTAAACCCTTGCAGCTTCAGCCTTTGTCAGGCAATGGTCTTCAGTCCCATTCTAATCCTCAGCATTATTTTTACTAAAGAATTGATGCAATTAGATTAATTTAGGTGTTTTCTGCACATGTAAATGTTAGGGAATAATTAAGTGTTTTCAGACTTCTCTGATTCTTATATGAAATAACATAGCTTCCTCAGATCAAGTGGCTTGCTATTTTTTTGTGGTATTGTGTGCCTTTGCCGGCTACTCCAGGTCTCTTTCAGAGGCCAAGGTCAGCTGCTCAGCTGCAACATCTCCCTTTTCAGCATGCAAAACAGTATTAACACTTTGTGTTTGTTTGTTTTCTGTTTGGGTGGTTGGTTTTCCCTACTGACCTTGTTCTGGTTTTGGAGTTTAACTAAAATTTAAACCATTTTATGTTCTTGGATTTTTTCATTTTTACACTAGGTTCACTACCATTTTCAGATTCCTTTTCTCTCCTTTTCTTGCCAGCTGCAATAGATAAAACTTTCTTGCCTTCCTTTCCAGGGCTCAGTATAGTGACAGGTTGACAGGTTGTCACTTGGTGCCTGACTTCCTTGCAGGCAACGTCCTTGCTGACAGGTAGATGAGAGAGCAAGAAGCAGTGGGAACAGGCAGAATTGCCAGTGTGTAATTCTGCCTTCATGGGCATATGTTTGTGTATATATATATATATGATATATACAAATATATATGTAGATGTATATAGATTAAGAGCATGTATATATGTATAGGTGATACATGTTAGAGCTGCCTTTGTCACACAGATTTTCTGAGAAAAATGGCTAATTACTAATAAATAAATGTGTTTACTGTTATACTTTCAAGTGAAAGAATAAGGCCCTGAGCTTCAAACTCGTAATGTGGATGGCCAACAGCAGGGGATGATCTGTAAATTTTGTTGTTTTTAACCAGACAATTCTTGGCAGAAACCATCTTGGTACCAGATTTGGGGAAGGAAGTTTGAAATTCCATATCAAATGAACAATAGCAGGTGCAAGGAAAATGCTCATAAAATGCGAAGTACATTTAGCAAAGGTTATCTACTCTGTCAGGAAAAAAAGGCACATGAACTGGCTAGTGGGTTATGGAAATAATGACTTTTGCGGTTTTCCTCTGTATGTGCTGTGTCAGTTTGACAGGTTTTATAGCCCCAGCTGCTGAACTGGCACTAGACAGGGCACTGGTTGCAAACCTGAGGGAGAAGGAGCCTGCCCAAAATTGTGCTGCCTGTTGTCTGTCTTCAAAGGCTGGGGCTATCCCTGAGGATTTTGGCAGCCAAGGGGAATGTTTTGACAGTTAGACATCCTTGGGAGGTTTTTGACAGTGCTGTCAGGTGCTGTGTGGCAGCGATGCTCGTCCTCACTGATGAGCTTGCATCAGAACTCTTGGTCCCTGCACAGCGTCTCTGTCCCAAGCAGGGGATGGATGGTGCCAGGAGGGGCTGAAACTGTGGACCTTGAGTTCCAGCAGCCAGGCACCACGGCTGCACAAACACTTGGTAGAGGGCTTGCAAGAAGTCAAAGCCAAAAGTGGTCTTGTTCCCACGTCATCATGAGGAGGAGAGGGAAAGCTGCCAGCAGGAGTTGGTCTGAGGAGCTGAGTCCTGTGTCATCGTTTGGGGGCTCCTGCTTCAGTAGCTGGCTGGCTGCTGCTGATCAGACCAAGCATAAAAACATTGTTTTGGCTCTGCAAGGGAGGTGGGCCACAGTGAGGAAATAATAAAATGGCAGGGGTTGGAAATAGGAGAGATAATGTAAAAGGCAGTGATGACTTCAGGAGCAGGGCTGCCTAGTGTCACCAGGGCAGCGGTGTCTGGGAGCTGAGCTGCAGAGGGGCCACTCTCTGGTGCTGTTCTGCTGCTACATCTTAGCACAGATCAAACAGAAAGAAATTGCCCTTGTGCAGAGTGGGATTTATTCTTGTAAGCCAGTCCATGCTAGGGAATAGAGTGAAATACTTACTGGATGTTGTCACTGGCTGTAAGAGATACAGCCTGAAGAAAATAAATACCTGAAAATGTTAGAAGCTCAGTGATTTTCAGCTCTGTTAACACACAGCATAATCAAAAGAAATACCCTTTGGAAAATGAAAATATTTGCTTCTTGGAGTGGGAATAAAGTATTCAGTCCGAGGAGCTTCTGTGAATATACAGAACTCTTCTCCTTGCCTGAGCCCTATGTCTGCACCATGTGTTTGCCATTAGGACCATGAAAAGCTGCGAGTCTCCTTAGAGAGGGAATGATGGGTGCATGGTGGGTCCTTCAGGAAGAACCAGGAGTGCTGAAAGGAGAGAAGAGGCTAGGTCAGGCCACAGCATTTTGTTTTGAGCTTAACAGGAATGAAATCCACCCTGAAGAGTCTTGGGGAAAATTCTGGATGCAGGCCAGTATGAATAATGCTGAGTGCAGATGGGTGGGACCCCACCTGGTTACAAAAACAATCCTATTTCCAAGGTTAGTTATTTCATCGAAAAAAGGCACATTTAACAAGTAAGGTTTCATTTAAAAGGGGAAAAAAACAAACAGTTGGAGACCTTAAAAAAACAAACCCAAATCAAAAAACCTAAAAGTCTCTCACTTTGGAAATTAAGGAAAACAAGCCCCCAAACATGCAGACAGCTGAAAGCACACACCAAAAAACTCAGATAAACAAAACAAGTGTCCTCTGGGGAAAGGAAGAGTTGTTCTCTCTCTGGGAAAGTTTGTCTGTTCCTGTGTCTTGTAAACTTTTCGTCTTCTCTGGGAGCTGCTGTCCTTGGTTTGCCTTTTTCAGTTTTTTGGTCTTCTTTTCCTGGAGCTCTGAAAAGTGTTTATGTGAACACTGGACTGTAAGTAAATGAATCATGAGTGCTGTACCTCAGGGATTGGTACTGGGACTGGTCTTTGTCAGTGACAGGGACAGTGGGATTGACTGCCCCCTCAGCAAGTTTGGTGGTGACACCAAGCTGTGGTGGAGCAGCTGACATGCTGGGAAGAGATGCCATCCAGAGGGACCCAGACAGACTCGACAGGTAGCCCTGTATGAATCTCAAGAAGTTCAACAAGGTTATTAGCAACCTTCTAGTACATAATGGTCTTATTTGACATCAGTGAGATTAGTGCTTGGGGTTGCATACACTTTTATGCTGGTCTGCTGACTGTGAGTTCCCATGGACAGGAGGTGTGCAGGTGTACTGAGCCCATATCAACTATTCTGGCCCCAAAAGCATCCCACCCACTGATTCCACATGGCTGCAGCTTGAAGCCATCAAGACACTTTCTGCCTTGTGACAACCACATCATGAGAATTATTCCAGAGCTGATCTGGATTAAGCTGTATCCGACAAACCCAAAAAATGCAACAGTAATCTTAATCTAATGGAGGTTCCAATTAGTCTCCTGGTCACTACTGTTCCCATCTGACTGTCTGCAATGACTGAGCCTCACAGTCTCTCAACACTCCAATTTCCTTCACATCCCTTTGGATCTCCTCCTTTATTGTTGTTTACAAAACACTGAGTCCAGATTTTGCATATGTGGAAAATCTTGCTGAGAGCTGTCCCCTCTTTGACCTCATCTTCTCCTCTCATTTTTGTGTTCTCTTGCTTATAGGACAACTATGTAACTTTTAAAAGTGATTTGAGTGTAAAAAAAATAAGCTGTAATGAAGGCTTCCTGTAAACAGTAGCTTTCCCTACAACCCAAGGACAATTAGAGTTACATGTGGAAGGCCCATATGACTGTCTGCCCCAAAGAAACAACTAAAATACTGATTAAATTACATGGGAAACAAAACTAGTCTTGAAGAGGTATGATGTTTGGGGATTTCTAGACTTCTTCAACCCTTTTAAAATCCTTCAACTTTTTTCTCCCTACCACAGTAATATCTTTTTAAGCATTATGGGAGTAGCTCTGCTGTACTTGCACTTGAGGATTCCTGTCTGGTTTATGGTCAGCACAGCTGCAGGCTCCAAGATATAAGTGCAAACTCAGACTGCCCTGAAGTTTATTGTACTTTATGAGAGCAAAGGGTGAAATCCGTCTTTGAGACTTGGGGTCATTTGGGCTAAGTTTCCTGACATACCAGCTCTTGCAAAAAGACAGCTGTTCTGGGGTTTTCTGCTAGCTCTAAAGAAAAACAACCAAATAAAAAAAAAAATACTCTGCCAAATAGGGATCAAACCTTAGCTTGGGTTGAGTGTGCTTTAAGTAGTCTCAGTCTTTGCATTTACACTAGTTAAGTTCTTCTTTCTCTTCAGGGAGGTAACTTGGAAGCCGTATTTATGAACGAATCCAGCCCTTTCCCTGCACATTGCTGTAGGGAAGGGCTGCTTCTTACTGAGGTCTAAGTGCTTCCCTCTTTAAGATAGGATCTGAACAACCCAGAGCAAGCCCTAAATGTAAGTAGCATGAAAATAAAGATACATGAAATGAAGATATGCAGCTTTCCAAGGTGTGATTGTGGAATGGATCTTGGCCAGGAGGCATCCCCTGGATGGTCCAGTCAACTGGCTGAGCCAGGAGCACTTGCCCAGAGACAACACAGCAGCGATGTGCCCATGCTCAAGCTAAAGTTTGAGATATAAATGTACAGCTAAAGAAGCGTGTGCTTTTCTAACAAGTCATCATCAGTGACTTACAGAGCACTTGGTACCTTAGAGCAGCTTTTTACATGTTAATAACTCATAAAGAATGAATGACTTCATGACATGGGATGGGGAGTAGGAACTGGAAATGGCAGATACTCAGCGTGCAAAGGGAAGAAGAGAACTGACGGGCTGCCTGAATGCATGAAATAAATGTGTAATGTAGCTGTAAGGATCTTGGTACACTGGTCACCTCTCTCATCAGCCCTGCTAGTGCCTCAGCACTCCCAAGGCTTCAGTACAAAACCATAATCTTCACTTTAATGAAGTAAGTAGGAAGGAGAGAAGCATGTAAGAATCCTTTAACATGTTTTCCATTTATTGTTATTGTCACCCCTGCTTTATAAGCTTTTATCTTAGCTCCTTCTGCTCTAGTGAGTTTAGAAACACTCCTGCGCTCTGGGATGAACAAGTTCTTATCTACTCTACCTGGGAAAAAAATTTTGACATAATGCTGGGTGTTGCATCCATAAACCACTTGTCCCACCATGTTTGAACTGCAGTTTGTAGGGATTAGCTCTCCTGCCCCTTCTGCCAAGCAGTTTGTGGAGCAAACATCTCACCTGCTGTTTTACAGCTCTAAACTCCTTATGTGAGTGGTGTCACTCAATGCTGTACTATTTGCTGCTAAAAGTACAGACTGTACCCTTCTCCCAGTGAGCCAGGGGAGAAGAGCTCTCCACACATGTCACTTTTCTTTGATTGCATTCTCTAGGGTCAGCTATAAGATGGTCATCACCATCCCGGATCAATTCACTTCATTACAGTAGTCTGCCAAAATAATCCTTCCCCTATTCAGTTCAGCTGCACCCAGTGCAATGAAGCAGCAAAAAGTATGTGTATGATTCCAGAGGGCTCTTATCAGCTCTAGGAGGGGTGGACTCAAGCATGGCTCTGTGTGTACCACAGCACTTCACAGGGCTGATTTTCATTTCAGATTACTTTCAATCACTTTCCTTCAAAGACAATGCAACTTGACATGTGCAACCAAAGGCAAAGTGAAGCAGAGGACAACCAACTTGGACATTGACTAAAGAGGAGAGTGATTGCAAATAGTAATAAGATTTGTAAACTTAATGTGTTGATTCTTATATACACCAGGTGTAGAAGAGCAGCAGTGGGATACGGAGGGGTGGTAATGGTTGTAATTAAGTGCATTATTCAGTGTACTTTGGGGGCTGGAACTAAATTGCCATGACTGAACTGATATTGGTAAGTTAAAAAGAGCGAAGTTACTGTGTGCAAACGTGGCTTATCTGTGGGACTTGAGGGAATAGGTGTTGCTGTTTGTTAAAACCATTTTTATTATGTTTGTGGTTTCCTGTCACATTTGCTGTTCCTGATAAATGGGCAACAACTAGGAGCCAGAAGTGCTTGCTTTCCCTCCTCCCTTTTCTTAGGACAGTGGGATGAAATCTTTTATTTATATGTCAAATCTGTTATGTTCTTCTCAGGAGGAAGCCAAAGTTAAAGTGAAATGAAAATGTATTTTTATGAAGTAATGTTACATTTACCAATCTTGAAGATTAGCATTTGGAAATGTGCTTCCTAACTGAGGATAAACAGTTTGTTTTAGTCTATTCACATGTAAATTAGGACTCGACTATTGGTACTTGCAAGGCACGAAGAAAAGCACTCACTTGGACCATCTGTTGAAAAAATGGGAATATGAAGCTAAGAGTCATCATCTTTTCATAAGTCCTGCCTGTCCCTGGCTCTTGTAACAGCAGTGTCATGTGAATGCTGAGTGAGTCTGAAACCGAGGAGGCTCTATGTGAGCTCTGCTGTGGCTCCCAGTGGTGCCAGTGAATGGGTCCTTCAGTAAATGTAAGTCTAGATATTTCTCTTGCTCCTGTTGTCAGCAAAACTGGCTAAGCACAGGTAAAAGATGACACAAAAATGATAAATAATAGTAGCACTATTGAATATATGTGTGAATATAACATACCACTAAACAACTTTCTAACTATATTTAAATATCTTACTGTAATAAGGAAGCTCTTTTTCACTTTCCTTTTAGTGAACATAGGATCAGATTTCCAAATGAAAGGCATGTGAAAGCTGATAGGCACTTAGAGTGGGATGCATCCTGCCTGAATCAAGCCACACATGGGAGAGCAGGTCTACAGCTGACCTCCTTGCCTGTAGACCTCCTTTACAATCAGGGGAGAGAAATTGGCTTCTCTAGGATGTAATTAATCTGATCTGTTCTAGACGTCTATTTTAGGAAGCCTAAATTTCTCCATAAACTGTGCCCTGAGCCTAGGGCAGCTAGCTGAGATACAGATGACTGCATTGTAAGCATTGGCGTTTAGTCAGAGGAATGTCACCGCTAAAGCTAAAATGGCCTGCCTCAGCTTTCAGCCCTATAAAATGAGTCGTTCTTCTGCATTAAAGGAATTCATTCAGGAGGCTTAAAACAAGATGATCATTCTTTGCATTTGCATATATAAGTGTAGTCCTAATTTCGGGTTTACTTGGTGCTTACGGAAAGGTCTGTCACAACATCTTTGCATGGCCACTTCAGGGCTTTGATGGCTCGTGGGACTCAGTGAAAACATCATTGGAAAGAGACTGGAAATGCAGGAATGATGACAAATTCTTAGAAAGTGAGGTTTATGATATAAAATTCTTAGCAGTGTATTTCTGGGCATTGTTGTATAATTTTAGTTCTCTGCTTTATGAGTAATTTGACATATTGGTCTCATATAAGATGATTTGCATAGCAAATTTGAGTTCACTCAGCTGTGAGATTTTTATTTAGGCTGCTGTTCTTAGTGCCTAACTAATTAAGATGTCTTACATTTGGGTGACCGAGGTTCTTAATGTTAAATAAACAAAAATAATCATTTTATTGCTACTTTAAAATTTAAAAACAAAACAAAAGTGCAATCAAATCACAGAAAACACGCTCTGAAGATAGGAAAAGTGAAAAGGAACTGATTAGTAGTGGCTTGGGAGCCTTCCCATGGGAAACTACAGCTAGAAGTTGGGAAAATTTTGTTCCTTCTGTCCTTGAAAAGGTACACATTAGGGATTGTAGTTTCTGGGAAGCTGGAGTATCTGGGTTAACCAATAGTTTACTACTCCATTTAAAGATGAATCCTACATCTGAGCAGTGCCGGGGATTTGTGACTTGGACAGAAAGTCCAGGTAGGACCCGTGGCTTGAATTTATTACCAAAACCTGATTCTTTTATAAGTATGCTTCAGTTTGGGCAGAAGTATAGCTATAGATAATTGAGAAATATGCCTTTCTGTAGCAGAAATCATATATGAAATATTGTAAGGTGATCTCCTTAATTGTTGTTTTTAAACAAAACTCACATTTGTTTTAGTTTTTATTATATACTTTATTGTATTACATATTAAATACATATTATATATTATATATATATTTATAATTCTTCGGCAGTTTAATAGAGCAGTAATTTCCATAGAATATGGAGGAGATTTAATTACTCCAGTGGGAAATGAACACCTATAAAAATAGGGGTTTGCCCATGAGATGCAATCAAGCAAAGTTCCTTGCACGTGTGTCTGTTTGCATTGAAAGCAGTGGGAAAGATCAGAGGCTTAAATGTCTATTGATAGGCCAAAAGTTCCAGTGAATCTGCAGACCTCTGAAGATGCAGAGCACCCTGTGAAGCTCCTTTTTTCACCCCTAAGGCAGACAGTGTACATAACCCATGTTCTCTATTTCTTTGGCTCTTGACATTTGTTTACTGGTATCAGCCTTTGTCTGACTTCTTGTTGCTGTTTAAGTCTTAAAAATAGTTCAAAGACTTACAAATAGCTTAAGCTGTTTTTATAAGGAATGTAGTTCTTCATCACTGCTTCAGGCTGAATAATTGCTGTCTGTCTGGATCTTGCTTGTATTACCTATTGTAGGTGACCTCCCAGACAGATTCAATAGTGTTTGAAACGTGATGATTACTCCTGTATTGTTTTACTTAAATAATTTTTGTTGGAAGAAAGACATAAGTTAAATATTATTAAAAGCTTGAGAGGGTAGAGCATTTTTTAGAAAGTGCTGTTCATAAACATATCATATTCACTCAAGTGCAGACCACCACATGGTTGCTGTTTAATTTAGGCAAGCCTGCATTTACATGTTCTTTAGAAGGGCTTGTGATATGCTGAGCAGCTGGAGTTTATGAATGCATTTGTGTGTGTAGTCTCTGTTGTTAACACTTCTGCATGCATCAATACTGTGTTACAGATATCTGTAGGTAGGCAGCTAAAAATACAATATATGTAATCCATTGCAGGGGAATTCTGAAAGCCTTCAGAAGAAATTTCTTCCTATCTCACTTCAGATCCACTTCCATTTTCTCATATAATGGTGACACCAAAACTTTCAATCTTTCCACACTCCATTCTTAAAGGATATGGGTTCTTTCTGTTTGTTTGAGTTGTTGGGGTTTATTGTCTTTTTGTTGTTAGTGATGTGGTTTTTTTGTTTGTTTGGGTTCTTTTGTGTGTGTGTATGTTTTTTGTTTTTTGTTTTTTGTTTTTTTCATTTACTGCTTTCATTTTCCATGCTGCTCATGGATTTCAATACCTTGCCAGAAGTTATTTTTAAAATTGGTCACTTCTTTTGGTTGTTATGTATTGGCCCAAATCAAAATACTTGTCAACTAGTTTTCCAGTAAATAGTTTTGTTAAATTCATCTTACAGTTGTAAGAGTATGTATGTATTTTCTCTTAGTGCTGCTGCTTCTGTGAGGGTTGAGTAATATGGTTGAATTATATTTCCAGGAAAAAAAGAATGTAGTATTAACTATATTGTATTCAATTTCACCTGGAGAACAATGTCCTGAGGGTTAAAACACATCAAAAAATTAAATAAGTCCCCTTGAAATGTAAGATGTGAACAACCATGCATTCCTTCATTACAACATTTGCTTATCCAGTTGCAGTCTCATCTGTTTAATTATCAGGTAGAAGCAAAGAGTAAAAAAGATAAAAAGTAAAGGGTACTTATGGTAGCCTACTGGTTCATTATTTTTGTAAAGAAAGTAATCTCTACTGATACTGTATTTACTGACCTTAAGCCAGATTTCAGAAGGGAAAATACACAATGTCTCTAATGTAAAACATTAAATACTACAGGACTATTTAATTCTCACAGAAACATTCAGAATGAACTTTCCTACTCTTTACATGGTTGCTTTGTAGTCTTTAATAGCACAGTCCTGCATTGTTATCAGAGCAGATAATGCTTTCCACAGAGATGCAGGATAACACCCCTGCTAGGAATGCACTGCCCCAGGGAGGAGAAAGCTAAATGTGAGCCTACTTGCAGCTATTGCTTTCATTTGAAAATAATTATAACATTTAGGCTCTTGGTCACATTACCTCTGGTAATTTCAGCAGTTTGGAGTGGCTGAGAGTGTTTCACATATAATACACAGAAGTATTTTGCGTATGTGTTTAATAAATACCATTTTTTCCTTCAGGTGTTTTGTTACAATATTTGTTCTGTGCGGCCCAAAGTTTCTTTGTCTGAATAATGTGTGCTCCAAGAAGCTCAGTACACTGCATAATAAAAACAACCTTATTTTTGCTCCCACATAGCTGCTGAGTCCTTCAGATAAACAAGGGAAACCCCACAGGAATAGGGGCTCTTCTCTGAGGAGCTGGGAGTGAACTGCAGCCTTCCTGCTGTACCTCGAGTGCCTGACCCAGGAGACAGAGACGTTTTCTCCCACCACTTTCCTCCTGATAGCTGTCATACTTCCACCCACAGCAGCATGAGGATATTCATGTATGTGCATGTATATTTGTGTGGAGATACATGCACATCTGTAGGTCTAGACCATGTGCAGAGTTCCAGTGTTAACCATTGTGTGACATCTACATCAGAGGCTGCTGTTTCACAGTAGCTTTAAATCTAAATGTAGGCTTCTACTGCAAGAGATGATCCGACTCATCCTCCCTTCCTTGCTCTTGCCCTGCATGGGCACCGACAGAAGCTCTCACAGGCACGTGTTGAGCTGTCTCCATGCCCTCCTCTGGCTCACCCGTGGCCCAGAAATGGTAATCTTGGCCCAAGGGAAGGCATGGAAATAAGGGATCAGAGACGACATCTGTCCCTCTCAGTGGTGGCCCGGGTTAACTTTTAAGTTTTTGTAAAACCACAGCTTGAAGAAAAGGCAGGGATGAGAAAAAATCAGAAATAACCATCTGATTTGAAATTCAAACATATTTGCATACTTGTATGTGCTTCTTTTACTGGTACAGACTGCACTGAAAGTCATCTCAGTACCTCAGGAAGTGAATCTCCAGTTATTGTTTTCTGAGAATGTTGGTAACTCATTTTAAGGAGAACATCCAGCCTGGCCTAAGAATTTCAGGTTCCCTAATTAGGAAATAGTTAAGATGAAAGCACCCTGTGAGTGTCTTGGAAGGGAAGGAGGGAAGCGGAGAGAGCATCAACAGAAGTGTTTTATGTTCAGTTGTGCATCTCATCCTCTCGCAGAATATATGATTTATCTCCTGCCAGTCTAAAAGAGAAGTAGATGAGTACCTTTGGAATTTAAACTCTTGACAAATGTCAGAATTACCTTTTGTCTTGACTTTTCTGGCTTTATTATTTGGATGATACATTATAGGTGCTCTCTAAGTAACTGCTACTCCTTGACAGGCATCAGTAAGATTTCTTAAGAACTTGATTTCTTCCCACTTAAACAGTAGTCGACATGATTAGATCTAAATCATTAATGAGAAACACTTATTTCCTGTGAAAATTATATCATGTGATAAACTAAGAAGAAAAAAAGAAGAGGACAAGATTAGTTTACCTGAAGCTCTGCATAGGCTTTTTACTGCTAAGCCTTTCAAACCCTGCTTGGTTAAGAGCTCTGGCATACCCTTCATGGCCAGCTGAAATTAATACTGCCTGTGCATGGCTGAACTACTTGTGATTCAGCTGCTGAACTGCTGTGGCATTTAAATACTAACCAGAAACAGGGATCTTTTGCATTAATGTGACGCTTTCAGCCACAGTGGTTCACCGGATGAAATAAGACCGTACAGCTTCCATGCACAGGCAAGAAGGAGACTGATATCCTTGGCAACTGTGCCAAGGTATGTCCGAGCCCTAAGAGAAGATTTCCGTCATTCTTTTGAGATGAGCTGATTTTGAAGGGCCTGTATAGTTCTCCTTCTTCTGCCTTTTTCCTCCTGCCTGAACTTTCATAACATTTCAGGACTGACAGGAGCCAATAACCCATTATCTCGCTCCTTTATTAGGCTTCATCATGTGTCCACTTCTTTATAACCCACTAATTTGTCATATTAGCAAAGCTGTGTTTCCTCATCACAACCTTTTTTATCGTGAAAGCATATGGTCAGCTGGATAATATATATATTGTCATTGTTAATACTTCAGGCAGACACAGGCTGTTTCTCTGATTAAAACAATGTGCAGCAACATCAGGACGTGATGGATTATGTCATGTTCTTTCCCCCAGTGCTGACACTGTTACAGTGCTTGAGCAGGAGTTTAGAATGTCCAGGCTGAAGGTTGTTCCTGGACTCCAAAGCACCTCATTTATATTATCCACTTGCAATCCTTCCTCTTTCCATCATTCTGCTTCTTGTAAAACTGAGTTTTATAATGTGGAGGAGGAGTTAACAAGCCTTCTTCAAAATCTTGGTATGTAGGAAGGGGTCTTTCAACCTGGAGCAAAGCAGTTTCTTCAGACAACTACCACCTGGGATCTTTGCAGTTCTTGTCAACTTGTCTCATGCCCAGATGATAAAAAGGTTTATTATTCTAGACAATAAGGGTGAATTTTCCCCACTTGTTTTTCGTATTTGGTATGATAAATTTTGTGATGAAAATCTGAAGAGTTTTTTTTGTTTTGGTTATGCAGAAGCTGAAGGCCAGTACCATTATAAAATGTCATCCCTGCCCTCCCTTCCTTGTGTTTAAGTAATAGCAACAATTTAAGGTAAAAGTAACTGCTGTCTTTCATCTTGTTTCCTTACCTATAGCAAGAATAAAACAACTGTATACACTTTTCAGACATGACATATGGCAGCCACATCTTAGCCAAGGCTGAGGGACTGATGGCAAGCTTTTGCCAGGAAAACAAGCAAAGATGTTACTGGGAGTGTTGTCTGGAAGAGATGTCAAATAATTCCTTGGGCTCAAATAACCTTGGGAAGGCCTCATCTAGAGCAGTGTCTCATGTGGATAACTTTACTTGAGGAATAATATGGATCATTGGAGAGATTTCAGAAGAAAACAACAGGAATATTCAAAGGTTCTGAAGGTGCAACCTGTGAGAGATTGGTGATGAGATTTCAGTTCTTTAGCAGAGAGAAAAATGAGGAGAGGCATGATAATAATTTTCAGATATGTTAGGGCTGCTACAAAGAGAAAGGCAATGTGTTCCCGGTGTCTTCTGTGGACAGAACCAGAGAAAATGAGCTTAGAACTCTGCAAAGCAGATTGATAACGCATTTTAATAACACTGTTCTTAGAGTAACAATGCTTAAAGGTTGGGTCTGATTGCCAGTGGAGATGAAAGGCCAGACTGATTTTCATGAGGAATGAGACGGGTATAGGTAGTCTCACCTAGGATGAGAATGAAGAACAACATCACTTCTTCAGTGTTACTTTCAGCAGTATTCTTTGACTGAACACGAACCGTTTATGTTGTCTATATTCTCATATCTTTTTAACCCTCTGCCACACAAAAGATTGTTCTTTCCTTATACTAGTGCTAATGATGTCTAAACAAAGTGAACTTAAACATAGTAAAGAACATTTTTCATAAGGGGTAGCTTGGATTTCCTGGCTGGTCTCTTCCGTGACCTTACAGCTTCTGGTTTTCCATCTTAAAGTATGATGGTCATACAGTAACAAACTAATGAAAAATGGTTTTGACATCTTGGAAGAAGCTTTAACTGCTAAATACCATTGCTTCACTTTCATATTCTTAGTTCAGTCTTCTTGGATCAGTTTCATATTCACCCAAAGCTTTTCCATATAACTTTATATTTGGAATTACTCTGTTCTTTTTGTTATTTTCTTCTTTTATTATGTTGAAATGGAATTCTGCAATGCTTAGCGAAACTGACATGTACTTCACCTGGTCAGCCTTGAAAGAAGCTGCAGGATTGGTTGCTTTGTCACCTCTTCTTGACAGCAATACCTTCCCTTTCTCTCCCTCCCTTTTGCCTCTGATATGGGCAAAAATTGAAAACCAACTGCTGTTAGGCTGGGATGTGCTTACTATTTTCTTTCAGTTTTTAGTTGCTGGCACTTTTCCTGGCACATCTCCCTGATGAGAGCTCATCATTGTCCTGAGTCAGCTCACCTCTCAGCCTCATGAGATTCAGCCTCTGAGGGACACGACTTGCAAAAGTAAGTCTGCTCAGACTAATGTAGAGAAGTCTGTGCTTATTAAAGCCTTACTTTTTAGGAGGAAGACATTCGAGTGTTTAAAGGAATGAATATTGGAGAGGCTCTGACTGAGCAGACATCTCCTCCTGGCACTGCGGTCTGTCCTTCCTCCCCTCTGCTTCTGTTGTCTCGTCCTGCTTCCTCTGATGGCTGCTGCTTCAGAAGTGGCTTTAGTACAAAAAAGGCTTTCTTTGAAGTATTGTGGAAATACCATTTCTAATAAAACACAACCAGCAAATGCCCAGCTTTCTTCTTCAGCTATCTGGTTAGAATGTAGCACCACTAACTGTGTTTCTCCTCTTCTGGTGTAACACAAAAACTTTCAGTGACTTTCACAGTTCAATTGCTTTTGGCAAACTTAGGTTCTTCATGTTAAACCCACGCACTTGTATAAACATAAGTGGCTTCAAGCTGTGTCAAATATAATCACTTAGCTACAAAAACAAAAACACCCAGATATAATTACTAAGATTCCACTTTTTATAAACAGTTTTAGACTGAAAATGAGGATTTGGAGTGACAATCACACCCTGCTTGCTAGTATTTTTCCCCTTTTTGTTCTTTCATTCATCTTTCCCTATTGTCATCCTCTTTTTATTTGCTAAAGCACCTTTTTCCTGCTCTGAACCCCACAGAAATAGATTCTGCCTAAATTGTGTCTTTAAAAACACGCAGAGACACATGACAATGGGAAATATAAAGCAAAAGCTGAAATATGACACCACCATTCCTTAGGGACAAAAATACTGAATATTAAGTGAAATCCTGGAGTTCCTTGTGCTGCTGCCTAAAAACAACTTGGTATGGATGGTGAGCATTAAAAACCAAAATATGTTGTGGAAGGAACACAGTCAGAAAAACAATTCAAAGAATGCATTGGCTTTATGTTGCTGCTTGAGAGTAAATATTTGTTCTACATTACAGTCAAATAGGAAAAAAAGGAAACTGAAAAAATCAGTGTGCTTGCAAAAACAAACCCGTAAATGATGAGGCAGAAGAGATTGCAGGGTTTATTTTGAAGAGGATCTTGGGATGTTTGTTAACAACACCTCCCTCCCACACAGCCCTCCAAAGCAATGGATCTTTTGTCTTTGTTTGAAAGTTAAAAATACTAACCAAAAGAAGAAAAAACACACCCTCTGCTTTTTTTTAAAAAAAAACTGACACTAAAAACATGGAAATGTTTTTCCTTACAAATAAGGTCAAAACAGCCTCTTCACACCTCCGGCACTGCCTAAACTTGAACTTTCTGAAAGTTTCTTCCTGAAAGTCAGAAAACCCAGTTGCACATTGCACAAGCATCACAACTTGTAATAAGAATTCAGCTTGTTTTATACTTGTCTGTAATTCCAGCCTTTAGTTTAGACAAAAAAATAACTGCGCCAAACAGAAATATTAAGCCTTGTGTTACCCCCCATTAAGCTGCAGCTCTGGGACTGCTGAGACTCCAGGAAGGGCTGGAAGACATGAATTAGCTGCTGATTCTTCTATGGGCTTCACTCCTACCCGTGCCTAGGTGTGAAATTGTCTAGTTCACTTCCCAAGCACAATTCCCAAAACCCTCTGAACGGAGGAGCTGCTTTCAATAGAGGAAACAGGTCGACATAAGTGAATAGCTGAGTGGAACACTGATGTGGGCTGCTGTTCTTGCCTCTTCCCAGTGAGGACTGGGGCCAAGATAGAGAGGAGTTGTTGTTCTCCCTGTGCATGCCCAGAATTTCCTACATGTGCCTGAAAGGATGTAGTGAACCTATGGAGATTCCCTCCCAGAAGGTCTTGCAAAACCCATCTGGAAAGGCAAGAGTTACCTTACATGTACATGACGGATCTCCCACACCTGAATGGGGTTTGCCTGTTGAGCAGTGCCGCAGATGTTGTTGCAGAAAAGACATGTTGAGTGTCATGATGATTGGTTGGTTGATTACCTGGAAGGCGTTAACTACAGAACAACCTGCAAAGATTTAACTGGGAAACTCACAGAAAACTTCACTGAAACATTCTGAATAAGATTTAAAAAATACTCAAGGATCTTTTCTAGCTCTTTGTACAGCGTGGGTGTAAAGTCAATTGTAAGTCATGTTATCTTCTCAAAGGATAAAAATACTCCAAATTTCATAGTAATATAGCTGAATTGTTGAGAATTCCAAAGGTTCATTTTCTCTGTGGTCCAGTTTGCTCTGTTGACAAAGAGGAAACCGTGTGGTTAATATTACTAGAGAAAATACACACTTTTATTGATGGCACTGCTTTCGTTTACTTGGTTTTGGAAGACATGGCTTTACTTAGCAAAAATCCAGATGCAGATGATTAGATGAAAGGGAAAACCACCAAAAACAATAGGATGAGACTAAATCTGTGGAGCCACCGTAACATATCTGCGTATCTGGATCACTATTTTCTCATAATGAGTAACAGGACCTGGAAACCCCTTTACATATGTAATATTCACAGTGAATCAACCCACAGTTTTACTCATATCCTCTTTATACTTTTATAAAACAAATTTGGATCTGGTTCCAGCAATTTAGAAATGTTTTATGGCAACTGAGTCAAAGAATTTGGGAGATTTCACAGTTTGGACGTCCACTGGAATGTTTTGCAAAAGCCGTACTAACGTCTTAGTAATAATGAGGCAAGAGTAATAAATTTTTCTTTGTTGCAAAACGTAGGATTCTTTCAAATTTTTATTTGAATAGTTAGAGGATATTCACTCTCTAGGAGGTTCTTGTAGTTTCTCCCTTTCAAATAATAGGGAGGAGGGAGTCCATGGGGAGCCGCCTTCTTTTTCTTATATTCACATGGGGATGGATGTTTGGGTTTTTTGGAAGAGACGGACTGCCCTTTATTGTGAGTAGCTTTGTTTAGGTAAACTTGTTTAGAAATAATTGCAAAAAATTGTGGTCTCTTTATTTATAAAATTACAAAAACCAGTGATATGTACGTACTGGTTTTCTAATCTGAAGCTTTCAGGGAAGTAACTGAGAGACAGTGTAGAATAGAGCTTTTATGTTTAATGTAAGGGTCAAGAAGGTGTCTAGTGCTCCTCGGAAATTGTAACATAAAAATATCTCACCACTCTCCCTTAAATATTTTAATGTCAGTGGGAACTACCATGGCAAAATGTTTAATGTGGCCTGCCTGATTTTGGCATAAATAACATGATGTTTTTTCTGTTAAGTTTGCTACCTAGAAAAATGTATGTGTGTTTTTTTAAGTAAGTATTAACAGTTGCCAACAAATGGAATCTTGTCGTTGGTGCTGCACTTTTCCAGAAGCACAGATGAGGAATGAAAGCACACACAAATGCAAAACGACACAGAACTGGTTTCGTGCTGCCATATTATTGTTCTAAGTATTGTAGGAATGTAGCTGGATCTTTTATGTAGATGGGAGTAAAGTAAGGAGTAACTGCATCAAGGTTAACAAAGTACTATATGTTTCAAATCAATGTGCTAAAAATATTGGTATTTACTCCATGATATCAGCTAATGTGGCACATGGGGGGCTATTTATACAGGAACTGTTGGATAATTTTTTGTGTTGAAAAGTTATTTTGTCAGTGGGTTGACTCTGGTGCCCTTTCTAAGAAGCAGACTATGTTAAGGGTTTTATGTGATGGTTTAAAGGGATATGTTGGTAGTCTCACCACTTTTGTCACTTTAATCAAAGGACTTCAGTATATTGCAACACTTGTGAAAAGAAGATGGCAATGTGTTAGCACTGTCAGAGACCTTAAATAATGTCAACATAGGCTGTACTGGAAGAACGTGAAGAACCTGAGACTAAAATGTTGCAATCTGAATTTCCAGACTACCCTATCTGATCACTGAAACACTGGTTCCTGATTTATAGTGGAGTGAAGCTTGAAAACCACCAGGGTTATCAGCAGGGTTATCCCGTCTCTGGATCAGTTTACAGAGCTGGAATTACGCTGAGTTCTTGTCATGTACCCACCCTGAGGATCATTCTTTGGCTACCAGTAGAGAAACAAATTTTTTTGGCTCTGTTAGATCTCGAGACTCAACAAAAACCTCGAGATTTTGATTTTCTTGTTACCTGGTATCTGTCTGATACGTGTGCCACTGGGACATATATCGTAAGATATCTTTGGGGTGTAATATACCTTCCCATATGCTACTGTGATTAAAATACACTTGTGACACTCCAGTGTGCAGAGCAGGTGTCCCATCTGCCAGGGGCAGCAGAGGCAACAGGGACTTGTGTTTAATGAGCAACAAATGTGCGTGAACACAACTATCCAATCAAGAGAAGTGGTTTCTCGTTTGTGTTTTTTAGAATTAACAGAACTTCAGGGAAAAACAGTGTTTGGTCAGCATATTCCCATTTTGTCATAAATTATTAATGCCTTTAGTCCAGCTGTGATGATAAGTGATTAATTAATCACCCTTTTGTACTGTTCTGTGTCTTCACATGAGATAGGAAGCATGTTCTCACTGGAGCATTAAGAAGGGAATAGGTTTAGTAGTAGCTAGACTTTCATAAATTTGAAACAAATTAGAGAAAACAGAAGAGCAAACAATCATAGAGTAACCTTTAGTGTTTAAAGGAAGCTGTATTTACTTCAAAACCTATCACTTAAAATATATAGTGGTAAATAATAATGTTGTTGTTTTTGTTGTATTTTTAGGTTTGATTTCTCCTTTTTTGGTGTGATAAAATCTGCAGTTATTTTAACTAACAGTCACATCATAAACAATCTCTATGGGTTTTTTCATTCTGCAGTTCATATTTACCAAATACTATTTTTTCTCTTTAAGCTGTTTACTTATAAATAATTTACTTGTATCAAAACAGAATGTGAGATGGTCTGTGTACTTTTTCAGTAGATGCTGGAAAAAAAGAAAGGAGAGTTAGACCACACAGACACTACTTGGAACTGTTAGGATTATTATCCTGTATTACAACTTTCTTTTACTGAATATCTTTTTGATTGGCCACCAAGCCTTTCCTGGACTTTTTTAACATTTGAAAATTGAGTCAAGCATGTAATTTCAAAGACTATAGTAAAAATTTGGAATAGGATTACAGTTTTATGTGTGTTTGACTTCATAGCAATTCTGATTTTCAGACTGTTCTTTAATAAATCTACTATTTAGTTCAGACAGATGCCAAATAAATGGTTTCTGCCAGCCTGGCTATTTTTTTTTTCCTTTTTCCTCTCTGAATACAAAGATAAGTATTCACTTAGTGTCCATTTGAAGGGACTCCATAATTGGATATGTAGGTCTATTCATCTTTAGGTTATTAGCTGGAATCCAGCCAACCTCAAAGTCGTCAACATGGCTGAGGCTGTCTCTAGCTAGTGTGAAATGAGCTGGAAGTCTCATCCTGTTATTGATAGGCATCTGTAGTAAAATGCTTTTGCTGCAACTGGTGCAGAAAATATACTTCTAGTGGGCATAATTAATTATATAAATAATAAATAATGCAACTTCCTAGGATTTAAAAGGTTTTTTACCTAGAACAAATTATCTCTGTATCATGCTTGAGGTCTGTTAGTGGAGTATCCTCTGGAGTTTTCCATTACATTATCACGCTATACCTGCTGGGCTTTTAGGAAGAAGACTTCAGTTTTTGTGACTGAGATGTATTTCAGACATGGTAGAATAACCTTCTTTGTAATTACAGAGTCTGTGTCTGAATGAAACCTTGAGATGAATGTAGTCTTGGTCCAGAATGGAAAGGATGTGAGAACTGAGTCTCTCCTAATACTAAGATAAATACTAGAGGCAGATGAGATTATACATGGAAAAAACCAACCTGAGTATCTAGTCCTGCAAGTAATGGTACTGTCTTCGTATCTGTAATTAAACCTCAGTTAATTTCACAGTGTTTTGCAATCTTTCTGGGTGTTAGTATAATGAAAATAGTAAAAGTATTGTTAATATGCTATAGCTGTCATCAGAAGGCTTGTTCTGAGGACATGAGCCTTCTACAGAAAGACCTCTATTTTTAATTCACAGTCTGCTCAGTTAAATGATCTTAAACAGATTAAACTGAAAAACACCCCATGTATTTGCCATTGTAATTGCAAAAAATATAGAATTAAAGGTATATTGAACTTTAGACCAATTAACAGGGTGGGGTCTCTTAGAGCCATAGATCATTGATAGAGAGAAAATTGATTTACTCATTGGACGTGTCTTTCATTCAACTTACAGAAAATTTTTTCATACAGGTATAGTCTAATAGCAGTGGTGTAGAGAGAGTGTGTTAAGCCAGAGGACAGTCTGTGCCATGGGATGGGAGGCCGGCAGGTGGAGGGAGGTGATCTTTCCCTCTACTCTGCTTTGGTGAGTAACTGCATCTGTAGTACTGTGTCCTGTTCTGGGCTCCCCCGTTCAAGAAAGACAAGGAGCTACTGGAAAGGTTCCAGAGGAGGTCTGTGAAGATGATCAGGGACCTGGAGCATCTCCCATATGAGGAAAGGCTGAGGAAGCTGGGCCTGTTCAGCCTCAAGAAGAGGCAACTGAGAAGGGATCTTAAAGGTGTGTGCAAATGCCCAGAATGTAGGTGTCACGAGGACAGGGCAAAGCTCTCTTCAGTGGTGCCCAGAGACAGGACAGGGGCAATCGACACAAGGCGCAAGACTGGAAATTCCATCTGAATATGAGGAAAAACTACTTTGAGGGTGACAGAGGACTGGAACAGGTTGCCCAGAGAGTTTGTGGTCTCCTTCTCTGGAGGTACGCAAAACCTGCGTGGACACAATCCCGTGCAGTCTGCTCTAGGTGAAGCTACTCGAGCAAGGGGTTGGACTAGATGATCTCCAGAGGTCCCTTCTGACCCCAGGCATTCTGTGATTCTGTGAGTGAAGAATGTGAAAGAGTCTGGCATCAGTTTTCAACCGCCAAGACTAGAGGACATGGGGAAAACCTTGATGCAGAATATCAAGCTCTGCCTCCTTAACTGAGTGGAGCAGTGCTAGGAGAGCAGAGAAAGGTTATTTAATAAAAAATTAGAAATCGCTTTCGGGAAGATAGCTCCTAATTTTCTATATCTTAATGTTAGCAAAGCTAACATTCTCTTAAAATAAGAGTGACCTGTTGAACTGCTTCTGGCACAAAATTTAACTGTCCTCTGTCATAAATTATCCAGCAAAATTTAGGACAGTACAACTGAACAAATTGGATAGATATGCTTTTAAATGTAAGTGGATTTTGTGATTAAACCCAACTATCGAAAGATTATATTCTCGGCCTCAGAGTAAGACATTAGCAAGCAGAACAAAAAGGAGTTGGAAATTGTTTAGCTGCAGAGTAATTGTAAAATTAAGTCAGCAGCCCTGAAGAGTATAGCACCTGACTGGATTGCTTCACCAGGGACTTGGTTGGATTCATGATGAGTGCACCAGATCTAACCACTGTACAGCTATAAGGTGAAATGCTCATACTCAAGGAAAAGGAATCCTTCTATTTGCCCTGAATCGAGGCCCTTTGCAACTGCTTAGTCTAGCTCTTGATGAGGGGAAAAGCCAGAAACCCACAGCAGAAAGTGGGGGGCAGAGCAGTTCCATCCTTTCCTAGCAATCCACAATCACACTGGAATAGGAGCAAGGAATTGCATTTCTATCCAGGTGTGCCATAAGAAAAGGATTCAAGTTAGCTTTTGAGTGTGCTATAGGTTTTGCAGATCTGTTCAGTGACACTTCCCACATGCCTGAAAGAGAGAGAAGGTGTTTTAGGACTGTATCTTCTATTATAGTTGTCTCTTAGATGTAACGGGATTTATTTTTTTTTCCCACATTAAACCATCTAAAATTAGTACATTATGGTATTGGCACTAATTCTATGTCCAAATTAATGTTTATATTTTATTTAGAAAACATTCCAAGCCAAAGGCAAAATGCCCCAAATGAGCTTAAAAAAATTTAACCCAAAGAAAAAAGTTGTCCCCCTGGATGAAGCCCAACTCTGGAAACAGAGAGAATTCGATTATCTTCCTAACTGGCACCAGCTCCTTCGCAGCATTTGGCAGATTTTAGCCTGTTTTATGTTTTAAGTGGAGAGGCTCTAGTTTCCAAGCAGGTTAACATATAATTATATTTTAACAGATAATAGGTGCTGGTTCTCAAAAGTGCTGAAAAATTTGAACTTTTGAGGAATTTAAAAATGAATCAATGAGATTCATGTTTAGAAAGGTATATAGTGATGCAAAATCAGGATGCAAAGACAGGCTTCAGTATCCTTCTATTTACAGAATTACTTAAAGGTATTGTAATGCCAAAAATTAACAGGCATTTGAAAAGAATGAATGCATAGCTGTTTAAAAAGGCATAAACCAGCCAAAAGTAATACTAGAATGTTCATTTTTTACCCCCAAAAATAAATTAGTCCTATTCATTATAAACACTACAATTAGGAGACAGCGCAAGTTACAAAATCTTTTTTTTTTTTTTTTTTTGAAGTACAGTTGAAATTGATTTCTGCTTCAGAAGAGGAGTTTAGAGGGGGAAAAAAAAGAAAGTTTCCCAGGACAGACAATTTTAATTTACTTGTAATAAATCTGACTTGTAATACACTCTTTCTTCTGGGATCTTACTGGAAACTGCCAGAGCAGAAAGTTCATTTTTCCTGAAAAGTCACACTTCCTCCTGGATGTGAGTAATAATGGGTATATATTTATTTAGGTTTTTTTTTTTTTAACTAAATAAAAGAGCTCTCCAAATACACAAGGCTGCCAAGAAGTGGATATTTGCTGGTAATTTACATGGTAAGTTTCCAGAACATCTTTTTCTAGCATATAGTACTGTGTTATTCTGAGGTGTTACAAAATGTTCTTGTGCCTTGAAAGCATTAAGAAATGGCTCCGAGGCACTGGCTCACTAAAGGAAGGCACCTTTTGACTCTACCTCAATACCTTAGGTTGGTGGGGCACTTGTTCTGACAGAAGACTTCTGAACAGGTCTTTAGTTCTCCAAGGGGCCTCTCGTTGCCCTGCATGATCCTGCCTTTTATGCATGGCATGTTGCAAAACCCTCCTGTTGGTGTGACAACTTTTCATGAACTTGAGGAGAAAAGAGGAGAATGGTTGAGGAAGTGTAGAAGACCAGTGGCTCCTCATCTCATGCTATTCTTGCTGAGGAAATGGTCAGTTAACCCTTCACAACCTCCTCCTTCTCGTACACCAAGATGGAGCTCCTTCAGAGTGGAATATGAGGCTATCATATGATTGATATTGTGAACCTCTTGGAGACCCTTGCCAATGATCTGATAGTGGGTTCTTATAAACTGCCTTTGACTGGAGTGTCTTAAAACTGCCCAGTTAACAGGAATGTGATGTTACAAACAGGGAAACTTCGTATTTCTGAGATGAGAGCTCCTTTGCCTCCATCCCTGTTGCAGCCATGGTGAACCTGGTGGCTGTTGCACACGGTTCAGCATCTCTTTTCTTTGGTAAAAGGCACAGCTGAACAGCTGCACTCCCACCAAGCTACTACATAAATGTTCGTCAAAATTATACTTTACCTGCTTTAATAAACCTAAGTCCTACTAGAATGGAGACTTCAGTTTTCAGGAACACAGCACATTCTTTTAAAATGCCAAAATAAATAGGGGATAGGAGACAGGGATGAAACAGAGCTAATGAGGATTTTCTGCTGAGTGAATGTTTGGATTGTAAACTCTATGGGGGTTTGGACTGTATCCACATTTGTGTTCTAAGGAAGCCGATCTCACTACCAGTGTCCAACAAAAAAGAAGGTTTTGCAGAGAGAATAAATAAAATTTTGCTAAGAGAGATAAGGCTGCAGCCTGTCCAAAGCCAAAAGGCAGCAGAGAGGCTCATTATGAGGGGCCAAACCTATAAAAAAACATGAAGAGGCAATGCCCTTGGAAAACATGTAAATTAGAAAAGAATTTCATAGAATTAAGTGAAATCCAAAATAATAAGCAGATAAACTGTCACCCAAACTCTTTCTTGCACTTAGCTTCTCCCTTGTTTTCTCTGCTGATTCACTGGTGCCAGGACATGCTCCAAGTGCAGGGGCAGAAACAGGGACAATTGGTGATGATGGAATCAAGTACTGCTAAAATGCTCTCAAAGCAAATGCAATCTTTTTCTCCTGTTGGCCCATGTCTGAGTACACCACTGCCAGAGATCCACCTTTTCTAAGAAAAGCACAAAAAGAGGATGCCTCACCCTATCTTTTTGGTCATCTTGGGATAAACAGCCTTCTGGGAAGTTTCTTCTTAATTCCTGAGAAATATTTAACCCTGTTTGGCCTTTGTCCTTCCCAGTGGTCCAGAATTATTTGCAAAAAATACATTCTTTGCATCCCTGCTGATACTTTATGTTTATACTTCTCACACAGACAGTTTTGTTAAATTTCCTTTTGTTTGTTTGTTGTCTTTCAGTTGTTCTGTCCTCTTGCTGTTTAATTATTAGAGGAGTAAATAGAATCCCAGTGTACCATTTTACATCACTGTCTTTGCACTTTTTCCTTTCTGAAGACAAATAGATTATGGTTTTGTTCTTTTCTCTGAATCATGTCTGCTTGGCCTTTTAAGCACTTCAATCATCTGTACATGGGTTCTGTGAGCAGCATGTAGCATTATAAAAATTAGTACACTTTCTGTCCTACGGTTTATACATTCCCTCTTCTGTTGCTGGTTGTGGTACATGAAGTAGTTGTGCTCATTCAGTTTTCCTTTTTCTCACGTGGGACAGAGTGTGGCATCAAGAAAGAGACTGGGGAGGTGCTGTAGGGGTGCATAAGGAGTTGCTGGGGTGTCACTAATTTTCATGGTGCTCTCTCTGCCATGGGGGCCATGCTGGGGAAGAGTGGGAGGGAAGGATAGGGGAGCCCTCAGTCCAGCAGTGCTGGTGGGAATGGTTATTTCTTGGTTTCTCTGTCAGCTCATGGGTGAAGGATGGATGCCAGTGACCTTTCCCGGCAGCATTGGGTGAGTCCACAGCTGAGGCACCCTGTGTGAAAAGGCAGTGTAGAGAGCAGCTCTTCAGAGCTCCTTCCTAAACTTTCTTCCCAATTTCCCCTTTCTCAAACTTCACATTTTTCAGGTTTCTACCATCCGTATTGCCTCAGTCTTATTCTTTGATTTGTTATTCTCTCTTTAAGGTTCTTATGCTACTTAGTTTCATATTGTTTAAGTGGGAAAGAGTTGAAGATATATATTTATTTGTTCATTTGGAAAAACTTCACCATTACATAGACCACCTAGAAGACTAAATACTGCCAGGGTACCAGTGGCCCTTCCTGTGTCCTTTACTCAAGGGAATATACTGTAAATTAGGATAAACAACAGTTCCTTGTCTTCTTGTGCAGGGAAACTTAGAAATGACTGAACCAATAAAGTTTGATTACTTGCTGGCAGACCTTTGGGATCATTATCTGCTTTGATACCTTTGCAGAACTTTTTCTTCTTGTCATGTTTCAAATTCATATAATTGCAAAATCATTAAATGGTTAGATAGCATACTCAAGAATTCTTGTGTTGCTTTCATATACGTGTTTTAAAAATCAGAGGGATAAAAAATACTGTTTTTATCTCCAATGACAAGGCGATAAAAAGCCACAGATGAGATACCATTTCCTTTGGTGCATCTCACTAGTCCATGAAGAACCAGAAGCGTGTCTATTGAATCCTGTGGTGTCTTCCTTTTAGTCCTCTAATTTTGGAGGAGGAAATGTGTGTGGGCACAGCATATCATTTGACTGCTTTCCTAGGCTTTTCACATGCACTTTAAAGCCAGGATTGTTTCTTCTCTAAATAATTTTTTGATAAGTTATTGAAGCTTCTTGAGGCAAAACTGTTGCCCTGGTGTTTGGCTGAAGGATCTCTGCCTTAAACTTAAATAGGTGCCCATCTCTAACTTTCACGTGTTTGCTGTGGTCATCCTCAACTGCAAATCTGAACATATGGGGCTTGCAAGACACTCCTTAACAAAATGTTGTTCTCCAAAGTTGAGATATATTCCAAAAAATGCCATCTGACCGTGATGATTGCCAAAGAGCAGTGTTTTTGAGGCACTGTTTCTGAACCTAAAATTTATGTCAAGAACTCAGTGAACCTTTTCTTTTAGCTTTTAATTTGAAGGCTCTGCTGACAGCACTGCTCTGTTGATCTGCTACATGAATCACTGAACTGTGGCCTCACAGAGCAAGCTTTGGGAAACTGCTACCAGAGCTCGAAAGAGTAATATTATTAGCTCATGATTTGCTACACTTAAGCAATGCTCCCAAAGGAGCAGGGTACTGGACTGAGTTTTCAGAGCTCTGAATTAGTCTCTGGCTTTGCCATTTATTTTTGTAGTGGTCTTAGGCAGTTGGTTTTCTCCACAGTCATTTAGTTGTTGCTCTTATTACCTTAGAGAAAGATAATTGGTAAAAGACTTGAAGAGGCAATGAAGAAACTGCAGTCC
The DNA here is from genome assembly GCA_036023395.1 of Myiotriccus ornatus. Lineage (NCBI taxonomy): Eukaryota > Metazoa > Chordata > Aves > Passeriformes > Tyrannidae > Myiotriccus > Myiotriccus ornatus. The sequence continues at coordinate 62,950,804 of JAYRBT010000139.1, read as the reverse complement.
TTAAGTTCCACTTAGATGTCTGAAGCTGGGCTTTTATGCCTAGTTTTTTTCATCCATAAAGGGAAGATATCTACACTCAAATCTGAACTCTCCTAAGCTAGGAGGCTTAATGAATATTCATTCAGTGCTCTGAAGAGTAAGTGCCTAAGAATTTTCCAAATAATGATTACACCTGCTGACTTTTGTTTAAAAGCCCTTCCACCCCTGCTCTTTCATTATTTCAACATATAGTCTCTCAGTGCTGTGGAACTGAAACCATGGCTTGGAATTTTATAAATGAACATTTCAGAGTTGTGCATGCTGTTTGTTTGAATATGATGATAATTTTCACCTCTTGCTTTATTTCTCCATGTTCTTCTTGTTTCAGGCCTGTGGGATGAGCTGATACAGTGGGATACAGTTTCAGTGAAGCCTGAGATATAATTTTTGCCTGTGTCATTGTGTCAGAGAGTGACTCTGGCCACATACGGCCAAGCTTTGCCCTGGCATGTGCTGCCACCAGTTGGTGGCACTGGTGGGGGTGGTGTGTTGGCATGGTTGCGTATTTTTATTCTGAAGAATTTATTCTTTCTCAGTACAAGAGGTTAAAAAATGAAATCCGAGTAGTCTTAATTAATCCATGCTGCAGGTAATCTCTAGTTTGGCTTGGAATCCATTCCCTTTGCTCACTACTCCTGGACCTAGATAATCCGTTTGCCTGCAGGCTAGTGTAAGCCAGGAGTGTGGACCTGGGGGCCCAGGGTGATCTGTGATTGTCCACCCAGGCCGTACTCTTTGGGCTCGGTGTGCATGGTGAAATGGGGTGTCCCTCTGAGCCCACACCTCCCTGTTTGGCAGCAGCACAGCATCCTTCTGCTCCATATCAGGCTAATTAGGTGAGGGGCCCCGGGGGCCAAAGAGCGCTGCCAGGATGGCTGTCAGCTCCTGATTTCTCGCCAGCCATCTGAGGAGGTTTGGCATTGTAGATCGAGGAGAGGCTGGAAACTAGAAAATCATGAATGCTTACATGGTTCTGCCATCATCATCATCGCTATTGTTCTTTATTAACATCTGCACATCTGGTCAAGCCGTGCTGTGGCAGCTCCTGCCACTGGGATCTGTCTCCATTCCCAGGGCTGCGACAGTCCTGCGATGTCAGGGAAACCTGCACAGTTGTGTAGAAATTTAGTAATAAAATTTAAAACTATGAAAGCTATTAATAGAATCATAGTAAATGCTGTATACCTTGAACAGTTTTAAAGAAATAATTCTCTAATACAAGTATCTAATAATTTACTATATAGGGGTTTGGACTTTTTTTAAGGTTTAGGTATAGGACATTTCTTCAAGAAGTCATTAAGGACTTTCCACTGCATCCAGGTCACGTGATTCAGATCCACAAAAGCCAAAGACAAAAATAGACAACGCTGTCAAAAAAGGATAAAATTAGTCACATTATCTTGAGGGGGCCACAGCTTGATTTGGATTTTCATATCTGTTAAGAATTTGATCATCTCGGCAGCTGTTCCTATTGGGAGAACTTTGCCATTAATGGGAATGGTTAGACAAATGCTGTGTGGATCCCAGATTTCGTCTCAAACGTTCAGTGTTACACATTCAACATGTTTATATTTGGTCTGTACAGCTAATTTGATGTTATAGCACAGAAATTATGTTGACACCAAATTTGTGGATTTAGAGAGCTTCAAAACATGAAATTTTCCCCATCTTTTATGGATGTCCCCAGGAAGGAAATGCCAGGTATTTCTGCTTTAGGATGTGCACAGAACTGCTTCAGCATGTAGTGTGGTTGGGACACTATCCCCTTATGTATCCTGTCTCTCCTTCTGATACGTCAGAAAATCGGACACAGAGGAGCACCTGATTCTTTCATACTGAGATCCCCCAATATTGCCTGATCCTGGGTTAAAAAGGATTTCTAAACAGCATGAGTTTGTGACTCAAACAGCATGAGTTTGTGACCGCACAAGCTTCACGGAGCATTAATTTAGGTACAAGTAGATCTACGGTCATGTTCTACCATAAAGTTACTTTAGTATGACTGGGTATTGCTCTTAATAATTGTATCAGTCTCCTGCTTCAGTCCATCCTGTGGCTGCATAAGCACATGCCAGCTCAGAGAAGAGGCAGGAATGAGCCTGGATTTGGAAAAGGAGCATGTGGCTTCTTTTGGTGGTAGCACCGAGTGGTACTAAGTACTTTGTGGTACTAAGCCTGCCTCAGTTTCCCATCTGTAAACCAGAAAGAGTGCTACTTTGTAACCCAAAAGGTTGGTAGGAAAATGAAGTAGTCCTCAGTGCCTTGAGAATGTAAATTGGTTTCTAAAAGCTGGGACTTATTTTGCTCTCCTGCTTCTCTCACTTGAAAAATTGCAAAGACTTTTTTTAGAATCCATGCCTTCATCATAATTCATTTCTTGATTTGGCAATTAGTCGGTTTTTGTCACTTTGCCATCTGGAATAAAAAGAAAGTGTAAGCTGATTTTGCCTTTCCTTGTATGTCTTAAAAAAAAACTGGGAGCAAAAAAGTGTTATCATAAGAAAACAGAATAAAGAAGCAAAAAAAAAAACCACCTCTTTACCCCAAGTGCGCATTTGCATCTTTCCTACAAACAAGCTATTTAACTGAGATAAACCTTTTTGTTTTTCTTCGAAGAATGCTGTTGAGGTTCATGGACTATGAATGACCCATCTCTCTCTTGTTTTTCTTCTCATGCTCCTTCCTATTCATCAGGACAGCCAGGCCTTTTTGAAGCACCTTTCTGCCACTCTCAAATGCTCCAAAACAAAGGTTTATTTAAATAATTTCCATTTTTCCATTGGTCTTTTCTGTGTTTTTGCAATTGTCTGTCACTTCCTTGCAGCTAGGAGGTGAAAGAGGTTGTCTTGCATTGTTTTATTGCTAATGTGCATATATGTCCTGAACCTCTGGAAATATCAGGACAGATCTAGAAAGGAGTAGGATGTGATGGAGTGGTTTTATCCTTTCTAATATTGTTTGGAGTTTTTTTATTTTATTAGCTATAACCATGGTGCTCAAACTACAATTTACGGAAAAAAAAATAGTTGCAAACTTTCTTCTTAGAAGTTTCTTCATTTTCAAACTGAATTTGGGTTTGTTTTTTTTTTTTTTAGATATATATATTCCACTACAATTCCCCTAAAACCTGCCAAAGTGGATTTGACTGCTCACTTTCTTATTGCAAATAATTTCTAAACAGAATGATGAACAATACATGTAGGGTAAAATAATTTTCACTAGGAGGCTTTTAAAAATGCTCAATTTGATAATGTTCCTATAAGCAGTTTCCCGTATGTCTTACATGGGAAAGAAGAGAACAGATTTCTGTCTCAGAGTTTTTCTCCTGAAGCCTGTGAAATCAGTCCTTCTGTAAAACCAGTATGTTACGATTTATGTATAGGGAATACCTCTGAGACTTTTTCTGGATTAAAGGCCACAGAATTAAGATTTGTATGAGAATGCTAACCCCAAGATAAATACTTAATTCTTCTCACATTTCTGCTTCATGCAGTGCAAATTGGATGCAGATAGGAAACTATTAGAAATAAATGATCGAGATGATAAAATGGGATTTCAGTTATTTCCTTAATGGCCATGATTGGCAAAAAGCCCCTAGAATTGGATTAGGAGATGTAATTTATACAACCAAGACCGTCCTGAATTTTCTGTACCTTTGCTTGTGAAAGAGTGTTTTATATTCTTTGAAAGAGACTTGATTATTAATTTACTTTTTAGATCTGATGAAAATGTATTGGGGAAGAAGAAAGGAAAGTAAAGTAGTACTGACTAGGACAAAGGTTCGGTCCATTTTGTTTCAGGCTCTACAATTGCAAATGAAGTATTTTTGGTCTCTCTTGATGAATCCTGTCAGATTAGAGGCCCCATTTGAGTTTCAAAAAAGGGTTGCATGTGTAGTCTAATAATGATCTGTACTGCTAAGGAGGGCAGATGTAGCATTAGTTCGAGCAACTACTGTATTAATTTTCAAGTGAGCAGCAGCAGCAGCAGATGGTGAGATGAGGCAAGGATGCAAATGTTTGCCATCAATAGCTTTTATCTTTGTGCACTGGCTGTGGCTGGTGCTGCCCGGCCGCCCCAGCTGGTCCTTCCCAGCCTGTTTGCAGGGGGATGCTCACGGGGCTCAGCTGCGCGGCCACAGGCGTGACACGGGTTGTTTGTGCTGTGATGCAATGGGATAACTTTTATAGAGAGTCAGCACATTTTTGATAATGACTGAGACCAACAGATGCACTAGTCTGTGGTTTCCTAGTTAGGTTATGAGTCTGTGAAAAACAAAGCACATAAACCCAGGAAAATATGCAAACTTGCTATAAACTCTAATCCTTGCTGGTTTATTTTTCTTGGCGGGGGGGGTGGGGTTCTGGGTTTTTGCCTTTGAGATCTCAGTGGGAGGACCTTTGGCAGTTGCATCTTCTTTGTTACTCAGGAATACATGAAGAATTGGGAAAAACCTTTTGGCAAATACTGTTGAACAAGCTATCCAGGACCTTATCCAGCCATACAAGGCGTGAGATTGCTGGCACACCCAACCTTTGGTGAATCTCATGTTGATCAGGACGTTCACTCATCTTACCAGAAGTCTGGCAAGGACAAATGGAGGTGCACTGATCCTCATAGTCATATAATGTGGCTTCCTTGTCCAAGGGTTATTGCTGAAGTTTGCTCACAGGTAGCTGTGTAATTTGAACATAGGGTTTTGTTCTGGACCCAGTGGTCCATTTTTATCCTTATGGTATCCATCAGCTGACACAAGTGGGCAGTCATTGCGAGAATATGCAGAGGATGTATGCAAAATGTGGGGGTTTTTTTTCTCCTGTGGCCAGATGGGAAGTTTATAGATGCCATAACAGTGAGATGCTGGTGTTGGTTGTGCTGTTCAGTTCAGTGGCAGCACATTTTACAAACAGTAAATTAGCTCCTTGACCTGAAGAAATGCAGTTAGACTCAGGGTGAGTTAATGGTAACATTTTGGATATATGTCCTCAGAGCTTTGAAATATTCTTGTGTAGAATAATAATTTTTTTTTTTTTTTAAATATCATCACCTCCCTTTTGGAAAGGGCCGGGTGTGAGGGGGGAGGATGGAGCCGGTGCAGCCAGCAGGGCAGTGCCATTGCTGGTGGCAGGGTGTGTTACGGCAGCTGCCCTGGTCTCCCATCCTCAGAGCTGCATCCTTCCGCTGCTGGCAGAAGGAACAGACCTCTGACTGTTTGTCTACTTTGCTCCTTTTGCACAGGAGTGAAGTTACTGCCTTTGAGATGTTAATCACTAAAACACTGATTTTTTTATTTTTTTTCCCTCTGAGCTCATCCTGGTGTCGTGGTTAGTGAAACCCATCAGAAGGATTGGGGCTTTTTTTTTACCATGGGAAAATGTTTGCAAGGTCTGACCTAAAGGTAGATAAAAAAACAGCTGCATGACCAGACATGGCACAAGTGTTAGGGAAAGGGGAATGTGAGGATTATTGTTGAGGGAAATGCTGAAAGAAAGAGGGATTTCATGGGAAAGAGGGAGGTTGCTTGGCAGGGAGAATGGAGGCTGTTCCAAACATATGGGGCAGCGTAACCAGATGTAAAAAAACCCTTGATAATGTCCAGAAAACAGAAAATTATGCAAGGGAAGTGCAAACCATGGAGGTAAATTTTCCTTGAGATCTTGTAGGTGTCTGTCTAGCACAGTCTGTATTCCAAAGAGGTACAAGGGTGATATGATAGAAGAAAGATGGTTGGAGCAGCCTGAGACAAAGGTGTTAACAGCAGTTTATTACTGTTTGTTAAACATATGTTTTCTGGTTTCATGATAAATTCAGAACACATCTATAATTAAAATGAAATCTTTGTAACATACTAGCATAAGCTGCATATCCAAGGTTGAAATGAATTAGTTGAGCATCACTGAAACTATGAGATGTATACCAGATAAAGAGACAAGTTTTTAAAAAGCTTTTTTTTTAATCTGTTTTGTTGTGAGGGGAAATATCGATTTATTTATTTTTTTATCCTATGAGTATAGATTAATATTTATATTTTTCAGAACCTGCATTTTTTCAGGCAAAGGTTCCTGTTAGAATTTTTTACTCTAAAGAAACATCCCAGCAAGCTAAGAGCCCTGTAGTCCACTTTAGTGTCCAGCCTGCACTTTACCTTTCTGCACATTCAGTTCATCATGACTCTTCAAAATGAAAAAGATGGAGTTTTTTGGAAAGCTTGTGCAGTATCTAGTATTAAATGTATGTATCAGGGATCTGACTGTGCATTTTGAAGGTACCATGAAGAAATAACTTCACTAACTTCAGCGGTTCTGTCCCTCTTACAACACTATGTAGTCAGTAATTAAAGTGATGTATCACTTACTGTTCTTTAAAGATGAGTTCATGGCTTGTATTTCATGCCATGAAATGCTCAAGTCTTTTGTACTGTAATGGTCTGATACCTTATATTCTACCTGATCGGTGCTGCAGGTGAAAATTACCATGTATCTATACTCTGGTTATGAAAATAATTCAGCTTTACAATTAGTGTTTTTCATATGGTTCACTGGGTGGCTGTTGGTGACATGGTGACAACTTTGTACATTAAATTTGTGGGGTCTAAATCCAGTCATTAAAATTTTGCCAGAGCATTTGTGATCCTTCCTCTCTTCAGCATGCTCAGTTTCATGTCCCATCATGATAATATTGCCCCTGTCCTGCCAGAACATACTGCTGACATTCTTTAAAACTCTCACAGTCATTCCCAGCATTCCATTATTTAAATATTCCCAGCTAGAATAGTTAAATGAGGAAGTTTCTGCATATTCTTAAAGGCAGGATCATGAGATTTTGTGACCAAATAGCATTTTGAATTCCAGTACAGACCTTAGCTCAACTGGTAAAATTTCAGTTGCCTTACTGAACCAACTTATTAGTTAAGCACCTCTTCTTTTCTAACAAATATGTGGAAGTGCACTTCCTTCTAATTCTCCTATTTTAGGAAATATTACATAGTTTCAGAAACCTAAATTTTCATAAAATTCTGAAATGTCCTTTCTAAGTTTATCTTCTTTTAGAGAGAAAGTGTAACCTTTAATCACTTATAAACACATTTAGGGAGACAAAAAAGGGGCGTTGAAGGTTGCTCTGTGGAGCTCCATTAACAGGTGTGGATTCTACTCTTGGCTGATCCCTTCCCTCTGGTTAAGGTGTTTACTGTGGCCCTCCTTTGTAGCAGCCTCTGTCCTAGCCCAGAGGCACTGGGACCGAATCCAGGCTCCCAGCAGTCCCTGTGCACGGCATGGTAGGGTTACATAGGGAGCCTTGATCCATCTTGTTTGGCATGCTGCAGAGGTGTGCTGAGTGAGGGAAATTAAAGGAATTATTTGCCTCTGGTTGGCTGAGCTTGACCTTTTTTTACTTGTTTTGTTTTATTTTGGTCAGAATATAAAATTAAAGGTTTATTTAATTTCCCTCTTCACATAATAATTGTGAAGGAGACCCAGAAAGAGGAGAAATCAGAGATAGATTGATGTATTTCAGAGAATTAACTCGAGGGGCAGAGGGAATTGAAATTCCCCATTTTAGAATTACAGCTTTCCTACTTTATCACAGCTCGCTGAATCCACTGTTGAAATACATATATTGCTGTTTTCAAAAGAGAATATATCTCGTGCATTTATGGATCATGTGTGTCAGAGACAGGTCTAAGTGAAGGATACACCGAAGAAGTTCATCAAAGTGGTACAACCTGTGTGTGTACATGCTGGAGAAAAAGCTCTGAAGGTACAGCTTGGGGGAAGAGCTGTTCCATGTCTCTCGTTGTTGGGTTTGCTTTGCGCGTAGGCTCTGCCACCAACCTGTGTAGTAGTAGTAGTAATAATAATAATAATAATAATAATAATACAGTATTTGGTATGTAGCCCCTTGCTCTGGAATTGTGTGGTATCAGTGGAGAAATATCTCAGTACCAGGTCTGACACAGTGCAGTGTGTTCTGACAGTTCTCTGCAGTGGAGAACAAAAACCAGGTTTGAGGCACCTGGAAGGTAATGAAAAGGAGTCCTCACTGTTCTACTCTCTATCAGTGTAAAGTATGTTCCTTTGGTTTTATTTTCTTAACATGAATCTCTGCCAATTTGTTGCATCTATTTAAAGAAATTTTCAGAAGTCTGACAGAAAAAGCAGAATATATTTCTCTTCTTGGGAAAAGCATGAAGCAATAATCAGTGCATGGTAGAAGTTACTCCTTGCATAATGGACCCAGCAATGAGAACTGTAGTATAAGAAAGTGTGGTAGGATACAAAAAAAAATTATTTTTTTCCATCTTCATATACAAATGCAAGGACTTTTGAATCTATTCTTATAAAATGCAATATTATCTTGTTTCTAGCTTTAACTTAGCTGCACACTGGAAACCTGGAGCTCCAGATTCACAATGTACAAACTATTCTTCAATTGTACTGCTCATACGACTGACATGATCAGACTCAGGACTTCTTGAACAATTTTTAAGTTTGGTATTTGACATGTAGAATGAAATTGTATTGCTGAATACAAAAATACCAAATTATAATATGAAATTCCTACTGTCGTGGTTTTGCTCTGGGTCAATTTTTTTCTCACCACCCACACAATTACTATAAATTGAGAGAAGGTTTATACAGACAAAAGAGACCTGATTGGGGAAAATAATATTAGGATTTACTACTAGCAAGATCAAAAACTAAAGAACTATATCTACAACTATTCCAATTAGGTTAAAGTATTATGTATTTATAGAAATACCTCTCCCCCCTTTTTATCAGTCCAAGAGGAGAAGCAGTCTCTTTCTCCATTTTCGAAGCTCCGGGTCTTTTCAATAACCCTGCAGCACTCTAAAGCTCTTCTTCTGTTATCCCTAGGACAACAACTCCGATTCGTCGCAGTTGGAACTCTTTCTCTATCTTTCTCTTTTCTGTGTCAGCCTCAGGGCTGGGCCTACCCAGACCAGAGGCTGGGGGGTTACTCAGGCCCTGTGGGATCTTCCGTGGACTGCAAGGGCACACTTGCCTACCATGGATCTTCACCACAGAGTCACAGGGGATAATGGCTTTTGAGTCCACCCCTGTTTCCTGTGGGGTCCCTTCCCACGGGAGAACAGTCCTTGATAGACCTCTCCGACGTGAGTCCATCTCTCAGACAACAGGTCTTCCATTCTCTGCTGTCTCTCAGGGTCACAAATCTTCAGCAGCAGCATGGATCCCTCACTCGGATCCCAACTCAGGGTCACAAATTTCCAGCACCAGCATGGATCCCTCACTTGGATCCCAGCATCTTACCTGAGCCGTTCTGCTCCGGCGTAAGTCTCTGTCCATGGCCTACAAGCCTCCAGCAGGACTCTGTTTCATTTCAAGCCTTCTCATGAAGTCTCAGCTTCCTCGTGCATCCGAGCTTACTTACTTCAATGTAAGCTCCTCTACAAGCTGCATGGGGTCTCCTCACCCCAATAATTTTCCACAGGTGGCAGGGATTTATTTTTCAGTCTTTTCCCTGCTGAAGAGAGAGAGAGCAAGAGAGGGGGAAGAAGCAGCCCCCCTTCGAACTTCTCTCTCCTGACTGCTGCCAGCTTTGGCCTTGAAAGCTGTGCTGTATCTCTCTGGAATTCATTCTGCAGCATTCTTGTTCAGGCTCTTCTCTAAAGTTTTTTTTTCTCTACTCTCTTAACAGGAGAGAAGGGGGCCTTCAGTGCCACACCTGCCCCCGGCCCAGGGCCGGGGGAGGAGGGGGCCCTGGCCCTCCTTGGGGCCTGCTGCCGCTCCTGCATGGCTACCGCTCCTAATTTCAACTGCGCCACAGGCTTCTCTTCCGTTTTCTTAAATATGTAATTAGCAAAGGCGTTGCTGAAAGTTTTGATTGGCTTTTTCTCTGGAAATCCACCTGGACAACCCAGGGGCTGGCTGGTGGGCAAAACCATGACACCTACCATTGCTATATTTGTATTTTTTTTTCACTGTTTTGCTATTCTGTTTCTGCATTCCATAAACTTTCTTAATTTACTGTCTCACATTTTTGTTGGATATGTAGTTATTCATAGCTTTGAAACAAATCCTATCCTAAAAAGGAATCTGTGTTCAGATGAGGACCCAAGTGAAGAACTTAAAAGGGGCAGTGCAGCCCTTTGCTTTCTTTTTGCTCCCACAGGTTACCTGCTTTTGTGTGTCTCAGCCTTAACTGAGCCCCACTTCCCCTTGGTATTTGGAGACAGGCACAGACTTTCACCTCCTACCACAGATTTTCTGTCTTCTTCTTGCATCATGTGGGAACTGCTTTTCTTCTGTGGAACCAGAGCCCATTTATTCCTTCTCTAGTGGCTGCTTATCTTTTGTGGTTTGGGGTAATGGAGGAGGTGAGTTAGTGCAGGAGCCAGCAGGCAAGACCTGGAATGTCTTGTCCTTGGGATGATGTCAGCTGATACATTTGGAGATGGTTAAATACAAGAAATTTCAATTTTCTCCTGTAGTCGGAAAGAATCATAGAATCATAGAATAGATTGGGTTGGAAAAGACCTCCAAGATCATCGAGTCCAACCCCTGATAAAGGGAGTCTGAAATGAAAACTCAACCTGACTGTCCACAGTGAGCACAGAGGCAGGACGGTAAGACTTATCTAGCGTGCTGGGCATGCAGTGAGAATGAAATCCATGTTCACTTGCTTTACAAGGTATGTTACATTTATTTTGTGAACAAAAGAAATCTTATGTTGAAAGTATACCTTTAGATAAAGCCTTCAGCACTGTAAAATTCTGTAGTTAGTTATAGCTTTTTTTTACTTTTTTTTTTGCTAACATCTTATGAATTCAATATAGATATTTAATACTTGAATAAAAATACATGCCTGTAACACTAATTTTTTCCTCATTCTTTTTTTGTATCTTCTTTTTTCTGTTTTTACTCTTTTCATTTTTTTCCTTCTTTGTTTTATTTTTTTTATTCTTCTTTTCCTCAGAGTCTGCGAACTTGCTTAAAAGCAGACATTCCTCTCCAAAGTCTGTGGCATTGCTTAAACATTGGTCTGGACTTTAAAAAATAAACACTTTATCCATCTACCTTATGCTAATGGATTACACTCCAGCATTGCTGTCACTCATTGCATGGATGTAGCTGATTGAGTAGGATTTTTGGCAGCTCCTTTCTTGTCCAAACATTCCTTAATGCTTTCCCACCTCTTGTTTTATCACCGAGATATTGCAACAGCAGCATTTGGAGCTCTGATGGCTTTTTTGGAAAGCTAGTTTTGTAAAAGCCAAGTCCTTGAAAACTGAAGCAGAGGGAAGAAGGAAAAAGAGGAATATATGTGGGTTGGGGCCGAAGTGATCCCTTGACACTCACTGAGGTTGATTATAAATATGCACGAGACAGGAGGAGTTTTTAGTAGATCTGTTTTGCCTCCCTTGCCCCAAGCTGTCTGGAAAGAGGGTTTGTGACAGGCTGGGGAGCTTGAAATCTTAAACAAAAGATGATTGTTGCCAGGTTTTAGAGAGGTTTAATTATTTTTATGTTAAAACACTCTAATGGCAATCCTTGTATCTGTTGTCCTTGCTTCATACTAGTTCTTCATCTTTAGGGCTTTATCTGCAGTTTAGAGTTCACCCCTTTTAATACACTACCATTCTTTCCTCTAGTGCCATATAGACCCAAGATGATGATCTTTACTTTCTGAAGCAGGATTTAGCACACTTATCAGGTGGAATTCAACACACCTTGTACAGTGGGGCTATCAGGGCAGCAAAGAAGGGTGAGTGCAACCAAGAGAAAACTCTCCAAGAGCGAAGTCTTGTCTCCTCTCTGGGTGTTCCTCAAGCAGCATGCCTTTTCATTTCTGGGGGGATAGGACGTCAGTGCAATTTTCAAATATGTCAACTAGTTTCTCGTAGCATATTGAAAAAAAGTAAAAATTTTTCCTAGTGCTAAACATGTTATCGCTGTCTCCTTCCAGATTTTATGTATTTCTGTGTGAAAATCTTTTTGTGGATAATGATAAAGTAGCCATGAAAGGAACTTTTTCATTAATTACTGGATACAAGACATTTGTAACTGTATTATAGGATTGAGTGGAAGTGACTTGAAGTGATTCTGTGTTTTTTGTCTCCTTGTGGCTGTACATTCATTGTAGTGTCCCTAATATTTATAACTTTATAAAATACAGACATGCTTTCCCCAGTGGTAGTCTGCTATGAGCTTTTGAGTAAAGTATTCAAATTACAATATCCAAAACTAAGGATGGTGACACTATTTCAACAGAAATGGGTATAAACATGCAGTTCACATTCTGTTTTTTATTTAAAACAAGATCACGTCTTGTTTCTATATCGTTGCTTGTGTACCCAAATACCAATGAGGGTTTTTTTGGAAGGTTGGGAGAGTCTCGATGTTTCAAGAAGTTTTTATATATAGGTTGAAGATTGGCATCAATATTATCCATAAATTCAGTCAAATTTGTTTCATGAAGTTAAATGGGATCCTCACACCCTGAAACTAGGTCTTAAAATGCTGACACATGTCTCTACAAACAGAGGAGTAGTGTGATAAAAGTCTCTGGTCTGTATTGTAAAGAAAGTCAGATTAGATGATTTCTTGTAGTGGATCTCATTGACATGGTATGTTCTGGACTTCCATATCTGTAAATGTCAAACTAAACAGAGAAAAGAAAACTTACCCACAGAGAAATTTGATTCAGCAGTATTCAAGGAACTGATCAATAGGATCTTCTAAAAAATTGAAGCTCAATTTTAATTTGTATTTTTATGATAGATTTGTATGCTAACGTATTTTCATACATGTGTTTACAATAGACATGCAAGCATAGAAGTCCATTTACTTTATGTGGGGTTTGTATTGCATACGCTACACAATAATTAATAAACATGCTCTCCCTGGATTCCCATTCCTCTTTCTTTAAAAGTCTGTCAGTGTAAATTAGTCAACTGGAAGACACTTCCAGGTCATTGTGCTATGGCAGGGTTAAGTAATGCTTTAATTGCTGTGAGTGACCAAAAAACAATCTGACCATTTTTCTAATGAGCTCATCCTTGTCTTTTCTTCTGGTTTAAGCAACCTTGAAATCTTGTGTATGATATAGTACTGCTCCTATGATTTTTTTTCTACTCAAGTGGAAGTGAAAACTTTATATTGTTTTAAAAATGCTTATAGGCCAGTATCTGTAAACGTAGATTTGGAATAATTGCATCATCATGCTTTTTCAGTCCCAGTTGGTTTTAGTTCTGGTTTGGAACAAAATCTACAGTGTGATGTAATTGCCTTCCTCTGATTATTTTTACCTTAGTGTATTCTGTTGCTGGCTTATGTATATAGTTTTTATGTGCTGCCATTTGAAAAACTTTAAAACTCTTGAGAGCCGGTCTTGGAAACCCTTCTGGATGTATCATTGTTTTTTTATTTGTGCATGGCAATTGCTGCAGCCCATTAGGGGCCTATAATTCCTATTGAACACAGAATGGACTTATCATTTAATATGGAATGTGATTTTGCTCCTCACTCAAACTAAAATCTGCTTACTGTTGTGATTACCATCCCTGGGCTCCACCCTGCCTTTCACCACCTGCCACTTACAAGTAATCCCTTTGACAACGAAAATACAGCCAAAACCGTCAAATAAATTGGCTCCTTTTGGAGAGCCTTCTTCTGATTATTATTCCTATTTTGTGGTGATGTCAGATTTCCAAGGGTAATCTCTCACTGGAAGAGTATGTTTTTCTTTGGGACTTGCATCACCCACTCCTTTTGAGTCTCCATTTAAGAAGCAGTGATTGCTTGCTGAAAATATGTATTATATAGATTTTCTGCTATTCAGTTCCATTACTCTTTTGTGAGCACATCATTACATTTCTAGGAAGGATAGAAGAAGATTCTTTAATCCAGAAAAGCAGCCAAGGATTGACAACAGGCAAAACTTGTTTTTTTTCCTGAGAATATACAACTTTATTTGTTGCCATCTGGGCAAAAAAGATTTTTCAGTTCCTTGATTTCAGTAATATAAGTGCATTCCATGGCAGTGTTTCTGTTCTTTGCTTAAGCAGCAAAAGTACTAAAAGAGAAAAATATGCTTTTAAGATATGTGTAAAGAGTGTTTCTTGCTAGCTGGGAACAGTGTTTCCCTTTTCTTTTTGGATGTTTGACATCATTGCATATATAAAGTGAAATTCAGAACTTCCTTTCTTCACACTTTGATATTTATGATGCTATTAAGTCCCACAAATGAAAATACACCCCCAATTTGATCCTGGTAGAAATGTAAGAGAAGCAATGTTGTGCTCATGCCTGGCATTTTTCAACAGCTGCTAACAATTTTATTCTGGTGTCACGCTAAAATTGTATCATTAGCATTTCTGGCTGCTTTCTTGAAGTCAGTGTCATATACCTGTGAGCTTACAAAGGCAGGAAGAGTGAGTTTTCTCAGGCTCTGCATTCCTGCATGATGCACTTCTAGACATTTGAACCACAGTGCTGGACACCAGGCCAAGCATTGCATGCAGTTATGGTGAATGTGTTGCTAAGGCAGTGGTTTTGAGATTTTTTATGCATTGTCTCACTGGTACCAGGTTCATTTTACCGTCCTCTTACCAGTCCTAACCAAAGTTTTTTTTTTTAAATCCTCTGTTGGAGCAGTTGAATTGCTTCCAGTACCTTAGGTGGCTTGGTTATTGTAGGTCCGTGGGCTGGGGTCACCAGGGACTGCAGTGCAGGTTTCCTCCAGAGACGTAGAGGAAGCCCACACGGTTATGGTACAAGGCCTCAGGAGAGATGTGGGCTGATGCCAGCTCCCAGGAGCCTCTCAGCAGTGGTTTCCTATCTCTCTCTCCTCTTGCTTCCCTGTCTCCTTGCCTCATAACTCCCTCTTGCTCTGTTTTCATTTCTCATTTTGCAATCCATCTGTTTATATTAGATTATAAACTCCTGAGAACAAGGATCTGATAATTTTTAATAACTGAACACAGTTATGCACACTTTGCATATAAATTGTATCTGATGCTTTCATCCTTTTTTCCCTTTCCAGAAGTGAAGGTTCTCAGCAAAGAAACGAGGTGACTGTGGCATAGGGTATTCTTCTGACAAGAACAAGGGATAGCTCTCTTTAAGCCTATTTACAGTCCCTTGCCTTAAAGAAACCAGAAAACATGGCATTGCAAAGAAATTCTAATGCAATTACTGACAGTAATTTATATGGCTGTAGAACTACTCGAAAAATATACATTTCTTTTACTGTATACTGATTAGGTTTCACAATGACTGCCTTGATTCTATGGTAATGATAGCTTTTGAAAGGCATATATTATCATACATACATAACTATTAAAATATTCATATATTCCATAACTAAAATGAAGTTATAACAATAGTATTAATGCATCTTATATTCAAAGCATACTTAAAAGCAAGAGACCACTGTACACATAATGGAATATATATCTTATTTCTAAACTGTATAATTTTTAAAAAAAGTAAGAGCTGATTATTTGGTTATTATTATTTATTTTTTTTTAGATCATAGAATCTCCTCCTTTATTCCTCCTTGAGTCTTGTGATCACTTACCACTTTTCAAATCTGAACCTTTATCTCTGCTCTTCAGAAAGATGTATGCTGTAGATATATATGTTATTGTTCCATAATGCAAACAACTCTGTAAGTAATAGGGTTGTTGTGAAATACTTCAGATTTCTGACAGATTTCAAGACAGTGTAGGCAGCTACAAATGTGATGACAAAAAAAATTACCTGTAGCCATGGGATGTTTTTTATGACCTACATCGGGCAGTGATGGAGACAGTTTTTCTGACATTTTGAATACCCTCTTCTCCCTATATATTCTGAAAATCTTTGAGAAACATTTTTCTTGAAAATGTGGACAGCTTATATTAATAGCAATGCTAGTGGTCAGTTCAATAGAAGAACATAATCATGGAGAAAAATTTGGGCAGGATGAAATTACATGTGAAGATTAACGGTGTCTTTGAGAAAATTAAGGGTGAACGGTCTGGAGCACAAGTCTTATGAGGAGTACCTAAGTGAGCTGGGATTGTTTAGCCTGGAGAAAACAGCATTCAGGGTGCACCTTATCTCAGTCTACAACTGTCTGAAAGGAAGTTGTAGCGAGGTAGGTGTCAGTTTTTTCCCCCAAGTAACAAGCGACAGGACAAGAGGAAATGGCCTCAAGCCAGGAGAGGTTTAGACTGGATATTAGGAAAAAATTTCTTCCCTGAAAGGGTGGTCAAGCATTGGAACAGCTGCCCGGAGACACGGTATAGTCACTGTCCATGTGAAAAACGTGGATGTGGTGCTTAGGGACATGATTTAGTGGTGGATTTGATAGTGCTGGATTAATGGTTGGACTCAATGATCTTGAGGCTCTTTTACAACCTGAGTGATTCTGTGACAATATTTGCCCTAGTGTACTTCTTCAGGGATTTCTTTGTTAAGGTGTTTTCATGCCCTGGCGTTGGTGACTGGCACATCTTCTTTACCTGCTTGAGGTATGTTGGGTTTGCCAGAGCAGCCAGAGCGGATGTGCAGTACAGACTGCAAATACATGGGAAAATCTGTATTCACTGGGGACAAGAAGAGGCCAACAGCCTCTTGCAGGAGTGTAGCTGACATCTGCAGGCTTCCCTGTTGTCAAGTGTAGGATATAAAGCAAATGCATCTTGAACAAGGATTGTTTAAACATCCAAACACATTCTCAGAAATGGAAAAAAGGATTCCAGGTTCACTTGGGTAAACAACTGTTTCAGAAAGGTTTTAGGAGTAGGGAAGAGCTGGTAAGGGAGTAAGCAGCAAGGAATGCACCTTTTAGAGGTCTCAGCAGGCTTAGCAGCAGTTGTCCCATTGGGCTTTGAAAAGACTACAAAAACAAATGTGATTAAGTGGAGAAAAATTTAAGTGGAGGCATTTCAGAATGAGGGTAGGACTGAGATTAATCGTAGGTGTGATCCTGAAATGAAATAGATATTTGTCCTCATCTTTTAATGAGAATGATGTCATAGGATACAGAAAGTATGGAAATGTGAACTAGTCTATCAAGATGAAACCAAAACTATAAACAGTGCATTCACTTAAGGGAAGGGACCAAAGAATCTCAGAATTACGAGAAAACTGAAGCATGAAAATGTGGTTCAATGCCATGGGTTTCTCATAAACCAGCTAAAGAGATATCATATGATTAGGCTGTAACAAAGGTGTTTGTATGTATAGTCTGAACTACTGCAGTTACTGGGACCATGGGTTATTAAAACTTTGGGGATAATTTGAAAGGAAAAAAGTAGAAATATGAAGTTCGCTGCTAAAAAATTAAGAAGCATTGGGAATAGAAAGAAGGAATGTCATTTTTTCTAGAGCCAACTGGAAAGCCTTGAGATCTGAAATAATAGAAAGAGGATGAAGTATGAAGTGCATCACTAGGAATGTGGGGAGTGATAAGAAAATATGCGACAGGTTGGGAGCTTGTCTTTGGAGATTTTAAGAAAGAAAAATCATTGTAAAAAAAAAATTTTTTTTACCACAGCAAACAGAATAAATAAGGGAAAGAGAAAGATTCATGAAAATATCAGTGGTGTCAGGAACTTTACCAAGCCTTATATTTGTTCTGCAGTTAGAAATTTTGCAGTTTGTTAATGGAGGGGAACCGGAGTGGCACTGGTAGAAAAGCTGATGGCCACCATTCCTGCACTTGTCTAGTGCTGGCTTCACATGTGGTATCTGAAAAGATATGTTTTCAGTTTTGAGATAGCCACTGTAAATGCCAGTAGTGCTCACTAATGGATTATTCTGTTGGTTCTACTGATGTTTAATAATGTTAAATCTGTTTCCAGCAGGGAGGACTACATTTTTAACAAATGCTAGAAAATAACTATGAATGTGCATAAATAAGAATTAACTCTTATCTTTCTTCTGAAGGGACTTTTTAGAAAAAGTAATTCTATTTTTTTTGTCTTTCAGCCATGGAAGAGTTAATAGTTGAGCTGCGCCTGTTTCTTGAACTTCTGGACCATGAATATCTAACTTCCACTGTCAGGGAGAAGAAGGCAGTAATAACTAACATTCTCCTGAGGATACAGTCATCAAAAGGTCAGTGCCGGGGTGTGTTTTCTCGCTTGCAGAACGCACAGAATAAGTCTGTGCTCAGTGAAATAATTTTAAGAGCTAAAGACAAGCCCTAAATTGAAGCAAGACAGAAAGGCAGGGTGAAGCCAAAGTCTAACTTTCCTGAATGCTTTCCTTCATGTTCAGCACTAAAATATAGCAAAAGGCACACAAGAAGTGTCTTGGATGCACATGGGTGAATCCAAGCACAAAATTATGTTCTAGATAGAATGTTTTCACTTCTGCTGGTGGAGTGGTTTCTTCATTTTATTTGTGGCAGTAATGCTATTTGTGAGTTTTTATGGAAAAGTTATACTGTGTCAGGGAGTGCTGCCCACAGCACCTTTTCATCTGTGTCAAATGACCCAAGTCCGTCAAAAGGCTTGATGCTGAGGAGGAGTTCAGGTGCGTGGCTGACACAGGAGTGCCAAGCCAGAGAAAGGAAATGGCTGTCAGCATGTTTGGTTTGCATTTTGCAATTAGACTTATTTTCTCCTTTTCTTCCTATCTAAAACCATTCTGATTGCACAATCGCTTTTGTCTCTATCAAGAATATGGAACTGAGTGCAGTATAAGTGATTTGCTGTGTACAGGAAGGAACCTTTCCACAGAGCTTTTATGAAGATCATTCCTCACTATTTTTTCTAGCAGTGCTGTTATATTTTTTACACCACCTTTCTGTATGAAGTGACATCTGGGCTGTAAGACCTCTGTCTCTGCTAGATTTGACAGCAGTATTGTCGGTGTAAACCCTCAGTTTAGATTTTTTGAAAAATACCAGAGTTTGTTGAAGAAAAGCACCACATTGTGAGCAGCTGTATTTCTCGTGGTTTGTTTCTTCTCTGGGGCTAGAAAAATACGGTTTGTTTGATGCAGTGTTTCTCCCTTTCAGTAAAGAAATAATTTTTGCCATGGGATTCAAGTCCAAGGAGATCAACTTGAAAGTAATTATTGTCCTCCTTTCTGTTTTGACATTCTTAAAGACCCATTGCTATTTTTACTCTACTCCTGAGAGAATGAGGCAAACACCAATTTCTCATATTAATCACAGTGGGTTTGGATCAAGGGTTGGAGTTGATGATCTCGGAGGTCTCTTCCAACCCAGTTAATTCTATGATTCTATGAAAGGAGTCTTCATGCTCCAAAAGCTGACCAAAATACATCAGACTCCCAAAGATCAAAATCTGTAGGTGAGAACCTGTATTTTGATATGTTTAGAAACAGCTGTATTTTACTGGAGTTCAAAATAACCTCAACAATGCTGATCTGACACTGCGTGTTATTCTTGCAGTCTTTTCAACTAGGTTTATTAAGAAAAACAGTCATTTTTTCAAGAAGTCAGACGACATTCTGCTGCCAACTTTAAAAACACAGGGAAGGGTTGTTGTATCCCTTTTATTTTGGGTTTGCGTATAGTGTTCCAAGACAAAAAACCCTGCACCTCACAGTGCCGGGTATGTTTCTGGACTCTTACAACACAATTATTTATGCTGGTAAATTATGGAGTGATCTTTGTCATGGGTTTGGCCTGACCTGACTTGTGTCCTGCATCAGTTTCTAGGCATGATGTGGGAGTCAGCTCAGGCAAAGATCTGCTCCATATAGATAGTTCAAAATCATCCCCCTCCACTTAGAGGGTGTGAGGTTTTAACTGCATGAATATCAATTTCTCTGTATCAGGGCACCTCCCTAGGTGTGTTCAGTTTATGTCTCTAGATGTGGTAACAGATAAAAAGACCCCAGGACCATAGCTTTCCACTATTCAGCACCTACCATTTATATTTTAAAGCCCATTTCAGGATCTTTAATAAGATCCATTACATTCAATTACAGGATCCATCTGTTAGTAAGATCCATACAAGATCCATGTATTAAGCGGTAGGGCTTTGCTCAGTGCAGTTGTTACTGGAACATTTTACCCACTTCTAGTGCCTACATTCAAGGAGATAAAATTTAGACATTTCAAAGAAAAGTTGTAAAAGGATCCAGAAATATGCTTTCAAATTATCCAAAATGAGGTGTCGTAATCAATCTTTATGTAGAAAAGGAATGACTGAGAATAAGCTTTTAGACTTACACAACAGTAAGTGCAATGGCTGAATGTTTCTTTCAAAGTGGAAATAAAGCACATGTTTTGAGCATTGAAGCTATGAACTAATGGAAGAACTTAGCAAATTCTGCATGCCATTGCTGGCATCTTATCAAGATGGAATATTTTTCTAAAGATATGCTCTAGTTCAAACTAGAATTAAGGAAATCCCATAGTTCAGTTGAGCAAGAGATCATAGGACTATGCTTTATATGTCTCTAAACTCTAGTTTGTGGAATTGCAGTTTAAATAGGATTTAAGTCAGTATGTCCTCTAAAAATGCATTCCGTTTCTCTCCTCAGGCTACTCTTGTACTGCTTCTTCCTTTCTGTGCTAATTTTCTGCTAGCACAAACATTATTTCCTTTCCTTTTTTTAATGCTTTATTCCTAACCAGTGTCACTTCTCTGGCTTGGTTCAACCTAAGGCCACACACGTGCTTACGCTGGCTCGAAGGAGAGGTTGGTGCAGGGACAGGAATGAGGCAGGGCAGGAGAGGAACTGCCTCCTTGGGAGCTCTGCCATCACATCCTGGCTTCAAGTGTGTGTGAAACTACCCAGGGAGTCATGTACTTTACTAGAGCCGACCCTGCTGCTTTTTTTATCAGTTATAACATTCAGTACTCCCATCCCTTTGAAACTATTCATCTCTTCATTAAAATTAAAAGCAATAAAGGATGCATAAACCCGCAGTACTCTGTAACTAAGATGAACTATCATTTGGAGTCTGTTTTTCAAAATATTGTTTTACTCCACCCACACAACTCCACGAGAGCTCTTGGGTTGCTGGCACAGTTTAAGAGGCCTGAAGACTATGCTGAGTTCAGACTCTTCAGTTGCAGTTGCAAAATTCAACTGGGTGAATTCAACAGGATTTTTTGATTGCTGTAGAAAACTGTGTAAGGTCAATGGGGAATGGTAATGAAGGATCTGGGGAACTGGGAGGTGGCTGGCTGCTTTAGAACATCTAGAAATTAATTATGTTTTTCTTTGTAAAGGTGTGGAAATTATTGTAGTGAGCTGCTTGGGTTTTAGTAAAACACTTCAAACTAAGTTCTTACTTAGGGAATTCTTTAGAAGTATTTTGCCCTGTTTTGTTCCATCTCCCCCAAATGCACAATGTTTTCTTCATTTAATATCTGTCAGGCAGAGAGACCTGGGCCAGGCAGATGTGTTCTTCAGGTTGTAGCTGCCTGGCCTCAACCTGCCCCACATCCAAACCAGTGGTTACTCGGAATAGCTGGCAAAACTATAAACTTCATTTTTCTTTCTGAGCCTTGGCATGCCCAATGGATTGTAGGTCTGAAGAAAACACTTGGCATTTCCTTCTAGAACTCAGACTTTCTTCTAAAAAACAAAGACGCAAAGAGTTTATTTTGGAGTAAGAATTGTTGCTGGATTTAGTCATTTAATATGACCGCCAACGCTGCCTGTTTTCCTTAAAGGGACTTGATGCCCTAAACCTATAGTGCTCCCTTTGCCGTGTAAGTTGGTAGAAAAAATTAAATGTTAGGCCAGTTTCTTGATTAAACATGTAGGTTAAAACTGGGGGAAAATAATTTTACAGCGTCAATAATATCCAATTGAAATAATTTAGGGCATTTTTTTGTAAAAAACCCTTTGTATGTGACTTCTGGTTGTTAGGAAAATTCGGGAGACTTGGATATGGATGGCAGTTGTAATATAGATTCATTCTAAGTAAAGAGGAACAAGTGAAAGTTATACTGGAGAGAAAAAAAAAAAAAGGAATGTTTCTTAAGACTAATCCCTGTCTTGATTTGTAGGAAAAAAAGAATTTGTAATCTTTAGACCCAGTTTAACTTATCAGTGTTGTTTTTCAATCCATGACTTCACAGCCAGTGGGACTGGAGTATTATAACAAGAAACATTTCATCGTGGATTTAATTTTTGAGAATTATATGATCTTGACTGAAAGGTATCAATTTGACTTATATAAATATATGTTTTAAAAATGCAACTAAACACTAGAAAGTAAATTCAGTCTAGGTTTAAGGAGGGTACAATCCATGGACTGAATTTTTGCCAGAGCGTTGAGGAGATGCACCCTGATCTCCTTTTGATATTTAGAAAAGTAAACAATATCATGTTCCTGTGAAGTGAATTCAACTATGATTTAAATTATTGTGCCAAAAACCCAGAACAAGCAGGTCACTCCTTTTTTGCCTGGTGAGGGAGATGCAATAGTGTTACAAAGGATCCTCAAAGCAGCTTTTGCATTCAGCTCCTTTTCCCTTTTCAAATTCTTTGGAAAACTATGAGATGATTAAAAAAAATAATAAGGAAATGGTGGGAAAACATGCTCAGTGTGCAGTTCTGTTAATAGTGAGTTGGTTAGGGCAGTGTACCCCCAGCAGTGCTCCAGGTTGGGGTGTCACAGCATCCTGCATCTTCTGGGACTTGGGCAGACTCTCACCATGGCTCATGATCAGAGATGGTGATGGCAGCAGGGAGCCCAGGGAGCATGGGCACTGTGGGCCTGGCCAAATAGCTGTCACCATTGCTTCCAGGAAGGCAGGCAGGCAGGCAGGCAGGCAGGGTCTATTCTTCTACCCTCTTTCCCACTCTTTTGGTATGAAAGATGTTTTTGGGCTCATTTCTTTGTGATGACTTTGCCCATCCAAAATGTGCCGAGGGAACAACTGTTGTCCATCTCTGCTGATGAAAGGCAGCCAGTCACGTACTGCCCACAGGCTGACTGTGTTTTATTCACTGTATGGTGCCACTGGGATGTTTTTGAGTGTGGTATCTTCCCCCAATAAGTGGTTTTATCTGTATCGTAGGTGCCTGGCAACGTGTTTGAATCTTGTTCAAGTCTTTCAGTTTGAGATGGATGTGCAGTTCAGAATGATTTCCTGTAATTTTATTCTGTGTCTGGCATTTGTTGATCCAAACAGCATATATGTCATTATCATATAGAGTAAGTATGTGTTTGTTCTGCTTGATTAAATTCCTGAATTCCCAGCATTCTTTCAGTCCTGCCTCAGTAACCATACTTGGGAGGTAGGCTATGGTCAGCACTGTGTACCAGATTTCAGTGTGTGACAGTCAGACATGGGGTCCACATGTGGAAAAAATGTCCTATTTGCATCTGCCAAGGTGTTGAATGACGTTTGTTGCTCTTCCACAGGTTTAGAAATAAAAGAACATGTACAGAAACAAGAAGTTGCCAACAGTTTGCCAGCGCCTCCTCAAATGCCTCTGCCAGAAATACCTCAGCAGTGGCTGGTGAGTATTATATTTAATTATATAAATATAGACGAGAGAGAATGTATTTGTGGTAAGCATTAACAGAAATGGTTGCAAGGGGAAGGAGCCTGCAGGTCCAGGGAAATGGTTATTCCTCTCACCTCTGCTTTGGTTGAGGGAATTCGGTTCAACTTGCAGAGGACAAGGCAAAAAATTACCTGTGGTGAAATAAGCTTGGGAATAGGTCACTGGCAAAGTCTGCATAATTGGGATCTTTGGAGATTTTCAAAATTCAAGTGACAAAAGCCTGAGCAACATAACCTTAACTGCAAAGGTTGACCTGTTGTATGTTGGAGGTTGGCCTGGCCAAGCCCACAGGTCCCAGACAGTTTCTTACAATTCCATTAAAAACATTTCCTGGAGCAAGCCTCATGAGAAGACTTGATAGCTGAAAAATGAAGGTGCAGAGTTTTAAAATGAAGAAAAAATGCTTCCTTTTTTTTTTTTTTAAATAAAGTCTTTAGTGCTCTTCCTGCCCACTCTCTGGATAGGAAATTCCCTGCAGAACAAGTAGATGCACATGCTCTTAGAGATGTTTATAGCAAAGATACTGATTGAGATCTGTAATTCCATCTTCCAGTTGAGAGCAGCTTTCTTATTATAGAATAAACTGTAAACAAGCTTTAATGCTTCTCTTACTGACTTTACATTAAATATGATGAAGAAAACATTTTCAGCATTACTTTTTTTTTAGAAAACTGTAAGCAAATCATGGTTTAGCCTGTTAAAAGGTGAACATGGTCTTCATGGTCTTCACCCTAATAAAGTATTCACTCTGATAAAGTATCCATGTCTTTAGTCGTCTGTGGAAAGTTTTGTGCATGGTCATAAGGACAAACCGTGGAGACCCACATTCATTGACTAAAGCAGGAAGCACAGACCCAGCTAACAGGGTCAGAACAAGTGGATAGCTTATGTTCTGGTTCATTTTTTATTATCACATTTATGCCTGGTTCTAAGAGATACATAAGCCAATAGCATCTTACGAACATGAGAACTAATTTATCAGGTTGAACTCCTGGCCAGCCTTTCGTTATATGCTGTGTACTGCAGAACAAAGTAAAAAAACACAACAAACATGTATTGCATGGAATACCTTGAACCTTAGTTTTTCCATAAGCACTGCTGGTTTTTGTTTGCGACCTGAACAAGGTTTTTTCCTCTCAGTTGTAATTCTACGTAATGTAATGAGAGATGCTGAAATCAATTTAGGAAGGGAATGTTTATGCTAGAAGCCTTAGTATCCAGTGTTGCTATATATACTGTAGCAAAATTCAGCTAAAAGGGATGCTGTAAAATAATTATGCATAAATCTAATGAATGCAAAAGTGATCTTATTAATATGCAGTGAAACTTGGAGAATCCATTTCATGGTTAACAGTGCCAGAAACTGATTATTTTTCTTTAACTCAAGATACATATTGCATAAATTACAAGGGAAACAGTTTGGGCATGAAAATTATGCAAAATTCATGTGCCTTTGAAATGTAGACTTCAGGTACTACCTTCATAAACTGAAACCAGTTGAGATCCTTGTTCTTTCATATTTGTGTAGGTTCAGTTTGGCTCTGAAGATTCAAGTTATTTTTCTAAAGATGACTGATCTACTTTTCCTTTCTCGTATACTAATGTGTAAATTCCCTTAAAGTTGGTACAGCTGCAGCAAGTGAAGTGGTGTGAAATAAATTAGGTCGAGGAGGTCAACACTGTTTTTTGCAGTAGTTCGGTTTGGATTTTTGAGTAACAAAAATATTTCTCTGAGATACTGTGGGAATTACTGTGGAAGCTGACACAGTTAGAGCTGGCTGGTCTGCAGTGTGATCTTCCCATGTTGAACCTGGCAGAGTAGAGTTTGAACATGGCCCTCCCTCCTGATCTGCCTGTAACACTGCAGATGCTTTCACCTCAGTGAATTCATTAAGCTCAGCTGTTTTTTCCATAGTGTCAGAAGCTCATTTTTGCCAGTTTTTCTGCAATTCTGCTGGTGCTGTTAGGCAGTGGTGGGTTTCACCTTCCTTTCTGGAGCCAGGAGGTGTCCCAAGCCTCTCACTGTCTTGCAATATCCAAATACAGGTTACAAGTGGTGCTATTTTGAGATGGTGGCACATCATAATTTGTGAAAGAGATGACAGACTGCTGCTATCCTACAAAAGATCAGGTGGAGTCAGAAGGGAGAGACAAAACTATCAGCTTTTTGTCCTTTGAACACTAGGGCAAGCTCAGTATGATCATTTGAATTCTTGTCCTGAAGTCATACTGATTTAATGACATTGATTATTAGCTGTTTTTTGGAACTTTGCTTCTTTTTTAAACCCTCGTTATTATTATGAGATGTGATCAGAGACTGTCGTATTATCTTTGTTTTTATACACAAGACATTAGTGACAGTGGCCAAGATCTAATTTTCCTTTCCATTACTGCTCTTGCATGGTGATTTTCCGCTCACCCTGAATCAATGGAGTCCTGAAAATTTGTAGCTGATACCAGTCTCCATAAAAACTGTAAATAGTTGTGTTTCTCAGTGACACACGTGCTGAGCCATCTTTCCTAGCCTCTTTTCATAGACCAGGCTTTCATAGTCAAGTGGAAGAAACTCTCTGGGCCCACCAGAGGCTAGGATATTCTGCTCCAGGTTGCCCATCTTCACGGCAAGTTGAAAGTCATGCTGTGTGGCACCTCCTTTTACCAGCCATTCAGGACAGAAAGTTTTTTCTGCTTTCTAAATAACATCTAGTGATGGTGTTAGCCTCCGGTGAAAACACAGTGTACCACTGGAGCATAGGAATTTACTGAAAGTGGGAATCAGTAACTTCAAATAAACTACACACTATTTAAAATCTGTATTTTAAGCCCATCAGTTATTGAGTGTCATGAAAATTAAAGTTTCATTTACACCACTGTTTCTCTTTGTGTTTCTGCTAGGGTTTCTGCATTCAAAAATGTTTAGTCTGAATTGGTGTTTAAGCTTCTACTTATGTAAAGATGTGTGGGTGGGAAGGAATTCAATACTCCTTAAAGTAGTGCCAGGAGTTAGAATTATATGTGGGCAGGTGCAGTGCAAGTTTTTCTTTGTAAATCTGTAAATAGACCTGCATTTTTGCTCAGATTAAATCTTGTATCAGTTTTGTTATTCATCGGTCCAAGAACAAAGAGTATAAAATTCATTTCTTTTAGAGACATGCTGTTAATAGTTTAAATTAAGTCTCCAGTTACTAAAACACATTAAAGCCCAGAGAGTTTTCCTGGATTCAGTGGGCTTTGGAACCGGTCTTAAAATTGAGGGACAAAGTTGGATCTTAGATATACTTGAATGAAGGAAATCACCAAGCACTCAGCCTCTTAGTAATTCTCTTTTGTATACATTTCCTTGGCTGCATCTGGTCTAGCAGACTTTCTGTTAGGCAGAGAAAGTGCAAATCCTCTCTTGCTTTAGTCTGTGCATGCAGCTTTTTTGGGTGGCCTGCAAAGTAAAGGCTGTTGATAAAGGATGTGAAGCTTAAGGGCAACACCAAGTCTTGCTGCAGAACTGAGACACCACTTGCCTGGGTGCATTACTGTGTCCTTGCTAGCACAGATGCACTGCCAGCAGCTGAGAAATTTTGTTGGGGTCAGCAGCAGAGGAGCAGATCACTGTGTTTGAATTAGTCCCATCACTTCTTCCCTCTTGGATCTCCTTAACGCGAGGTCTTGTGTCTTTAGCCTGCTTCATCCTTCTCCACGTCAGCAGCTACTTTTATGGCATTTCTCTGCTCTTGACAGGCAAGAAGCAGTGCTAGATGATGGGTTTAACTGAGCCAAGGCTCTGTGCATATATCAAAGTGCTTCTGGTGGTTTAACACCTGGGATCCCATCATTGCACTATCACCAAGTGGCCTTGAAGTACATTTTCCACTGAGGCAGTAGGATAATATCCGGTGTGTCCTGCTGTTCAGATGTGCCTGAGGATTACTGGCATAAATCATCCACAGCATGACAGTGACAGAATACTTCTAGCCTCCAAGCATTTGGTTGTCATATTACATCTGACAGTTGGTGATTTCATTGCACTGTGCAGTCCAACAAAATCAAACACAAACAGCACACTTAGCTATTTTGCATGATTTTCACAGTAAAATTGAGTATATGTTTTGTTTTTCTTGGAATATTAACAATTTAATAATTATTTAACTGCAACACATGTTCAGCAAAATGCCAGAACCCTGCAGTTTTGAATCAAAAGGATGGGTCATCTTCCTCCAACCCATTCTTGCACAGTACACAGTAACTCTGTAGGAGTGCTTCATATAAATGGGTTTCCTATTGTGGAGATGAGGTTTGACAGCCTCCCTTTATCTGGCTGACTGTCAGGTATACTCTTAGATATTTATTAGAAAATGCTGAAAGGAGATGGTGTCCTTGGAGAAGAAAAAAAAGCCATCTGGAAATCAAAAGGATTTTTGAGGTGAAAGATCACCAATTACATTAATCGTTCTTTGCACAGCATCCAAAAAAGTGCCATTCTTAGAGCTTCTTCTATAACGTGTGCAGTGAGGAAAGTGCCGTAACAAAAGCAAGGAGTGTGCCAGGTGGGTACTTAGGAATCTGTTTCATCTAGCTCTTTCTTCTAATACTGAAAAGCAGTTGTTATTCTCTGTTCTTCTTTAAAGATGATCTTAAGACAGTATTAGTCTTCAAGTTCTTTCCTTAAAGAAGTTTCAAAAGCCACAAAAATAAATTCAACAAATATTCATTTGTTTAATTCAGAGCTGGCTATAACTTCAGATTAAACATGTCTCAACAAGTTCTTCCATAATGAAGGAACAAGTAAAGAGGCCTTTTTGATAATTCAGTGCAGTCACTCTTAGAGCAGGCAATGATAAAACATTAACCCTTTCAGAAACTTATTAAAATCTATTTACTAACATTTGGGTTTCTTTAACCCATTATTTCAGTTTGAAAAGTTGTTCCACCGTCCCATTCCATCACCGCCAGTCTTTGTCCTTGCATTTGAGTAGGGCTTTTTCCCTCACCTTGGTACCTGTGCTTCAGATATCCTTTGTAATCATAATCGTATTCCTCTCAAAGGTTTCATTTTGCTCCACTGTGTCTAAGATAGACCTTATTGCTCTCTACAGCTACCTGAAAGGAGGTTGGAGCAAGGTGGGGGTCGGTGTCTTCTCCCAGGCAACCAGCAGTAGGATGAGAGAGCACGGTCTTAAGCTGTGCTAGGAGAAGTTTAGGTTAGACATTAGAAAGAAATTATTTACAGAGAGAGTGATCAGACATTGGAATGGGTTGCCCAGGGAGGTGGTGGAGTCACCGTCCCTGGAAGTATTTAAGAAGAGAGTGGATGTGGCACTTAGTGCCGTGGTCTAGTTGACAGGGTGGTGTTGGGCCAAGGCCTGGGCTGGATGATCTCAGAGGTCTTTTCCAACCTGGTTTATTCTATGATTCTGTAACTCTATCAGTTTCATTTTGAGTTATGGTGTAATTCTAGTGAATGGTATCAGTGTACCTGCTGTAAGGATCATGTACTTTAATCATAAGTGACCAGAACAGCAGTCTTCTGGACATAGAATCATTTTAGGTTGACCTTAAGATCACTGAGTTCAACTGTTTATGTAAAGCTACCACTAAACCTTGTCCCTAAGTGCCACATCTGTACCTCTTTAAATACCTTCAGGGGTGGTGACTTCACCACTGCCCTGGGCAGCCTGTTTCAGTGCTTGACAACCCTTCAGGTGAAGAAATTTGTCCTAATGTCCAATGTAAACCTCCCTGGGTATGATTTGAGACTATTTCCTTTTGTCCTGTTGCTTGTTACTTGGGAGAAGAAAGGACCCCCACGTGGCTACAACCTCCTTTCAGGTAGTTGTAGAGAGTGATGAGGTCCCCTTGAGCCCTTTTTTTCTCCAGGCTAAACACCCCCACCTCCCCCAGCTGCTCTGCATAGGACTTACTCTCTAGACCCTTCACCATCTTTGTTGCCCTTCTCTGGACATGCTCCAGCCTCTCAATGTCTTTCCTGCAGTGAGGGGCCCAAAACTGAGCCCAGGATTTGAGGTGTGACCTTACCAGTCCCAAGTACAGGGGAGTGGTCACTGTCCTAGTCCTACTGGCCACACAATTTCTGATACTAGCCAGGATGCCACTGGCCTTCTTGGCCACCTGGGCACACTGCAGTTGTGGAATAGTTTCTGCCATCATACATGATTGCATAAGGAATAAGGATAAGGAAACGTGTATTGCCTCTTTTTTGTGTTAGCTATGTCTTGCAGTACACTGTCACTCTCATTCCCATTTTCCATGGGTGAGATTGGTGCATTATTGTTGATGATTTATTTCACATTTTCAAAAGGTGTCACAGAAAAGTCTTCATTAAAGCAATTTCCTTCTCAAATAATTTATGGTATACCTTTATAGTAATACACATCACCGTATTTCAAAACTTTCTTCATGTCTAAGCTGCCAGAATGAGCTGGTCTCTCTCTCTGAATTGGAATTTACATTTCAACTGGATGAGTTAGAATAGGATTGCACTGCTGTACCAAGTTCTTTTGTGAAGCTGTGTACACTTTTTTTTTTAACTAGATACTGATGATCTTTGACCTTCATATAAGAAAACTATCAAATTAATAATAGTACAGATTTTATAGGATATTGTCCCACCATTTTTTCTTAACATGCTTAAACTTCCGGCCTCAGGTTTTTCATTTCTTGTTTCTATGCTGTACTTGCCCATGAAACACCCTCCCTGTGTTGATAGTTGGGGACTAGACTATTTGCTTTCCTCACCATGCTCATTAATGTTCTGTGTGCAAACACATGGGGAAGGAGTTAGGTCAGTGAGTACGAAGTCTTCTCTTGTTCTTATTTGATGCAGTGCTCAGGCCCTTAGACAATATTGTTCCAGTGAAAAAAGTGTTGCCTGCACTTTTCTCATTGTACTGCTTGTCTTGTCCTCACTGTCATGTCATGCACTCGGATGAGCTTATTAACTCCTGGAAGAAGAAGGTGATTTTGTTTTTGCTGGGGAATACAGACACTTCTTTGAGCTCACTTACAATAAACATCTCTGTCTGAGAGACCCATGCTGCTTAAAATTCAGATTCATCTTTCTCATGTAATATGTATGAAAGTGTTTCCTAGCATTAATTAAAGCCCATTTCATTTCTTGGTACACACAGACCCTTTGCTTGACATGAGTCAACTCTATTGCTTTGTCTGAGTGATCCTTCCAACTGGTTGTGTAATAATCTTTTATTATAAATTCTGAATGATACAGAAGTACCTTGGGTTTGTTTCTGGGTCATTCTCTTTCACTTTTAATTATTTTTTTACATCTTAGGTTGCTTCCATGGAGTCTGGAGTTTATTTGCACTCCAGTCTTCCAAAGAGTTTGGGTGTAACTCTTTCCAACTACCTGTTCTTTCTAGTGGTGCATTCCATGCTCCAGTCTTTTTGGTTTTATTTAATATCTCAAATGTAATTACATACAGTAGCAAGAACTGAGATAATTTTTGTCCAGGCACAGAGTGACAGTGCCATTAGAGAGATTCAATAACCAACTGGGTTCTCTGCTCAGTTGAAATACTATGTTGTTTTTTTTACTGTTTCTCTTTGATCCTCTTTACTGCCATCTTTACCTTCCTTTTTTTTTAGGTAAAGGCGTTATTTGGGTATCTGAGCAGATGTGTTGTATTTTGTGAAATTATAACTCAGTTTCTGGTGAGGGTCCTGTGTAAATTCTCTCCAGGCAATCTTCAGATCCAATTGTGGAGCTGGGACTCCCTGATTCATTGTTTAATGCAGGCAAGTCTGTTCAGATCCCTTTCCCATCATCAGGCTGCGCTTTCTGAGGCTGTTATCCATTTGTAGTCACTATACTCTACATACTAAGCATTTTTGCAATGATACCTCTAATTAGGCATTCACCCCCAAGTCAGCAGACACGCTCGTGGGCTGTGTCAGATGTACCTCCACTCCCTGGAGAACAGTATGCCAGTTGTGTACCTTCTGTTTTTAGCTTTAAACCTGCTCAAGTCACTGTTCAGGATCACATCCCAAGGAAAACAGTGATTTCTCTGAAGTGCCTTAGCAATTTTGAGTTTAGCTAAAGGCTTCCATAGCAAGTGTGTGGCAAGTACTAATGCCCAGTTTCCAACCCTTACACTGTTACAACAAAGCCTGGTTGAAGTGTATGCTCAGTAATTTTGTGAGTTGTATTGCTGCTCAGTTTGTTGATTCATCTTGTTTTATGAACATCCATTTTTTCCACATGTGGAGTTAGGGACTGTAAAGGTGTGAGTACTCTTCCCTCTCCAGGCTGAAGATGTGGTGGGGTTGTACAGAGGTCAGGTCTAAGCTTCCTCCAGACCTAATGGCATGCACACATGTCAGAGGTTCTTCTTGACAGCCCACATTTGCCTGCTGGCTCCTGAGCAGCTTTATTATACATCACCATTGTGTGACCACTTCTCCAATCTCGTGTTGCTGCCTTCAGCACTGAGGGGTTGGTTACGTAGCAGCTGGCTCCACAGTTCAGCTGGATCCAAACTGGTGGTTGATCTAACACACATGCAAGCGTGGCACTTGAGTTGCTGGCAGTCTTTGCCTGCATCACGAGTGTACTGACAGGCTCTGCTTTGCTCTGGAAATCTCCACATCCTAAATCATTGCATAAAGGGAGGTGTTTCTATTTCCTACAGAGTGTAAGTCTTCATTGGGGTATAAAGTCATTTTATATCCTCAGGCCTCTGTACACTGACATTTATTTTTCTCTGTCTTTCAGACTGCTTTCCATATTGTCAGCAGATATCAGCTAGGCTATCCCTAAAAAAAAAGTCACCGTCTGTCTTGCTTGGTACCCTTGGACAGAGAAGGAAATAGAGTAGTTTATTTGTTAGGATAAAGAGCGAAAGAGTTTATTTGTGGTCTGTGGAATACAGGTGGGCAAGTGGAGCAGAAAACCATAATATGTCATTAAATTAATATGTCCTTGTAAGTACTTTTCAGAGTCCGGTAGGATAAGGAGTTTTACCAGCCAGTTAAATATTGCTTATTATTTTGAGATATTTTGTTTCCTTCTCTCAACAATCCATCCTGTAAACTGAAACTGGGCATCCTGTGCACCATCCAGTCTTTAATGTCATCAGACATCTCAACTCTGTAGTGTAATAATCACCTTATCCCCTTAGTTTCAGTTAAAGCATCTTTCATTTGGTCTCAAACCCAATACCTGACAAACATCTTCATCAGTATTTTTTCAGCATTACTGTTGTCATTCTGGGAAACAATGTATCACTTGTCTTTGTCCCTTTTCCTCCAAGGAGATAAAAGTAATTGTAATTTATTTTCTAACTCAGTTCTTGTTCCTGTGATTGTGCAAGGTTATTTGCCTTGAGAGGCAACATTCTTCAGTTTTCTTCCCTGTTGCCTGTTGTAAAAAAGAAAAAAAAGACCTAGAAATTTATGCTAATGCCTTCTTTGCAGGTTGCCAGGTCTTTCCTCCTGATACCACTCAAGCTACACATGTTCTAGTGTCTTCTGAGATTTAATCCTTTTGTAGAATATGTAAATAGTTTTGTGGGGTTTCTGGCCTTTTTATTTTTTCAGGTAAACTATTGAAAAGTTACTGAATAAAGACTTATTTCAGTTCATAACTTCATCAGAATTTTCCACTAAAAATTGCCAAGTTTAAAGAATTAAACAATGCAACTAGCAATAGCAAAAAAATTAAAGCACTATAAATATCAGTAACTAATACCAGAATGCACACATATACTTTTAACATATCTTGGTGATCAAACTCGTATATATTCCATAGCTCCCAAAAGATGTAGTTGTTTATGGTTCAGATTTGAATGAGATATTTTTATTTTGAATTTAATCAATTTTTATTTTTTTTTTAATTAAAACAGCCTTGCTTTTATCAGAAAGTGTTTAATATTGGATGTTTCTGTTTCTCCCCTTTTTTTCCCCCCCAAAAAATGAATCTTTTTATAATTGTTTTCAACTTTGTTATGGCAAGCACTGCAAAATGCATTTCAGAGAGGAGGGCCTGGTTAATTCAGGAATGGATTCCATCTGTGTTGACGTTGGCTGCACAGCCCAGCCCGCCCCAGCTGTATGAAGTAACTGGTGCTCCAGCAGGGTCGAAATCAGACAAGCACCATTTGTGTTTCATTTCCTTTTTTCTTTCTTTCTGAATAACATTTTGTCTAAAAACAAGGACTTTTTTTCCCCCCTGATCTTTATTGAAACCTCTTATTTGTTCCTGGATAAAATAAAGCTTTGAAACCTCAGTGCTGTGTCAAGACAAAATTGGAATGACTTGGGACAGGTATTTCCTGGGTGAATGAGATTTAATAATGATAGGAATTTCATATATTGTATATACACCTGATGGGAAAAATGGTTTAAGGCTAGACCAAGATATTAATTTTTCTGTCTAATAAAAGGGGTGTGTGAATCTACACTGCCCCAGGAACAAATTGTGACCCCAAATCACTAGGATAAGGTTCTTTCCACCTGCACGAAGGGTCAAAAGCTGAACACTTTGGAGGCAGTTCTCCCACTTGTGTCTAGCAGTTCAGGCCACACAGAGGTGATGTGTGTAGAGTAATTCATAATTGCTGTCAATTTTCCAACATTCATGAACATGTAATAATTTGTAACGTCCCTTATGCCTGTTTCCCAGCAGCAGCTAACCTTGAAAGACTCATTTATTTTGTGACGATGTGGAGATTGGAGATTTGATTTTTTTTTTTTAAATCAGCAAAATTACAGGGGTGCTACACTAAGTCACGTTTTTTCATTATTTTGCTTCTTTGACAGATAATTTCTCTAGCAAAGCTGGTCTGTGAGGAAAACTCATTTGGTTCACATTGTAGATAACAGTAATTGCCATCTGTAATTGACTGTGACATAAGTTGACTGTATCATTTGATAGAGAGGTAATATCAGTGTAAATTTCAATCTGACCAAGAATTTCTGTGTTCAGTCATGAATCAGTTCATTGTTCATGAAAAAGTTTCTGGCTTTACTTGGTGCGCAAAGGGAAGTCCACGCTGGATGAGCTGAAGGGCAGGTTTAGTCACTAGCTCCTTGACTTCATGCACACTGGGAACACACAAGCACTTACCTGCAAGGTGGAATAACCTACTCGATATGAATTTAACTGCAGAGCACACTAAGGGTGGGGCTCATCTTGCTGATGTTGTTAAAGGATGAGGTGTCTGGCGTAGGTGTGTAATCAGTAATGAGATTTGGAGATGTCTGGCTTTGATATATGCAAAGATGAATGCAGCCCTGAAAGTGCCCACAGAAGTAATTTCACTGCAGCTGATGCCACATGTTATTAAAGCTCAGGTTCCTTCCAGGTGACTTGAGGTCTGTAGCAAATGAGGAGTCACTGTGGCCTCATCTGTATGAGGTGGAAAAAGGCTCTATGTCTCTGCTGCACTGGTCAGTTCATCTGAATTGCAATCCAGAAATGTCTGTATCTGACCACAAGCAAAGCCCACCCTGACTAGTTTCTTACTTCAGTACCTCTGTTTGTCCCCTTAGTTTAGACTGGATCAGTCCAATGCAGACAAACACCATTGCATCTCTGTCATCATGTGAAAAAGAAGGAGAAAGATGTATTGAAAAAGTGTTACAGCAGAAATGAGACTCTGCTTGCAAGTTAAATTTTTGAAATCGTACAATAAACCACTGGTGCTGGAAAAAGGTTTCAGTATTTTCTCTAATATGTAAATATGAAACTAAAATCCTGTGGCAAATATGAATGAGTTCTGTAAAATACAGTTGTTTTGGTACTTGTTAAGGAAATAGAACAGTAAAGTCATATGGAAGAAGTCACGGAGTACTAAATTTACTTTGTTACTATATCAACAAACCAGCAGTCGGTCAGTTTTAAATTTAAAACAGGTTTATATTTAGAAAAGAAGCATTTTAGAATTTGACCTGGTATTTGACGTATTTATTTTATCATGCAATAGCTTCTTGATGTTTCAAACTTTTCTTTGTTTGTAGCTCAGTTTTCTATGAAGAAATAGCATTATAAAAGTTAATGTGTATATTAAGAATTGATTTATTATTGAAAAAAACCCTATCATGAAAATATGGTTTAAATTTTCTGTCCTTGGTCTCTGCCATCTCAGGCTATTCAGCTTTTCTAAATTGTCCAACCAAACTGCTGTTTGCTGCTGTAATATGAATTATTTTAGGTGTAAAATACTAATAAATAAGCCTTAACACTGTAAAATGGCTTGTGCACAGGAATCTCTTTCTTACATAGACCGTTTAGATTTCCAGTTCTTAAGTAAAGAACTGTATCTTTTCAGCATTTTTTACCACTTAGTGCTGTTGTAGAGAGAAATCTTTTAATGTAGCTGGTATCTTGATTTTGCCATCCTTAGCAATGACATGTAGGATCCTACAGTGTTTATGTCTCCAAAGGATATACAAACCTCTCCTCAGTTGGAGGATATGCAGGAAAGTTCTGCTTCCTTGTTGTGAGTAGAGGTAAAAGTCTTGACAATTACGATACATCTAAAAATGTATCAGGATGTTATGAAACATAATAAAGTCACTCTGTTGCTTCAAATCTCAACCTCGAATTATTATTATTTAATTATAACAACATATGAGGAACCTGAGATTTAACTTGTTTCTCTTCTAAAAGATGCTACCCTACACACATTATTCAAAGGACACCTGATTCAGCCGTCCAGAGCCTTGCCTGTAGAGATAGTTAACATACCAAATAGTCACGAGAGCAGGGTTTATAAGGCTGGTTGCACTGGCACTGATCATGAGCAGATGTTCTGACCATGTTTAATTTGACACCTTATTGGTCTGTAATCACTTTTTTTTTTGTTCGTTTAGCCACCAGATAGTGGGCCTCCACCACTGCCAACATCTTCCCTTCCTGAAGGCTATTACGAAGAGGCAGTGCCACTCAGTCCAGGGAAGGCTCCTGAGTACATCACTTCCAGTGAGTAAGATGTTTTCAGATCAGTTTCAGAGCAATCCAGTGTCCTTTGACTTTTTCAGTGTTTTTTAGCATTCGACAGCAACATCTCTATTAGTGCTGTGGTGATGTGTCATGAGCGTTGCTTTGATTTGGGGCCAGTGCTGGTTATCCTCGCTGGCCATGCTTTGTTTTGGTTTGCAGAACTGTTTCAGTGTGCACTAAACAGGCTCCTTTTAGAGGAAACTAAACGTGGAGCTCAAGTTAGGTGCACATAAAACAGGTTTCAGCAACTTTTGGAGACAGAGGGTCCAAATTAGCCACTAGTCTTTTGAACTGCTTTGAACCACAAACATGATGGGGGCATTGGACCAGGAGTCCAGAGTTAAGTATTGTCCAGAGTAAACCCCCTCTAAACTGATCATAATCTGCATGTAGAGGTCTCAGAAACTGATGCTGATCTGCACATCTACTGCTGTGCCTCTTTTGCACTGAATTGCTTGCTAAAATAGACAAATAAAAAGGAAAAAAATGAATTACTGAAAAGTTGTGATTTGCAGCATTTTTGATGACACACTGGGGAAAGGAATAAATTGGTCATACTGACTCCCACAAGCCAAGTGTGATGCACATGAGAATACTTTTGTGAATACTCATTTAATGCACTAGGCAGAAGGCTGCCTCCAGCTGGCCACCAGAACATCCTTTTGCCACACCCAAATGCTCTTTTTCACATCCAAATACTTACCCAGAGACCTATGCACTTAAGTGGAGCTGTGCTGAGACCACACTGACGAAATGCTGAAATGACTGCTGCGAGCGTTGTACCAAAAAAATTACAAAGATTATTCTTTTTGCTGCCTTTTTATTGGCTGGAGTAATTTATTACTTGTGTAGGGGTGATTTATTACTAATTATTATTTTCTATAGCCCAAAGATTAAAGGATTATCTTCCCCCATTTTATAGCCATTTTAATTATTTGAACCAGAACAAATGAATAAAATTATCTCTCTGTTCTTAAAACATGCATAGGAATCACCTTAAGACTAAAATGCTATTCATCTGTACACCACACAAACTGGGGTTATCTAGCTGCTCTTAATGAACCTACAAAATTCAAGGTAAGAAAGAGTTCCATATCCTGGAAACCAAATGAAAGAACATACAGACTTTGAAGAGCAGCAGAATCGCTCGTCTCTTCATTTTCTCCCTTGAAATGCTGTGGGGTAATCCAGTCAGCTTCTGATTTGTCATTAAACAAGATCCATGCTCAGGCAGAAAAATATGAGTAGTGCAAACGTTAATGGCACTGCTAAAGGATTGCCTAGGGAAAAACAAGGCAAAATACGAAACTGATTTCTTATTAACCATCCAAATGCATAAAAATATTTAGAATAGCGGTCTTAATAGTTCATCAATAATTCCATAATTCAGGTCTATATATTAGACACTTAAAGATCTGTTAGTGTGAGTCAGCATCTCGCTGAGATTTTGCTATATTTTCTTATGTTCTGAACTTCTTTATCATCTCTATTAATTTGTGTTAAAAGTGTTTCCCCTCTTCATTGGTAATGAATTTACTTCTAAATTCAATGTGCCATGAGCAACACATCTCCAGTCGTGCAAAACTTCCACTAAATCCAGTTGTATGGTAATTAAAATAAACCACCAAAGCACTGACTTAAAAGAAGTAACGATAGCTGTTCAGACAATTTCAGATGAAGAAGACAAAAAAAAGTGCTAGATGTATAAAAAGTGCAAGAATAAACTGTTATGCAGCTGCTGGGACAGACATCGTTACCTTAAGTAAATATTCCTATAGAATATTTTTGTAATGTCATTAATAGCAAAGAGACAAACATACCTTGTGTCTTATCTATAAAGGCAAACAAGAACTGAAGAAAATTGCAGAATATATGTCATGAAAATGAAATATCCATAACTTCCCCAAGTCCCTGTAATCGGTTTGTAAGCAAACACTTGCATGTATATGACTTGTCTGATAACTCTGTTTCTCTGTATTAAAATCTACTGGTCTGTACTACATGCCTAAATGATTACAGACTAATCTTAGAAATATGCTAGTACAAATAACGTGAAAGTCCACTGTGATTCTCACCCCTTAGCAGCACAAAATTTTGAACATAAAGAGGAAAAGCCAATGTCAAAAAAGTTGGAGTCATCAGAAGATGCTAAAGATGCAAATAACAGTAGATTGGAACCTATTGTATCAGTGCATTCTGACTCTCTGAGACTTTAGTAGATTTAAATAATCCACTTTGTTTTGGAGAAACATTTTTCACTTTTTCTACATGTGCTAGTTTGTGTCTCAGAACCTGGAAGATTTGTTTTGGATATGATAGAGCACTTTGGAGAAACAAGTAGTAGAAACAGAATGTGGTAAAGAGCAGCCAAGTTTCAGCAGGGCTGATATGAGTACTCCAAGGTGGGCATCCTTCCTGGTGTGAGTCACACAACAAGCTCTTCATCTGGCCAAGAGTCCCACAAATGAACGGAAGAGAAACATGAGGAGTGGTTAATGGTCAGGATATGGCAACAGGTCCCCAGAGATCCCGTTAGACTGTGTGAGGATGGGAGTCTCAGAAGCTCCTGTTGGCTCTCATCCTCCTATAAACAGAGATTTGTATGAACTTGCAACTGCTGTGCCAGCAGAGTCTCTCTGCTGGGCCTGCAGCTTATGGCTAACAGGAAATCTGCACTTGGAATGCTTGCAAGCCACATAGGAAATACCTGCAGGGTATTTAACATGCAGAATTTCAGTTTCTACTGTCAAGTCCCAATCAGCACTTCCTACATATACTTTTTTTTGAAATGGTAAAACTTAGTGTAGGAAAATAAATCATAAGGTTCAATGTTGTGAAGAAAAAGCAATGATTTAACCCAGTAAATTTGCTGGAAAGAAGGCAAGAGTGTTGCATGGGGTTTAGGCCAGAAGAAAACCAACTTTTTGATATATGGCGAAGGGAAGACCTGTAATTTTATCTGAGGTGAAATATTCTTTTCTGTAATTTGAAAAAGTTAAATCATGTTCTAAAGATGGAGGAAAACCAGTGAGTTAAAACAGATTCCATTTTTCATAGTTTTGATTGATGCACTTAAAAATGCAGTCCTCTGATAGAAAAGTCTCTTCTTCAGTGTATACTCAGAGTGTAGAGAAATGACCCAGCTCCACTCTCTTGGGAAGACTATACTTGAAGATTGTCCCCCCTGTACAGTCACGTTTCAAATTCATCTGATGAAAATTAACCCCTAGACACTCTTACATTGAAGAGGTAGTTTCTTAATTTAGGAGAAAAAAAATGTCTTTACAAAATACAGAAAATATGCCACCAGAATGGTATTTCCATTTCTCAACATATGAGTGTAACTTCTACTTCTTACCTAAAGAAAAAAAACCAAAACTGTCAGAATAATATTTTTGCCAAAACTAGAAGAAAATCACAAATGAGGTAAAAAAGTATTGTAGAAAGGGACCAAACATCAAGATGAACTGTGACAGTGACATAGCTCCAACAAAGAACACAACTGAACATGAAGAAAGGATGAGGAGGTTGTGGGCACCTAAGTATTACTTTTTTCAAAAGGGAAAGGCAGGCATTGAAAAAGTCCCCAGAGAGGTGGCAACTTTAGGTCTTGGCAGCTTGTCCCACAACCCATGCCTCTGGGAGAAGACCTTCTTGAAGATGCTGATTTAATAACTAGACCTTACGTCTTTGTATTTGTTAGCTTCACATGAATCATTCTGTCTCTGCTTCCAACAGACTGGCATTCTACTGTGTGTTTGCAAGTGTTCAGTGATCTCTCCAGTGTTTCTTGATGTTTCAGTGTGAAAGTTTGTGGAAAACTGCTCTGAAAGAAGTTGGAGCAGGGAGAATGTTTTGGTTTGGTTCTGGTTTTGGTGGGTTTTTGTTTAGGCTTTTTTCCTGCTTCATGGGGAAGAAAGAGAAAGACATGGATGAAGCGGCAAGTTCTACCAGATCTTATACATTCTGTTAAACAAATCTGCAAAAGTAAATACTCTGGAATAACTGTTTCAAAATCTGTCAGTTTAAATATCTACCCTAAATTTTTCCATCCTCCTTTTGATTTTTGTAAAGCAAATGAAAAATTGTAGTGTTTTCCCATTGATAATCATCTGAGGCTTTTACCACTTGCCCATATGGAGCTGCCCCAAACCAAACACTCTGTAGCAGAATTGACCAGAAGATGGCAATTCAATTAAAAAAAAAAAAAAAAAAAAGCTTCCAGAGCTTCAAGTTTTATTTTCATTTCATTTTGGAATGAAAGTATACTGTTTCGTACACTTTTGTGAAAACACAAATTGGATCAGAGTATCTAGTCTTAATTTAGAGATGTGAGGTCTGAGTATGTCCCATTCTGACTGTTCACCTAGGGAGGAACTGAGGGAGAATGAGCTTTCCAGCAATCCACTCTCTTGCCCTCTTCCCAGTGTTTCCTTCCTACATCCCAGTTGGGTCCTAATTACCTAGCTAAAGTAAAGGGCAGAATTTCTGCCACCTTCTAGATAAAAAATGTATCAAAATCTACTTGAAATATTTAGATGAAATTCCAGTCTTAAAAATGTTCCAGTCAGTTTTCCTCCATGGGAACATGTGCTAGTGGGTAACAGGCCTGCTGTATCTGAAGGGGTTTATATACATACACCCACATAAACAAATAAATAAATATGGATGGTGGAAGAGAGGGTTCTGGGATAATGGCAAAATGGTTTGGTAGTTGAGGGTACTGCTCGATCTGTGGGCATTGTCGAAAATGAAAGGCCTGAAGGGAGACTGTTTAATTAAAATGGAAGCTTGCCATTCCATCACTGAACTTGGAAAAGGATTTAGCTGCTTAGGCTAAGCACAGGACAAAACATTTTTTGCACAATTCTCTTCCAGCAGAATCCATAGTTCAAGACAGCATTATCTACTGAATGTTAATTGTATCAGTGCAGGTGCTGTATTTGAGAATTATATGAAATGCTGGGATAGGTAGATATTGCTCCACAATGTGTTCTTATGACCTTTAGCATATGGAGTGTTTGTTTCTTGATGTAGTGTACTAAGGCAAGATGAAGATGTTTCTCTGAGAAAGAATTACAAAAAATGAAGGTATCTGTCAAATAATATTTTGAAGATAATAAAACACCATCTGAAATTCTAGCTATGTATTGCCAGCTTATTCTTTCGATTAAAAATCACAAGGTGTTTGTATGGGTCTTCTATAAAGTTTCATAATGGAACAGCATCTCTTATTCAATTAACTTAATGTATTGATACTACTAAGCACTGAAACAGTAATTTGTTCATGGCTGACTTTCAAAAGCCTTAACTTAAAATGAACCTTCTTGAGGTTTTTGATTATTTCAGTTACTTCATGGCTAGTTGTTTTACACTAACACTTTTACACTTCTCTTTAAGATTATGACTCAGATGCTATGAGCAGTTCTTATGAATCCTATGATGAAGAGGAGGAGGATGGAAAGGGGAAGAAAATGAGACATCAGTGGCCTTCTGAGGAAGCCTCTATGGATCTGGTGAAGGATGCCAAAATCTGTGCCTTCCTTCTTAGAAAGAAACGCTTTGGGCAATGGACCAAACTACTGTGTGTTATCAAAGAAAACAAACTACTGGTAATTTTTATTTTTAGCTAGCTATATTTTCTTTATACCTTCTAGTTGATATATTTATTTTTACAGGAATCTGATTTTTGGAATAAGTTCTGCAAAGAGTGGCCAAGTCTACAGTAACCTTACCAAAGAGTTCAGTCATGATTTATCCAAGAAGCAGAGAAACACTGAAATTATAAGTGTATCATTTAGCCACTTAGAACTTTGATTTTTATTTCACTTGAAGTTAAACCCAGGCAGTTCCCTGATATTGAAAAGAAAGTCTGGCATATTATCTTCTAAAATATTTATTTGGAAAAAAAAATTTGCTGAAACTGTAAATCCAATCTTCCATTCCCTGCGGACAAAAAAATCTCATAGGGAGCTTTGTGTGTGAACTGTTGGATCAGACTTCTGGAGAGAAAAGTCCCTTGTTAGACTGAGAATTCATTTGGCAGCATATGCTGTGGTAATGTATACACTTAAAACTAAACCTTTGCCATCTGTTCTGCAGTAATTACAGATGCAGTATTCACATGATGCACAGCTGCATTATAGAAAGGAAAGAAACAAGTGAATGTATTTATTCCTTAAGCAAATCTGTTACATTTCTTTGTGATTGGAGGCACCAGTAAAAGATTCCGTAAATTATCTGCTCATAGATGACTTCTTGTTTTCTGAAAAGAGAACCTAATTGAGTGAAACACTTACTGTGTGTCATTATGGGCGAACTAATACTTATATTAATCAGTAAGTTGGAGTCTTAGGCACTCCCTGTCTTCTGATCTGGTGCTTCCAACTGTTGTAACTAATTACATAACTAACAATTACTACAATATCCCAAACGTTAAAAGCTGATTAACGGGTGATAGAACATCTTCTGTAGAACCTCTTTATTTTATGCTGGTACAAGGTAGCTTAGGTGTGTTCACTTTCCAAGTACATTTGTACTTATGGCACTATAGAAAATAACAGGATATGATAATAGAGGTAAGAGATACCTGAAAATACAATTGGAACAAATTTGCTAGTTATCTATGGTTACTGAGGATTTAATTTTTGTATCCTCCTCTGTTTAAATATTGAAAAAACTGTTCATTGTGATTCAGCTTTTATTATATTCTTATAATGCCATTATCCTTAGTCCCCATTTTTATCACCATATATCAGTATCATATCAGATTTCAGGACCATTTGAAAATAGCATGAAGAAAAGAAAGAGTCAAAGAAAAAGATTTTTCCCTGAAGTCATACAATATTTCTTCTACAATTACATTTTTTTCTATATAAAAATATGTTATTTTTTACATTTTCATTTCCTTTAGCCACATGTGTGGTCTGAAAAGCTTATTTTGTCCTTATGGGGATCATCTTTCAGTAATTCTATAATGGGGATTAAGAAAATAAAAATCACAATAGGAGTCTAACCACCAAGTTACACAAGATTGGTTTATTGTTTGAAGGAGGACTCAGGCATTTAACTTATGAGATATGCAAGTAAAACAAATACATGTTCTTAGAGATTAGTGATTGCTTGTGTCATAAATGCAGCTGTCATCATAAAGCAAAATATTTTAATTAGCATTAGACATTAGAATAACTTTTAGTAGGGAATCGTTTTTCACTTGAAGTCCTTTACTATATACATACTTCAGTTTTAGCAATTTATAATAATAAATAAAATATTTAGATTTATATAAAGGGAATTATATGCTGTTTATTGATTCTTAAGGTCACTAATGTATATCTTCAGGATTTCATAACTTGAAGACTTAATAATTTTTAAATGTTACAAACTTAAAATCTGTGACCGAAGTGGAGAAACTGAAATAATGATCTTTGGAGAGGGAAGGAGGA
Organism: Myiotriccus ornatus; assembly: GCA_036023395.1. NCBI lineage: Eukaryota > Metazoa > Chordata > Aves > Passeriformes > Tyrannidae > Myiotriccus > Myiotriccus ornatus. Next base: position 62,906,858 of record JAYRBT010000139.1, on the reverse strand, counting down.
TTGTCAGTGATCTGCAGAGGCTAGTTAGGGTGTCTGTATTTGCTCAGCCCAAGTCGTAGTGTTTATAACATACTTTTAACAGCTACTATCTTCCTGATGGTTGCATCATGACATGAATACTGCCGGAGATGTGCGAAAATCCGTGTGCTTTTCTCTGTTCGCATTTATGCTCAGCTATTCTGTGTATACTAATTAGTCTTCTTGGTGATCAGATACCTCTTTATTAACAGATTTTTTTTAGCCTTAGTACTTATTTGTATGAGTGAGACCCCAATATACATAAATATGTAACTGGATTCATATCCACAGTTAAACACTGCTCTGCAGTCTGGCACTACAACAGCTGTGGGAACCTCGGCAGTACTGATGTGTGTTGAAAGGTGGGAATAGAGATTGGGTCTGTAGGACAAGTGATGTAAAGAGGAGCCCTTCACCCTCAGATCACCAGTTCAAACATAGAGTAGGTCATCAGTGATCCAGCTTGAAATGGCTCTTCATGGCCAGCATTTACTAATGAGGGAAAAAACATCACATAAGTTATATAGTTTTAGCCAGGAGCTTACAAAGTAAACTAACATGGAAACTTACGCAGTTTTGTGCAGAAACTATTAAACTGTACTGGCTGAAAAGGTCTGACTTTGCCTACTTTTCCCCACCACTCAACAGCTGAGTAAGGCATATGCCAGTGACTTTGCAACTGCAGTGTGTAGGCACTGATGTAGATTTGCCTTCATACGCTGGTCTGTTGCTGGAGGGCAGGGTAAACATCTGGCCTTTAAAGTCATTAACTGTACAAGTTTATTCTGCTGCTACATGTGAACAGATATCCTAAATCACCCTCTTCCTACCTGATCAGGGTCAAGGTTGAGTCATAAGGATAACGCAGAGACGCTTAATGCTCTCCATATGTTGTACCTGTCCTGCAATTATTGTCAGTCTGGAAGTAATTTTGCTTTACAGAGTGGATGAGAAGAAGAAATAGAAAGTTGGCTTTGGGTGAACTCTCTGGTATGTGGTAATGGGGTGTGTAAAAAATATTAGAAATTAAAAAATAGCATTTCTGTATAATAAAAGCTTTCCCACAAGGTTCAGAAAGGGAACATCTAACTTTTGAACTTTCCTTATATTTATTTAGTGTTACAAAAGTTCCAAGGACCAACAGCCCCAGATGGAGCTGCTCCTGAATGACTGCAGTATCACCTATATTCCCAAAGACAGCAAAAAGAAGAAGCATGAACTGAAAATCTCACACCAAGGAGCGGATGCCCTGGTTCTGGCAGTGCAGAGCAAAGAGCAGGCAGAACAGTGGCTAAAGGTAAGGGGGGATTTCTGACCAGGAACTTTTCCACCCACAAAGTGATCACATTGCCTGCTCAGTTGCTGTTAAAAACTGAGACACAGACAGCAACTTTCAGGCAAATCCAGACTCCTTAAGCCCCAACTAATTTGGGACTACAGAAATACAGATTCAGTGTTCAGACCTTGAAGGAATTGCTTGGGCATCCAGCAGCTCAGGGTTACACCAGTGCTGCTGCTGGGATGGTTTTCACTTCCCATGGTAAAATAACTTGGCATTGAAAGGAGAGGTGGCAAATTCTCTTCTGTCTTCACTTCCAGTTCATTTTCCAGAAAGATCTGGTGGTTAGGCCACAGTGGTAGCGAGTGGAACGTTCGAATTCCCTCAGGTGAAAGGAGCTGGCACCCACATTATTTTTTGCCGTGGTGACACCTTTTTAAAAAGAAGGACTTCTTAGGAAATAACCTGTTTGAATTTCTTTGGATGGAGAAAAATCCTTCAGTTTCATGAAGGCCGTTCAAATTTGTTAATCCTGGTTTAGCAGTGTATCGTCTGTAACTGTTTGTCCTGGGAGTGCATACTTCTGAGAAGTGGGATTTTGTCATCTTCCACTCCTTTCTGTTTAGTGTCTGCAAATGTGGAAAATCCCATGGCAAAGGCTGCCATTGTAGATCCTAACCAGATTACTAGTATTTATGTTGGACTTTGCCAGTCTCCAACGTGGAGGTCAGTGAAGTAGTGTGGGAAACTATCACTGCAGTGGCAGTAGCTTGTTTTAAGACCTTGAAATCCAGCCTTTTAAATACATGTAAAAGTTTGAATGCATAAGACTCATCAGGCATTCTTCATGCTGTGCTCTGATCTAACCTTATATGGTACTTATTTTTCTAAGAATAAATTGTATTTTTCCAAATACAATTGAATAAAACACATAGGAATTTCCTGATGGCAGATAGTTTTTCTGCAGTAAAGGGAGAATAAAATGAAGCTTAAGAGGTATAAGTTCTGCTGTGGGCTAATGTACTAAATGGAAAATTAATCTGTAATTTCCTATTTTGCAATGTTTGAATATACCTTTTGGGGATTTGCGGTTTGTGTGCGTTTGGTTTTGACTGTGAGTTTGTATCTTAGCTTAGAAAATGCACTCCCTGTTGTTATTTTAATAGAAACTAATCACAACCATTTATTTGTTAGCCTTCTTCTAACATCAGTGTCTTGTTCTAAGTTTTTAACTCAAGCACCATCCAAATGTCCCACTAGTCCAGCTAGAGCTTCAAAAACACTGATTGGAATGAAAAGAAATTCATAAGTCATATTCTCTTCCAAGGGAATTCCGCTGTAATTAGATCATAGTAACTGCACCCTTATTTCCTGTGTTGTTCTACACTTCGGTTTAGTAATTCTGAATTCATTGGCATTTATCAGATGTTCTTTCATAAAAATGTTTTTTTTTTTTTTTTAATTGTATATAAAGCATCCACACACAGGCAGACAGAACAGTACTAGATTTTTCCATATCCCAGATGCATTCCTGCTGCTTTAAAAAAAAAAAAAGCAGTTGCTTAGTTTAAGCTATGTTCACATAGTTGCGTATGCTGAGGGGCAAGTGGCTGTGGCTGGACGATATGTTATCTGCAAAGCATTTGGAGACAGTCTGACAGCACTTTATTTAGCTCCTCCATGCTGCAAAGCTCTCTATTAATAAAAACTCTTTCAAGTACATGGCAGGCTACTGAACACTCAACTTCCAGGTCCTCAGTGCTGCTTCAGCTCTCTACTTGTGCACTACAAATTGTCTGTCCATCAGCTAACCAGAAATGATCTGTGCAGCTCTTGCAACAGCTCCAGTGTTTTCCAGATGTAGTATGCCCTTTGGAGGAAAAAAAAAGCATTGCTTTCTATATTTTTAAAACTGCAGCAAAATTTAATTTTTTTTTAATTTATTTATTCTTATGTAAATAATTATGTTTTGGTCATTCAAGCCTGATTTAAAATGAGCTTCTGAAAATCATGTGTGGCTTTGTGTAGGACCTGAGAATGAGGTCCCTGCTTTATCTTGGGAGATGTGGTTTTAACTTTCCCCGCTTTCCCTCACTCAGAGGGTCCTTCCCAGTGCTCTGTCCATTTTGTGTGATTTCTGTAGTTATTAAAATGGGTAGATCCAGAAAGTGACAATGAGAAAGGACCCTGCAACCACATTTTTAAATCATAAGATACCTTCTTGGTAAAGGTATTGTATCAGTACGTGCCAGTTGAGGCAGGTTATCGCCCAGGAGCAGTGGGTTCTTGTGAATTCATATGTTAAGTGTCAAATTAAAGCCTTACTTTTGATCCCGAAAAGCTCAAAATGGCTTTGGAGGCCAGATTGTCCTTTGAAAGCTAAACCAAATGATTTTTTTTTCAATTCAGATCTAATCAGTATAAAATATGTTAATTAAGTAAATAATTTAAAAATATCTATTGGAAGACAAATTCTAAATAGATGCACAATATTTTAGACTTTTTTTTGTAAAGATGACACCAACAAAACTCCCCAGCTGATAAACCTAGTGCAAATTGAAGTCTAGACTGGAAACCACAAAGGGAGTTTCAGTTTTACCAGCTAACAAATGCTTGATGAAAAAAAGATAGCTGATGTCACCAAAGAGCCTGTCAAGACTTCAGAGCAAGGAATGGAGCTAGCATAAATTCAGGCTAGAGCTGAGATCATCTCAGTAATATGGTGGGCAACGTAAAGTGGTGGAATTTTCCAGTCTTGAGTCCTAAAATGTTCCCACAAAAATGTACATGAAAAAATGTGTGCAGTTACACACTCTGACCCAGAAATGAGCTTTTTCCAAGTGCACTTCAGTATATGTGCATCTGTGTGCGCTTCTGTGGTCTAGTAAGGTCTGAAATTTTCCTGTTTGTTTCAGCACATCCAACAGACTGGTGAAACTACACAGCATCCCTGGGAAATGCTGCATTAAAAATAAAAGGACTAGTAAGAACTTGACATTACAGGAAGATGCTTGTTTAGTGGCTTCATTTGTACAGATGAATGTGTTCTGTGTGCAGAACCTTCAGACTAGGCCACAGAAAACTGCTCCCAAAAATACGTGGATGCTGAAGAAATTAAGTTCTGAAGGAGCTTTTTGTAGAAGACCAGTAGAAGGAAATGGTCATGCTGTCTGGTCCCAAGGCCTTCTCTTTCCCTTAGCATTCCTCCTGCAAAAATGTATTTCTCATTTATCGTGCATGAGAGGTAATCTATCATTTTGGCGCACTGGCCTCGATTTTCATTTTCCCCCAACATTAGGCACCCTCTGTTAACTTCTCTTCATTTTACAGTGTGCAGCCATTGTGCAGCAATCTCTTCAGCTGAGGGTCTGTAATTAAGCAGTGAATCTTCCAGGTGTAAGGAGACATTTCTTCATGTATCATTTTGACAATGTTCAGTCAGTTCTGAACTTGTTGTAATAAGGGGGATGTTTTGCCCTGAAGAGAGAATAAAATCATGCTTGTGACTGTATCCAGTCATCCAAAGACCCTGCAAGACTCCTTGTAGGGCTGTTTATCTGGTTGTCCTACCCAGTTTTGGTCTCTGATTAACTGCATGTTGTCTCTCATAAAAGTCTTTGTAAAGGTCTTTTTTTTTTCACTGCCCTGAGCTTAGTGAGGGGAGTCAAGTAACTTCTGGCTTCCAGTCTTAATGTGGGCTGAGTTTTCCTGAAGAGTAAACGACAGACAGTGCTATTCCTTAGCCAGCTTAAATCAGCACAAAGTTGAGCTTGTAACTGTAAACATTGTGTGGCTGATTTTACTTTCTATGGGAATTTCCAGCTAGAGATCTCAGCACTTCAAACATTGCTTTCTTGGCTTATATAATGTTCCCCAAAGAGGTTATTATGTCCATTTTGTAGCTGAGTAGAGTCAAGTGCTGAATGATCAAGCCTTAAAACTGACTAGAAAATGTGTTTGGGGATGCATACTCCCTACCAGTGAGTTCCTTGCAGTATTTGTTAATTTAAAAGTAACTTAAATAACCTACTGTGTCCCAAGACAGTTGGGCTGGGTTCTTTCTACACTGCACGTTATCACCAGCAGTGAAGGCTGTGCAGTCTAAATTAAACCTCCAAGGACTTACACCACTGTTGTCGCAAACAGATGGTTTGAAATACTTCAGTTCAAGTCACAGCAAGGTCAGTGAGTTTGCATAAGCACTATTTAGGACCTCACCTGTAGAGGTGACAGGCCAAGCTGTGTGTGGGAGCTTTGACCAGTCTGCAGGACTCAGCCAGCGGAATTTGACAGAGCCAGAGGAGTCCAGCTTGGCCGTGAACTGTGTCTGGATGTGTGTGTGACCAGCACCATCAAAAACAGTACATTTCTTTAAAAAAATGAAACATATGTAAACTAAAAAAAAACCCAACCAAACCACCCAAGAATACAAAACCACAAGCATCCTATTTACTTGTTTTCTCAGTGATAAGTTTTCTTTAGGTTTCCTGGCTAAAATCACAAATACAAGTTGTAGCACATGTCAGAGTAGAACCCAGGAGGGCTAAGATTTGGTCCCTGGTTTCACCACTACTATTCCTCCTCTCTCCTACTCACAGCTTCAGATGGAAAATTATTTAAATCATACCTAGCTTAGATCTACAGCCTAAAGTAAAATCTTCATCTCCACACTGCCCAAGCTGGGGATGCAGCTCCCGTTGCCCAGGGTATCTCTGCCCTTGCAGCAGCAGTGTCTCCAGTCACCCTTCCCAGCCCCCTGGCACCTCCTTCCCTGGGCTCTGCCTGATCCAGTGGCCGTATATGGCAATAGACTTCATGGTAATAACGCAGGAGAAATGATACAGGGATTGTCTTGTTTGATTAAGTCAGAAAAGTATTTTTTAGGGGATGCACAGGCACTAAAGATAGGTTTGCTGGCTGCTAGTCTGCCACAATCTCATCCTCACTTAAGCAGATTTCTGTTTTACCGTACTCCTGTCTTCAGAGTTAAATGGCAGAGCCAGGGGATACAGCCTGCCCCTTTTGTAGCAGTTCCAACATTTGCAAAACACGTGAGTAGTGAGGGACAAGTGGGTGGGTGGATGGGTTTCTGGCCTGGTTACGGAGAGTAAAGTAAATGTGCAATCAGGCTGTCAGCTTTATCCCTTGAACTTGAACGTATTAAAATTGTGAATTTCTCTTATGAGTTTCATGAAAACACAGACAAAATGAGATGCTGTAATCACATCTCTGTGGTAAGGACAGTCTGTAGCCTGAATGAGAGAGGTCTGCAAGCTTCTAGAGGGCAGGACAACTTTTCATTATCAGATCCCAAAAAGATCAACCACAAGGAACTATCTACAAATGTACTTTTACTCAGAATTTGTTTGGTTTCTGTGTGTCAGGGGCTGGCTGGGAAGCAGCTGGCTTTCTGGTTTTACTACAGAGCCAGTGCTTCTTGTCTGGAAATTTAAAGTAGCCAGAAGAATCTAATTTGTTTCTTCTGACTTTGCATGTAAAAAGAATAAATGTAGAGCAAGTATTTTTCCTCCAGTCCTGGTGTGTCATTTAAAATAATATACAAGATTCATAGAAATTTGCAGGTGAATGCAGGTATGAGGGATTTATAATAAATGTTAGTGTTGTGTAGTAAAACTGTTTTAAAGAGAGAAATATTCCAGGCACACCATGTGGCAGAAATTCCACTGACTTCACTATTGTCAGTGGCTCAGGGCAGGGAATCTTTCCAGCTTTCTACGTGCAGATATTTTCCCTCTGTGCCTCATGTCACTGCACTCAATGCCACACTCAAATATATATCCTGACCCAGCCAGGGATTCAAGGTCTAGAGCACAGGTCTTATGAGGGTGACTGAGGGTGCTAAGGGGGCTCAGCCTGGAGACAAGGAGGCTCAGGGGGGACCTTCTCCCAGGTAACAAAGTGACAGGACAAGAGCAAACAGCCTCAGGTTTCACCAGGGGAGGTTTAGATTGGACATTATGAAAAATTTCTTCACTGAAAGTGTTGTCAAGCACTGGAATAGCCTGCCCAGCAAAGTGGTACAGTCACAATCCCTGGAGATATTTAAAAGACTGGTAGATGTGGCATTTTGGGACACGATTTAGTGGTGGATTTGGCAGTGCTAGGTTAATGGTTGGACTCGATTATCTTAGGGGTTTTTTCCAACCTAAACAATTCTTTAATTCTATAAATAAGGGATAATAATACAGTTCAGGCGGCACAAGATTTTTCCAGGTCTGCATTTGAAAGAGGCAGTTCTGAAGTCTGCTAATTGTAACACTGTAATGATAATTGTGGTACTTAAAATTCTTGCAGATTATTTTAAATTTATTTAGTTTTGAGGCTATCCAAAGAAATGAAAGGTCTTCAGTTTTCTGACTATATTTGCTCATAAATTTTAAATATTTGAATAGATAGCCTGTTTGTGATCTCAGTTTGATTTTCCTGGCAGGTCAGCCTCTGTGTGCATATATATAGTGGACAAAAGTATTTGTGGTGATAAAAAGAGAATTATTTCCCTTTTCTAATGAGTGAGAAAACTTAAACTATTAATGGGGTGTTTGCGAGGTCTTCTAACTACAGTCTTCCAGAATGATGCCATTTTATTAAAAATAACACATTGGGGGATTCCTTGTTTTTCTCCTTTCTAGTTTCAGAGCCATTGAGATACATTTATTCATGTTTTCACACTTTTCATTGCAATAGGTGAAAGTTCCTGACCTCCATTCCCTACTCTCACAACTATTTTTTATTGAAAATAGTGATCTTTTTTTTTTATATGATTCCAGGAGATGGAACATAGAAAAATCTGATGAGAACTTTTGAGTCTTGTGATTGAAATTATGCAAGTTGGCAATACTGGTGGAATGCTTTATCCTTAAAATTTTGATCTAAAGCTATATGCATGTGAAAACCAGATTTATAATGGCAGCTGTCTGCAAACATAATTATAGAAAGTGCATCCAGCCAACCATTATATATTAAAGACATTTCATCCTGGTGAGCTGTAGAAGAATGAATTTTATGTTGTGCACTGAACACAATGATATTGCACATAGAAGGTGATGAGCAAGTCTTTGCCGGTGAACCTCTTCAACCCAAATGAAGTGTTAGACCCTTGAATATGCATTTGCTTCAGATCCTACCACCAGCTCCCTCTTGATAATGTGTCATTTTTTTTAATCAAAATTTAATTACAACCCAATTAAACACTTCACCTTCTCCTTAAATATGTGGGGTACGATAAGAACCGGATTTACTTGAGTGCATGACTTTGCACATACTATTTAGTTAGTGCTGCCAAATCATTTCCCTCTGTTCTGTCTGTAACTCCCATTACTATCTGCCTTTGCCAAAATTAACTAACTGTGTGGTGTGAGCAGATGCTGAAAACATGAGCCATTGAATCAGGGTCATTCAGGAGACAGAAATGAATGTTCCCAGAAACTGTACAGACACATTTCTCTAGGAAGAAAACAGAAGTGTATTTACACCACACTGAAGACCAGCAGTTGAAAATTAAACACCACACATAAAAAAAATTCTTACGATTTTGGAGAATTCAGGGATATGTTTAACTCTGAAGTGCAAATACTCTGCAACAGAGCTATTTAAATTCTCTGTTACAAAGGATGCGAAATGCTGTGAAATACTGGGCTTTCTTCTGAAACAAAATATAGGGAAGTTCAGACAGTCAAGAAAGGATACTGAAGTGTTTTAATATACTAGCTTAGAAATAAACATGTAAGTTTGTTTCCTGGATTTGCTCAGATTTTTTTATGTGTCATTGAATGAATTATTTAATCTTTCTTTTGTTCTTGGAATCTCCGTCTGTAAAATGGGGCTGGTGCTCTTCCTTTTTTTATGGCATATAATGCCTATAATTTACAATGTGCTCCTGAGTAGCAATAGGGTCTTTGTAAGCCCATAAACATTTGATTTGTTTTAGCTTCAGTCTTAAAGGGAACTTAAGTGCTGTGAAAGGACCATTTGGTGCCATCTTCAGCATTTTAATAGTTTCCATATCAATCTTGTTCAGTTTGAAACTTAAAAGGCATTTTTTGTTGATTGCTTTTTCTCTTCTGGAGAAGAGAAATCTGGATTTTGACTGTTAGCTAATTGTTACTTTTCCTGGAATTAGATGTTCTCTGGCCAGATCCTCCTCTCTGCTAGCCGGGCTTGCTGTAAACAGTAAAGGGAAGAGCTAGATATGTAAACATGCTTGAGTACATGTAAAAGGGAAAGTTTGCATCTCTAGTGATGTTTCCAACAGAACAGCATGCCTTTTGTACCTCTCTTGGCTTTGATGTCCTTGAGTGGCTGCATGGCTGTTATCAGCACTGCATAGGTCAGCACCACCTCAGCGTGAGTCTGGATCTAGAGTCTTTTCCCAACAACACAAGCATTTTCAGGCTGTCAATGGAATGGTGGTAACTTCACAAGAGATAAAAACCTTAGGTATGTCTGTGGGGAATCATCAGGCATCTTTACTCATCATGTATTCTTACATTTATGTCATTTCAGGTTTTTAGATAATTCAGATTCGATCAAAATATCAGTAAATTCCAGGTTCTAGATTTTTCTTGGACTTTTAAAAACAGAGAAAGTTCCATTTCCATTTTCTACAAACATCTTTACAATTAATTTGACCTATACCTCTAAGTTAATGTGCAAGTATAATACAAAAATGCCTCAAAATATCACTGTGCAGTATTAACTCTAAGTTGATCAGCACTTCATTAGTTCTCCAACAGCAAAAAATGAGCATCTGTGTAGTATAATATGCAAGACTCTTGTCCATTGTCTTGAAGGGCCTTGGATTTTTATCCCACTTTTTTATCACTGAAATGAAATCAGTTTGGTGGTGTCACCTGACACCACATTGTAAGCCTAGCACATGGAAATCAGCAGGGCTGTTGGTTTCTTTACTTGGGAGAGGCTTGAAGCTTAGTTTGTCTAGAAACTGAAACCTGCCACCTCTAGCCATTATGTCTTGTCCAGGTCATACATGAACTGACATAGGGAGGGAGTGTGGAGACGTTGTTGTAGTGGCAGCCTGTCTGACACCTGCCAGCCTAGTAAATGTCTGTGTGATTCTTCTTCCCATCTCCCTTCACATTCATATATAATTACTCTGATTTGTATTTTATTAATAATTAATAAGTTTTGCCTTGTCTCCTAAGGTTATAAAAGATGTGTGCAGCAACTGTACGGGAGCTGTAGACTCCGACGGGCCATTGTCTAGTTCTCCAGTACACAAGACGGAGCTAGAAAAGGTAAAGTTATCAAAATGATGAATAAAAAATCCTTTATGATTACTTAAAGAGACACTGGTAGGCACTGGTTATAAACAGTTGCTGACTTGTGTTGCTGTTGCAGGCACACGGTCCCTGTGTTGTTTTGTTTGTTTGTATGTGTTCATATAGCCTACAGAGTTGAGGTTTCTGCCATGTCAGTTCATTTGGCCACAAACAACCTGCAGACTGGCTCATATCCAGCTCCTTTTCAGCCACAGAGGGATGCAGACTAAGCAGGTCTGATACATCTGCTGGAATGCAGAGGTGCTCTCCATCCAGTGCAAAGAGCAAGCAGGGGTGTTACTCTTGGGGAAGAATAGCTGAAGATTCTACAAAAGTTTTAAGGGAGTCTCATTTTGGGGAATTTAGTTGTTGAAGAGCTCCCTGGGCATGCTGAGGTCACTGTTTTGGCAGACCCTTTCAAGCATTCATGTCTCAGTACAGAAACTTGGCTATTCATATGTGTTTGTCTCTACTGCCTTGACTCAGCAGGATGTGAGAGCAAGAATTAGGGAAGAGAGAAGCTTTGCAGTGAATGATCAGTGCATTACCAGCACCAGTTTAAGTCCCTGCTCCATTAAGGCATCCATGTCAGCAAATCCCTTCTTAAAAATCACTCTGGCAAAGGTTTCATCACCGAACTCCTAAAGGCAAGATTCACCCTTCTGGTGGAAGTGCACCACTGTCAGTGGCATTACGTTGCTTTGTACCTGGGAAACCGAGAGCAAAGTGTGTTCCAGGACAGTTCAAGCTTCCTGGTTTCACAGGCAAAAGCTGTTGTGTTTGCATATTTGAACACACCTGCACAGTATTGACAAAGTAACTTAAAGTGTTGTAAAATAGTGTTTTTCTAAAATGTGTGCTATAAGAAGGTGTAACAAAACTTCTCATTTGTTCGTTTTTGTGATAATCTACACATATTCTTCATGGCTTCACCACTCGTGACTAATTTGGTCACCAAAACTGTGCTGGCACAACCTCTATCTGCTTCAGCCCTTATCTCATGCACAACCATTACAGAATTATCAATGCTAAAAATTTATTTCAAAAGCCTCTTTTTCGGACATATTGAAAGTGCTGAAGCACCTTGTAGGAATGCACTGTTTTCTGATACGTTGTAATTGCAAATGCATATATGAATCATTATTTAAAGATACAGTTTTTTACCTTATTCTTATCTGATCCATGTAATTCTTTATTGAAACATTTAGAGTCTAGAAATTAATTAAAAATATATTGTGAATTATGAGTATTTCACTGTTCTGAATACACTTTCAAATATAGACTATTTTGTTATTTCTGTAATTTTCTAAAGCCTCTAAATCCAAAGTTTTTAGTATCTTCTATTTTTCTTCCAAGTGGATGAGAGCTTGAAAAGTGTTTTATTTCATAGTAAGAATACTTTTAAATTGACTTGTGACACGTGATTTGATGAAGATGCAAACATTGTATGTCAGCTAATCTACTTACCCCTGCAGAAGTTGTCATTTGAGAGGCCGAGCTCAGATGGGGAGGGTGCTGTGGAAAATGGCATCACTACCGTGTGCAATGGGAAAGAACAAGGTACGTCTCAGATCCAGAGATGTTGGGTGTAAGTAATGTGTGCATATAGGGAGTGTCAGGTAGTGAAATACCCGGCTTTTGTCTTTTCAAAATAGGCAGTAAAGTTTTTTAGGTTTCAATTTAACTTGAAATCCGAATTATGTCAAGAATGAATCCTTAAATTTTTTTGCAGTAACAGAGGGCATTTGATGTTATTGTGCAGGTAAAATCAGTAAAACTAGTATAAGGAAACAGAATATAGAAATTTTGACTTTGCCTTTTCTGTGTTCAAAGGACAGCTTTTCAGAGCTTGGGTGACCACTATAGGCAACAAACAGGTTTTTTTAGTAACTACATAGTGGCAACATAAATTGTGGATGTACAGCTTCTAAGCAAAAAACCTATCATTGAATACTAGAAGAAAAGAATTCTGTATTATATAAATATGACCAGTGACAGGACCTGAGGGAATGGCCTGAAGTTGTGTCAGCAGAGGCTTCAGTTGGATATTAGAAAAAGGTTCTTCACCCAGAGGGTGGGTGGGTGCTGGAACAGGATTCCCAGGGAAGTGATCACAGCACCAAGGCTGACTGAGTTCATTTGGATGATACTCTCAGGCACATGGTGGGACTTGATCCTTATGGGTCCCATCCAACTTGACAGATTTGTGATCTACTGAAATATATATATATGCATATTTATGTATACACATACATTCTGTTTATATATGTGTGTGTATACACAGATACCTTATATATAAACTATTAGGTATTATTATTTATATTAATGTAATAAAAGGTATATGACCATGCAATATCAATGGTTTTATGAGTACATATGCATATAATTTTGAATATGCTATTTTGGAGTCATGCATGTTCTGTAATCCTTGTAATCCAGCAAAGGCAAATCCCAAACCCAGAGAGAGTTCTGTCTGACTTACATCTAGTACACTCAACCCCTATGCTGTCTTACCTATTATCCCCTTCCCTCCTCCTCCAAGCAGAAGAAATTGTCTGACTTCATTAACTTGCCATATAGCAATGGTATGGTTTAGATAAGATGTTTTTCTGCAGCTGTTAAATGAAGGGTAACATGAGCTGCAGTGAGCACAATGTCAATACTGGCCTTGGTGCCAGTGCTGTCTCGCCTTTTGACTCATTTCCTTTATCTTTTACCTGGGTCATTTTACAGCATTTCCTGGCTATACAGATCTCTGACATACTCATCAGTTTGGAACAACATCAGGTTTTGTGGTTTCTGAAAGTTGTGGTATGTTTTTAGATTTCACCCTATCAAATTTTCTACTAAGATTTCATAAAACTCAGTATGATTTTAATCTCTGACACCTGCTGAGAAGCATCTGTGACCTGTGTTGACCACAATGTCCAGAAGTACCTGGTGTCTCAGATACTCTGTGGGAGGTATGATAGAGCATGTGCTGCTGGAAAAGCAACCCAGCTTAGAATCACAGAATCATAGAATTAACTGGGTTGGAAGAGACCTCTGAGATCATCAAGTCCAACCCTTGTTCCAACCCCACTGTGATTACTAGATCATGGCACTCAGTGCCACATCCAGCCTC
>JAYRBT010000139.1:62797684-62893038 GCA_036023395.1 Myiotriccus ornatus | reverse complement strand
CTCTCTCTGTAAAGAACTTCTTTCTAATATCCAACCTAAACCTCCCCTGACAGAGCTTAAGCCCGTGCCCTCTTGAATCATTTTAAATACCAGTTGCTTTTAAAAATTGACCTTCAATATGTAGCAGTAAAGATAATGGGCATTAGTGACTGCAGGAGGAATGAAGTGTGCCTGAAATCATTTTCAGGATCCTGGATGAAGTTATGCTATTTTTAAAATAATGGATAGGAAACATTTAAGGGAGTTCTTGGGAAGGGAGGTTCAGAAAATGGTCATCCCCAGCTGGCACCCACCGCCAACCTCTGTTCTGCCCTTTACCAGCTGTTCACACTCATTTCTGCTGCCTCTCAGTTCTGCAGGAGAGAAAAACAGCAACGTGGAGGGAAGACAGGACAGAAAAACACTGAAATGGGCTTATTCCACTGTCTGTTCATGCTCATGGGAATGATTCATTTAGGCTTCTGTCTCAGAGAAATGAGGTTTTCTCAGTCTCTGGCTTTTTTCTATGTTTTTCATCTCCTCCTCCTCAACAGCCACAGCCAGCTGTTGGCTGCTGCTGTGTGGGATGGAAACCTGTCTGAGGGCAGGTGCTGTGCTCATGTCACACCAGGCAGGGGTTCGTGAGCACATGGGAAGGGTGGCCATCCTCCCTCCAACAAGGGAGATTGTTGCCATGTTTAGAGAGCACAGTAGAGCTTGTGAACACCCTTCTCCTGAAAAGAGAATTAGACCTTTGCTTGTGCACACACGCACGTGTTGGAGTTGGCTGGGGAGTGACCATCAGCACCTGCGGAGCTGCCTTTCCCTCTCAGCTCTGTACAGCCTTGGCTACAGATACAATTTCTACATAATGTTCCATGATTGCTCACAATTTAACTGAATATGAGAAATTATCCCATGATGAATTCCAAACTGCTTCTCTATTTTTTGTAGATTTTTCTTCCCAGTTCATCAATTCATGTATTTTGTCCATTTTCCCCTCCATTTTCCCCCTTAATATACACAAGTCCATAACCACTGAATATTCCCTGTTGCAGAAGGAATTGATACGTCAGGGATAAAGATAGAGCAGCTCAGTCAGTAACTATTTTAAATGTACTGTTCATCAAAATCATGTCTCGGGGCAAGCTGATGAAAGTTTTTGCTGCCTTGTCAGTTATAAGAGAGACTTTTGCTTTGTTGATGGAATCTAGTCTAGGCCACTGAATGCAATTTCTGAAGTTTATTTTGTTTGTTCTGTTTTGCAAGTAAAAGGTTTGTGTTTTCTTCTGAATCTGTTTAATCTTAGGAACTTTTTTTAAGAAAACTTGATAGGATTTTAGTCAGGTAGACACTTTTAAAAATTATACCCATAGTCCTTGCCATATTACAATCAGCAGCTCAAAATGCCTCAGTGCACAGAGTTGTAATATTATTAGTATTGTATGAAAAGGTAATGGAAGCATTGACTGCATGTTAGCAAAATACCTCTTTTCAGCAGAGCTTTTTCTTTCCAAGCCCTCATGTTCACAGAAAGTGCCAAATTCTTGGACTTGGGCCCAAAAGTCAGTGTTTTCCCAGTCTGTTGGCAAAGGAATTTTTGCATATACTGACCCCACAAATTTAATTGTGAGCAGTTCATTTATGAGTCTTGTCTTTCTAAAATGTCCATTGTGATATCTTAACCTAATCATACATAGCAGGAGTATTTTTGCTAGGCAAGCATGCCCTGTCTTATTTTGTGTACTTAATTGTTGAGGTATTTTGAGGAAAATGTTTAGGAATGTCTGACTGGATTTTTAGTGTTGTGTATATGAGCTAAGTTTATTTGCAGGTACTTCAATCATACTAATAAATTAGATGATGACTGCTGTGGAAAGACTTGCAGCTTGATTAGATTAAACAAAATTAGAAGCTTGATGTCTGTTTTTATTATGCCTTAGAATGCCATGATTTTTACAACACAGGGGTTGTTAGAGGGGGCATATAAAGTTTGTCTCATTGCAGTCTGCAACCTTTGTACAAATGTTCATCTTGAACAGGATATTTTTGTCTGAGCTTCTGTTTTTATTCAGGTTCTCTCTATTCGTTGGTTAGGGTAAACACACTGTAATACAAACTTTTGCTTTCTTAATAGTGAAGAGGAAAAAAAGTTCCAAAACGGAAGCCAAGGGCACTGTGACTAAAGTAACGGGAAAAAAAATAACGAAGATCATTGGTTTAGGAAAGAAAAAGCCATCAACAGATGAACAGACCTCATCAGCTGAAGAAGACGTTCCAACATGTGGTAAGTGATTTTTCTCCTTGAGTCTTAAATGCACATTGCCAGTAAAACTTCATGGAATTCTAGCCTAGAAATGTCTCTTTTTGCTGTTGCTGCTAAAATTCTTCCCCCTACATGCAGAAGGATGCACCAGAACTGCAAGAGGAGTAATCAAGAGTTTGCAATTTGCAAAGACACTAAAATAATTTGACGTTTTAAATAAAATGGTAGCACAGGCTCAGAAAGAGTGTTATTGCCCTTTGAAGAAGTGTGGGGGAAGAAAAGTGTGGACAAAAAAAACCATAAAGAAACAAGAGCTGTTCTCAAGCAAATGGTTATAAAATGAATATAGAACTATGAAATAAATTTAAGCTAGGAATCAGAAGAAGGTTCTTGGAAAGTGATCAAGTCTTTTATAATAGATCGTGGTTAAGGTTTTATGGAATAGCAGGCAGCAGTCAACTACCCTCAACCAGAGTGATTTGAGTTTAATTATAGGTTCTAAAGTGGTACATATTGGGCAAAATCAAGTAACAAATTTCTAGTAAGCTGTTTTAACTCTTAATTTCGATCACTCCGTATGACAGCTGTAGTGCTTGGCAGCACTAAGGAAGCGTATAAAAAGGCATGCAGAAAATACTTACATTTTGTATCTTAGCTGTTAAGGTTTGCTCACAATTTAAGACTTTGTGCAATGCACTTAGCTGATGTCCTCACAGCTCTGCTATTTTAAAACAATGCAATGTATTTACATTCTCCTATTTGCCTTTTGGTGCTCCAGTATTAAGTAACACTTTTATACATAAATAAGATTGAAGACACCTTTCACTCAATCCCTTCCAAAAATAATTTTTTGTAGAAAGCTTTGAAGCAGTTGCACCAGATTCTGAATTTGAATTTGTCTTTTACCCTTTAATTGACCCAGAGAAACTTTGAGAAAACCAGTGATTAGGCAGGAATTGGCAGAACTCGTTGGAGCATGAAGTGTGATAGATGCTTGTCCAAGGTGGTAGAAGCAGATCCATGGACCACCAGAGAGAACGTCATAGATCATAGGTGGCTTTCAAGCCACACTTAGGGAATCATTTACATAAACAAACTTTGATTAAATAAGTGTGTGTATACGTGTCTATACATCAGCTAAGTACAGATGTGATTTATCAACCGAAAGAACAGCTGGGAAAAGCTGCGTCCAGCCAGATGCATTGTCCGAAGCATCTGGGTTCCATAAAAGCTCAAACTTCCGGGCTCTCATACTCAGTTGATTATTCTGTATTATGTGAGATGTTAACCACAGCTGTACAGTCTAATTCCTCGTATTTCTGTCATTATTTCAGATATGGGCATAAATACAGCCATTACTATTTGCCTGCATTTGGCTCTACTCAACACCACTTGCAGATTTTATAGGAAAATATGTAGGTGTCTAGGCTTTGGTCATTGCAGGAAGCCTTTACAGAAGGAGTTTCTCACCACCAGAAATTTGGCTCAGTTCAGTGCCCTCTGGGAGACTGCTCCATAGTTGGAGGTTTTTACACTTTCGAAGGCTCTACCTCCCATGAACAAAGGGAAAAAATCCCAGCAGGGCTACAGGAGACACCCAGCTAGAGTGGAAATTAAAACCCACTGCACCTGGAGTTGTGGCAGAGCTCTTCCCTACAACATCACTGGTCCGAGACTGCCTGGGCTAAGCGGAATTACTAATGCTCCAATTGGGAATACGCTCAAGGCATTTTGGTCATGTCAGCTGTTGGAGGTTTAAGTAGAGAGATGTGGGGGGAGAAGTGTAGGATCCTGCATAGTTCAGCTGAAGTAGTAAGTTTTGGAAGAGGTTTTCTGAGAGGTGCGTTGGAAGCAGAGGGGAAAAACTGAAAAAAAGGACTCTCACTCCAAAACAAGCCATCTGGCTTGCACATGAAGGGCTTTTCATTTCTAGGGGTTGTAATATAATGCACAGTGATACAAGGTTTTGTTACAGGAGGAGGGAGAAGAGCTGAAAAGTGTGATCAGCACAAGGAGCCAAAACCAGAGGATTGTGCACATCCTCATGTTTTTTATAGCCCCTTCCAAGATGTGCACAATTCTGATCTGCTATATCCTGTTGGATCACTTTTGGATGTTGGAACCATAATGTTGGAAGGAAAACCCAGAAAAATTAATAATAAGTCATAGTTTTAATGAAAACCAAAGAGAGAGCTCTCCAACAGGATTAAATGAAAATCAGATCTGAGGTAGAAGACAATTTTTTAACCTCACTTCTGGCCTTTGCAAGATATCATTTATTTTCCTCCTCGTAGCCAGTTTGGAAGCAGCAACGTGCTGAATTCATGTACCGTTTGTAATGTGGAAGCAAAAGTAGAAGGTTTTTTTTTCATTCCCAAACTATAATAAGGCAGGAAAAATGGTCATTGCTTTGATTGTAAGGTTTGAGTCTGGAATGATTGTTGTTATTAAACAGAGAAGGAAAACGACTAAAGACTGGCTGTTTAATGATGTTATATGCCTAGACATTGTATCAATGTAAAATACGGTAAGAAAAGTTGTAAGGGCACTCAATCACCCCTGGGGGGAAAAAAAATCTTCTTTTAAACTTTTGTTTTTAAGATAAGCTAAATTTCATATATATTTACTTTTTGAATTTTAAACCATTATTATGAATTTTATTTTTATTTGCATAGATAATGATCTTTTAAATGTTGGTTATAAGTGTTGCAAACCAGATGTGCATTCTTCTTTCTAAATGGAATTAGAATATACAGCATCAACATTAGCAAGTCTTTAAAAAAATTGCTTTTGGATGTTACAGAAGTTATCTCATTACCTAATTATATAATAGGAGCTGTTATTTTCCCAGAAAATTTTGGTCAGCAACTGTTATCAAAGCCATTTCCCACAGGGAGGGTGTGTGAGCACATCGGCTGTGTATGTAACTTTTTATCACTGTCCCTTTCCCATTCTTACCAAAGTTTGGGGATTGGTGTGCTCCTGCTCAACCAGCTGCTGCAGTGACTGACACAGAACAGCCGTTTGCACGTGAGCAGGATCACATATTTATATGCTCTTTTCTAGGTTATTGGCACAGTGATAGTTTTCATTAAAAGTGGGGAATGATCATTTACTTGTCTTCCTTAAACCCATCTGGACTTTCTATTAGAAGATGAACAAGTTATTTAAAGGCTAGCATTACCCTGAAAATAAGTTTCTTTTTTTTATTTCTTTTCAAAAGAAGTCAGAAGTAAAATATCTCACATTTCGTTTTATTGCAGGATATCTCAATGTGCTCTCTAACAACCGTTGGCGTGAGCGCTGGTGCAGAGTGAAAGAGAATAAACTGATTTTCCACAAGGACAGGACAGATCTGAAGACACACATTGTTTCCATCCCTCTCCGTGGCTGCGAAGTCATCCTGGGACTGGATTCGAAGCATCCCCTGACCTTCCGCCTGCTCCGAAATGGGCAGGAGGTCGCTGTGCTTGAGGTGCAGTGGTTTCTGACGGCTGTGACTTCTAGGAGCACCCACAGGCTAAATTAGAGAAGCGCTTTCATACAACCTGTCCATTCGAAAAAAATAAAGAAAAAAAAATCTTTGAAATAATATTATTACAGAGCTGAATAAGAAATACTGGAAGGAGAAAGGAAATATTAAGTGTTGTGCACAAAAAAATAGCTGAGATTCAATGTAGTTCAGAAATCTTCTCAGTAAGATGCTTTTCGCTACACTGACCTTCCCTTGACACAGATATAAAATATTGCTGGTACTAAAATATCCCTGCTCCTTCTCTAGGCACACTTCTACATCAGGGATATAATTAGTTTGAGTAAATAACTTAGCAATAATTAAATAATGGATCACTGTTGATGGGAGCTCTAGAGCTCTTAACCCTCATTTGTCTGCTACTTATGTGAACTCCTTTTGGTCTGTGTCTGTATTAAGATAATTGTGCAGTAAGAAATACAGTGTGCCAGCAGCCTGGTACACACTACAGCCTGCACACACTGGCATGCTCCTTGCACTATGGAGGTCACACTTTTGTCTGTTTTAGGTGGGTCAGGATTTCTCTAGGGGCTTTATTCATCATATTTTAAAACCTGAAATGAGAAGACACTTAAAGCCAAGTACAGTGAAGATGCAGGAGGAGGCAACCTTGTGCTTTCAGTGGCAGGACAGGCACTTTGACTACTTTTGTTTCCAACTGCAGGTCATATTAGTCTCCTGTCCTTGCAACCAGGCCTGTTATCTGAGAGCAATTCAGAGAAGCTGAAAAAACTAGAAAACAGCTCAAGGAACTGGGAAAGGCAATGAAATATTTAAAAATAAGAAAAAATCTTAAAAACTCACAGTTTCCTTTCCCCCCTACTTTTATCCATTATTTGCTTTCCTACTGTTTAACTTTTGATTGGTGATATGAAGCAAAACACGAAAAATTTATAATTTTTTTAGTAGTATTCGTGTTTTTACTTGCACTATCAGGAAAATGAATGCCATCATCTAAACAAATTTAGTGAAATTTTCCAAAAAGTAACGTTAAAGTTTCACTATTTCATTCCCTACTCCCTCTTGTTTCTACTTAGAAGTAACACTTCCTTCTCAGGAGTTGTGCTATCCAAAATCCCCCAGTCTAACACAGAAAAATAATTCTGTTAAAGCTTTCAATATTCTGAAGTCTAAAGTAAGCATTACTTGAATCTGAATCCACTAGCCTTAAATGATTATTTTTTCTTCTTTTTTGTGGGTTGCCCACTTTGTATTACATCATAACTGATGAGCACACAGCTTACTCAAAGTGCACTCCTTCTAGCAAAACAGATTTAAGAAGAAATCCTGGGGTTTTTAGGAGTTCAGCGGAGTGAAATCAGAGCCTCTCATACAATGTGGTAGCAATTTGTCAATCAGGAAGAATGCGCTGTTTTGCAATAATCCTTAGCTCAGTGGTGGAGCAAAAACCTGACCTATGTTCTTGCCCTCTCCTCACAGGCATCCTCCTCTGAAGACATGGGCAGATGGATAGGAATTTTGCTGGCAGAAACAGGGTCCTCAACAGACCCTGGAGCTCTGCACTATGACTACATCGATGTGGAAATGACAGCAAGCGTCATCCAGGCTGCAAAACAGACCTTCTGGTGAGAGGCGTTCAGCTTCCCGGGTGTTTCCAGTACTCTGAGAATTTATATCCGTATCTTAACTCTGTTACCAACACAGCTTATCAAAATCCACCTCCCCCTTTGCCAGATACTGAACCCCTGAAGTGTTTCAGCATCGCAGCACGTTTGATGTGTTTATGATTATTATGTTGGCATCCTGCTGAGTTCTGTAAAAGATGCAAGGCAGTACACAACTTTACTCATATCTTTACTAATTTTTTCAGTAAGTCCCCTTACCAAATGCTGTATTTTAATCTTTTATTTTGCCTAAAAACTTGGAACTATTACTGGAGGAGAACAAATATTCTGAAATATGCAGCTACGTAATTCACATTTACTGGCTGTATCTGCTCTACATATAGCCAAATATACAGCATATTATTGGCCAATATATGCAACACACTAAGACTGTATGGCAAACTTAAGTCTTGGGTAGTCACATTCTCAGTGTTTCCTTCTCAGGTTCTTTCTTAATAATTAAAAACTTCATCAAGCACACCCCAGTCCAGTTAATTTCTGGGGTTTAATTTAGGAGGTGGAAATTGGGGAAGCGTCTAGGGCACAGCATGGAAACTGTTTAAATTGCAAATCAGTCTGGTGAATTCCCCATTACTGATCCTGTGCTAAGAAGGGTAACCCATACTTAGCATATATAGTGATTTACATGTTTGAATCATTTTAGGCATTACAGCAGTCTTTGGTGGGAAAAAACTTCTATTTTTTCTTGACTAGATGAGGTAATTTAAAAAGGGGAGTGAAGAAACAGTTGGGACAGGCCGGATGCCCTGCTGCAGTTGTTCCCTGTAGTTTCCCGTGGTCAGAAAGAGGGTGGCCTGAGAAGACAGCTGGCAAAGGCATCATCCCTCATCCCGCTGCAAAATGAGACTCCCCACGCACATTTGGAATTTGTGTGATGTAATTCATTAGAGAATCACACCCCATCTGCCCATCATGACTTTAAACAGACAGAAAAGAAAAAGGAAAAAAAAATATTTGAAGTTGTCCAAAAGATCCTCCTGCCATTAGCAAGGTGCCAAGAGAAGTTTAACGAGAAAATGCACAACTTCAACGGGAATGTCTTTTGATAAAATTTAAAGTGACTTAGTGTTACCACAAAGCAAGTTTTGTGAAAACGAGATAATTTTGATAGAATTAAAATGGACCTAGCATACAGATTTATGGTAATATTTTTTTAGAATAGGGCTCAAAAAGTTTATCCTGTGTTGACATGTGTTTTTGCTTCAGTCAGCTTCCAGCAATAACCACATATAAGAGAAGTAGAATGGTAACCTCTTCCCCTGAATACTGAATCCTTTTCGGCACAAATGTGATACTAATTGGAGCCAAGTGAAAAAACATATGCAACTTGACCACATGTTAGAAAGGAATGTCAAACAACTTGCAAAATAGCAGAATTCCCCTATTAAGAATTAGTTAAAATTCATTGTGTGTCTTTAAGAGCCTGCAAAGGTTTGCAGATAAGCAACTAGAGGAGCTGTCTGCTGATTTTGAGCTACTCTTAGAAAATGAGGAGAAATTACAATGATACTTAAATGTTAATAAAATACTTATTTGCCCTTTTTAGAATGAATATCAGTATTCCAAATTAAATGCAGTTATCACTAAAGCTTTGATTATCGCTCAGTCACTTTGGATTATTGGTTATCCATTTCCTGAGACTAATGCTTTGCAAACTATTGGCTCTTCCTTGACAGCCCCATCAATTTCCTTCATCTAAATCATTAGGTATTCAGGAAAAGCTGAAGAAACAGTGCTTCCAAGCAAGTTTTCTCCATTTTCCATCTAGCAGTTTCAGAATACAATTAAGTTAACATGGATGCATCTGAAAACAGGATTAATGAGGCTTAGTGAAATAATGCTTATGAAGTTTCTGCAGATCCTTAGATAAATCTTAGCTTCCTTTGGCAGTGGAAATAGTTACTACAGGTGCATCAGGTGTCATTAATGAATATCCCAGGTTTCAGAGATGGTTATTATGTATCACTCATTGAAGCCACTTAACTAGAAGGAAATACAATAACGATTCTAAATGCAGTTCTTAAGACTAACCAGAAACACTTGAGTAATGTTCTTCATTAAGAACAGTAAACAAATGCAGCCCTTTAATAATGTGCAATAAAGTTTGAGATATGATAAAGTTAAAAACATTTTTATTATGGAATTTTCCTTGGGCTTTTTTTAGTAGTTTGTTTGAAGTAAGGAAAGCTTCTGTCTAATGGTTATTCCACCCCCACACTGCCCTGGAAGGTTCACACCAGGCTGGGCAGGTTTGTCCCTCCTGTGAGCCCAAGTCTCCTGCAGCTCAGGTGAGCCCCAGTTCTCCTTCTGAATGAGAAATTCAATGGACTCCATGTTATTCCAAAGCCAAAAGAAAGCAACTGTTGAAACCACAGCATTCCTGAGCTCCTGCCAGTGCTACAGAAGACCCTCTCTGCATTAGTAGTGCTTTATCATATTTTATGAATGTCAGCAAAGAGTCTGAATAGTTCCATTGTTTGGGATGGAAAACTTTGTTTTCCCATTCGCATACACCTGAAGCTCTAGGAATTATTTGGGATCCCACTCTATACCTCATTCAATTCTAGCAGTTGCTACAAAGGAAAACTCACCCTTGAGGTCATTATTCCTATTGGACACGATTCTGCCATTTTCTGCATTTTTAGATCTTTGCAAACCCAGTGTAGTTCTTGATATCTTGCATGTGTTCTGCAGAATTCCAGTAAAACAAACAACAACGTTGTTTGGGATGGGATAAGGGAATAAATTAAAATATATAAAAATATATGGAGATATAGATAGATAGATAGATACATAGATACATACATACATACCCCTTCTGAAGTTTCCAGAGGACTCAGATCCACCATGTGGAACAGAGCAAGAATGAGCATTTAGAGTCTTTTCATGCACAATTACCCAGGGAGAGTTGGGAAGCGTAGTGGCATACCCAGCCAAAAGTTCTGATACAGAAAAGAAAAATTCTCAGATTTTGAGGAAGTAATCCTTCAGGAGATTTCGTTTAAGTTCTATGGGGTTTTTTTCAGTTTTTGTTGGATTTGATTCTTGGTTCTCTCAGTTTCTAAGTTTGCATCCCCCTGAGCATGAATGCACCCAGAAACACCTACTTGTCCCCAGAGCAGACAGCAATGGAACATTTCTGGGACACTGGCAAGCTGGTGTATAACATAGATCAGCAGGTTCTCATGTAAATATGCCACTGAGCAGTTACAGCTGTTGCCCTAGTGGCCTTCACACAGTCGTATTCCCCCTGTAAGAATGGAGTACAGGAACATACGTTGTAATATTGGCTGCTAGCAGCAACTTGTGAGTAGCACAGGAATTAAAGCTGTCCCGCAGAAAGAGAGAAGCTGTGTGCTTCCAGGCTACAGAATCAGACATAGGGAACATACCACTGAATCATAATTTAGACTTAGGTTTAAGTGCTGGGTTTTATTATTTTTATTTTGCTTTATTCAGTTTCATGAACAGGCGAGTTATATCTACAAATCCGTACCGGGGAAGCACTGCCAACGGCTACGCCTGTCCAAGTGGAATGGCACTTCATTATGATGATGTTCCCTGCATAAATGGATCGGTAAGAATTGAATTTGCACAGAACAAATGGTTTGCATGTGTTGAATGCATGGACATCTGAAAATTATATTATCTAGAAATGCTCACTGGGCAGTTTCCAAATGAACTCATGTTTTTTTGATTGGGGGTTGCAGACTCCTCTCACACCTACAGAATAAAAGGGGCATGGAACATATTGTTTACATTAACCTGCACATGAGCCAATGTGCATTTAGAAAGCAGTTGCCTGTTGGTGATTCGTTGCCAAGTCCTTGAATACAATACTCACTCGAGGGGGTACCTTTTAGATCACACTGGACCTGGCAAAATTTAGAAGTCAGTTACACCAGGCACTTTTTAATGTCTGTTGAAAAAACACCAAAACCCAAACACTTAGTGCCTGTGTCTGCATTCCAGATGACAGCAGGTACTGCTCATCCCAGAGGAGAGCCACAGTGGTCACTTCCATCTTCATAAATTGCAGAGCTGATCGTAGGCAGATGTGTAATAGGGTTTAACATATAGTGGATGCTAACCCATAGCAATATGTGGTCCTCAGGAAGATATACAGGGGAGCTACAGCCCATCTCAGCTCTTAATTTGGGCTGCTGCATTAAGCTCCCACCATGGGAAAACTCAAGAGAAATTAAGAGTTTCAGAGTGTGAAATGGACTGGACATTGAGTCCTCCAACATGTCTTAGTAATGTCAGAAAGGAAGGAAGAAAGCCCCTTTTGGGAACAGCACACAACCACATGCGGTGAGCAGTCTCTGTGTAACTCTTGGATGTGCTCATGCCATCGTATGAGTAGTGTATTGCCACAGCCAGGATGGGCTAAGGAAGGATATTTGGCAACCAGATTGGTTTCTTTAAAGGTTAATTGAATGAATCGCTGGAGTACTATTGTTGAGCTTTCCATTTTTCTGAAAATTAAGAAAAAAAAGAGCTATTGTAGTTCTTTTAGGTCATAATAATAATTCTTTATTGAATAAAATGTGGTGCTAGCATACCAGCAGCTGTTATTCATGGGAAAGACATAGGGCCTGAAGAAAGACCAAAAAAGAAGAAAAAAAACCTAGACAAAGATCCCTTAGGCCATATTACTTTTAACAACTCGTATACCAGATGTAATCCACAGACTCATCTGTGTAGCCCATGAGTATCCCCCTGTTAACACAGTCTGCTTGTGCCCCCTTGGTACTAGAGCTACCAACTTAAGATGCAGTCCATAAAACAGTGAGGGTGATGGGTTTACTCATACTATGGAACGTGCTTAGGGCTGAGGCTGTGAGCCACGGAATGCAATGCTTGCTTTCCACAGTGTCTTCCCCCCCCCCTTCTTTCCAAATAGTTTGACTTAAGTGTGAAAAATAACTGTATGTTTGCTAAGCACTGAGGGCTTGCTGCAGTCAAAAGCATTACTAATGTTTTAATTTCACCTAGGGGGTTCTGCATGGTGTATTGTTCACTAACTGCAGAGGTGTATGTGTTGCAGTGGGAACCAGAAGATGGCTTTCCTTCTTCTCGTAGCAGGAACATTGGAGAAGAAATGCTTTATGATAACGCAGGCCTGTACGATAACTTGCCGTCTCCAAAAATCTTTGCGCGCTATCCGCCAGCTGACAGGAAACCCAATAGGTTATCTACTGACAAACTCTCCTCTAACCATTACAAACACCCTGTCTCATCCAATCTGTCTTCTGCTCAGTCTGTCACTAATACCTCTGCTGTGGGGAGGGGATCTGGCTCGCAGGTACTGTACTATTTAATATTTAACAACACTTTTTATTTGTTGGCTGTTCTGTTCTGTTGTTGTCTGAAGGGGCTATTTACATCCCTTAGTGTTAGCACTGAAGTGCGTGGAGTTTAGTTAGGAGCCCACTGATAATGAAACAGGTTTGCAAAGTTGTAAATTCTGATGTGGGAGTATTGGTTCCTGGGAAAGGCTTTCCCCATATGTTCTTGAGGATTTACAGATTGTGAATAATAATAATTAAAAAAAAATAGATGTGAACTTCCACACTTAACCTGAATGCGTGTCTAGCCACCTTCTGGCTCCTTAAGCAGTGATGACTTCAAAGAAAAAAAAAAAAGAAAAATACAAGTAAAATATGACCTGACTGTGACAGCAAATTTTACTCTTTAGAATTGCACTAATCTATATATTTTATATACTGGCGTTATATATTTTGTGAATATATTTTGTGAATATGCATATATATCATAACTCAGTGCTATATATTTATTTAGTTATGTTGAATATAGTCGTACATACAGTATTTAATTTATTGGCTGCTATTTTCTTCCCCTGAGGAAAAAAAAAAAGTCTATGTCTGTGCTGCTTTCTGAGGGTGGCTTCAGACTTCTGTATGTCAGCTGGAACATGAAGCTACAGAGCAGATGAAGTCCTTTGTGCTCAGCCTCGTAGCAGATGGGCAGACCCCAGCAGGGGGACAGAGCAAGCCTTACTCACAGCCGTGCCAGGGACCTTCTCAGAGCCCGTAGCCTGTCTCCAAAACTGGTCACTGGCATAAACCTGTGAATGGATCACAGTGATGGTTGATCTTCAATCTAATCTGACATGGAACAGTTAGATAAGTGTTTCCCTTGTATAACATAGTGGTCATACTGAGTGTTTAACTCACTTAACCCTTACAGAAACTTCATATTGGGATATTAGAATTCAGTGAAGTTGCAGAATTGGAGGTGGACATGAGCAGTAAATTACTGCAGCAGCGAGCCTCTCAGTGCACTTCCAGTTCAGTCTTCACAAACCTTTGGAAGCAGGAGAGCAGAGCATGGCACATATATGCCTTGCAGTTGGCTGAGGCATTCTCTGTGGGAACACT
The DNA here is from genome assembly GCA_036023395.1 of Myiotriccus ornatus. NCBI lineage: Eukaryota > Metazoa > Chordata > Aves > Passeriformes > Tyrannidae > Myiotriccus > Myiotriccus ornatus. The sequence goes on along the minus strand of JAYRBT010000139.1, from coordinate 62,879,211 downwards.
ATGATTAGTCAGGACAGCGTTGATCTTCCCAGGGTTCAGTTCATTGCAGTGAGCCCCCTAAATGGAAATCCCTTGAACACGAAATGTTATGTTCCTGGTAATCTTGTGAGCCTGTCTGGCCATTATGAGAGGGTTTTTTAAGTAAGAAAAGCTTTTAATTAGTAGCTAGAGGTTGTTTAAGGGGAAACTGATATGTTAACTCCTAACATTTAAAAATATGTAATAATTATATTGTTTAAAAAAAATAAATCCGTGCACCACAAGGATGGCAAGGTCATACAGTAAATAAGAAACAGTGTTGAGTTTTTGTGTGGCAAACTCTGGTGGGTTTTTCTGTATGAAATTAACTCTGACAAACTTCTGTTTCAAGAATGTTCATTGTAAAAAAATGTTTCCAAGGTACATTTTTTCTGCTTTGCAATGGCTTTGTTAATACTGTAAATGCCAAAGTTTTGGAGACCTTGATGCTACCAGAGATGCGGAGTTCACTCCTTGTTGTATCATGTGATTGCTGGCGTGGCTCCTGCTGAGCAGGCAGCTCTCAGAGATGACATCTCTGGAGGAAACGCCGTCTCCAGCTCAATCAATGCACTGCGTTAAGGCTCTCAAGCAAGCGGCTTTCTGTCAAGCTCTGCCCTTGATGAAAGGGTGACTGTAATGCCAGTGGCACAGGAATAGCTGAAGCCCTTTTTGTACTTCTGTTTTCAAACAGTTTAAAGGCAAGAAGCCTCCTGTGACTACTAATGGCATCGCCGGAAAAGGGAGAACTTTAAATAGCCAGCCGAAGAAATCCGAAACAGTGTCATGTGTGAAGCGCACTGCGTCTAGTAAGTACCTCTCCTCACTGCTGCCTCATTTGTGTCATGAGTCTCACTTGAGTCATGAGGACACCCAAAATAGCTGTTATCTTAGCATAAGATAAAGAACCACTGTGGTTCTTCTGTGTCTGGGAGGGCAAGGAGGAGATGCCCACCAAGACTTTGAATAGGAGGTACTGCGTGCATTGGTGACTCAGTACTCCAGACACACCACAAGATAAAAGCGTGTCATGTGGAGAGTGATAAATATGAAATGTGGACCTGTGGCTGCAAAGTCATGAGGACAGCAGGAAAAAAAAGGGATAATGATTCTTAATTCAGGGCAGAGAGGAATTCTGTATTCCTGTGGGAAAAGGAGGATGAGGAACTAGGACAGACATCACAACATGATGTTACTCAAAAGTGGATTTACTCTTATCACTAACAAAAAAAGAAAAAAGGTTTAACAAAATAAGGAACACAATCACACAGATCAAAAGCTACCTCAGAGAAAAGAAGCTTTAAGTGGTGAGTGGCACATTCAGAAAAAGGGGTTTTCTGGACAGATAGATTGTCTAGGAAATCCCTAACAGGGATTGCAGGAGAAAAGAGAAAAAGGAGCTATAATAACATTTTTAAAATACGGAGTCCAAAGCATGGCTTTTTCTAGGGAACAAATAAATGTATTTTTTTGATCTCATGATAAAACTTAAAACATCTTAAAACTTAATAAACTTTTAAGAAGTCATGGATTTAGTGGCAACAAGAAATTTATGTTAGACTTCAAATTTCAGTAAGTAGCTTTCTAACCATGGAGGTCAGTTGGTACTGAAATAAGTAGTCGTGGAAGTAAAGGCATCTCAGTTACTAAAGACTGACTAAAACTGGTTTAACAACTATTTGTCAGGAATGATTTAATGTTGTACATTTGCCTTCAGATATGCAGACAGACAAAGTGATCTCTTAGCTGACCTATTTTCTTTGAGTCTGCAACTGGAGCAGAGGTATAGAGGGGGATGTGATGTTCATTAGACCACAGGATATCTGTGAGCCATAACATGAAAGCATTTGTGTGGAAAACTAAAAAAGAAAAAGAAAGCTCTCAAGAATCAAAGAAGTGTGAACATCTTTCTATTCACCTATGTCTGGTGAGAAAAAATGTGCTTTCAGCACTTGAAGTAGGGATGAAAACCAGGCAAAAGGACAAACAGGTAGTTTTTCCTCTCACGCCTTCTAACCAAAAACAAAGGGTTCCTACCTATAGAGGAGCCTCCTTTCCATCCTTTGAACTACACAGAAAGGCAAGGCCATTTTTCAAAACCAATGCACTGTAAGGTAACTGGTAAATGTCATCTTCCTCAGGTAAATGTAGAGAACAAACTCTCTATCCCATATCATTGGTGTAGCTGTGCTGCAGAACTTGGCAGGAATCGTGGACCTCAAGAAAAACCCAGTGGAAGAGGAATGACAAACCAGTTCCTCAAACCACGACATGCTTCATGTGATGTTCAGTCTCAGGGAGTACTTCAGAGACTTACTATTAGTTTAAACCCTAATTAACTCCAATCTAATACATGCAGATGCAGAGCAGTACAAATACGGCAAGAATCGTGTGGAGGCAGATGCAAAGAGGTTACAAAGCAAAGAGGAGGAGCTGCTCAAGAGGAAAGAAGCTCTCCGGAATAGGCTAGCCCAGCTCCGAAAAGAGAGAAAAGATCTACGTGCTGCCATTGAAGTCAATGCTGGTATGAGGTGCTTTTTTGTGCTGAATTCTCGCCTGAGCAGGCTAAATTATACGAATAACTTTGTATTCTGTGCTGAAGACCTGCCACCCTACATGAGGATTAGTTTTGATGTTAAGCAATACTCTTTATATTTCTTTATATATAGGTAGAAAATGTAAAAAAAAAAAAAAAATTTGTATATTTATTTTGTATTTGTGTGTGTATATCTACACCTACCTATGAAATTATATTGATGGGGATTTCAGACACGCAGGACATGGGAATAATTTTATTGTGACTGGCTAAATATATTTTCATGATACAGAGAAGTAACAAAACAAATACTGATTTGAAACTAGACTAGAAATCTAGGAAAGGCACCTGAAAGAAAGCATTTATGTTGCTAAACTTCTTACATGAAGAAAGTGTTGTAGGGAAAGTACATAGCTTTTTTGTGACATCATTGATATGTACAGACCTTGTTCCTGACTTTTTAAAGAGAAAATAATTTCTGTAATTGCCAATTTAACCTTCTTATTGAAGTAATAAAATTGCTGTGGATGACAGGCAGGAAGACCCAAGTGATCCTTGAAGACAAGTTAAAGAAGTTGGAAGAGGAATGTAAGCAGAAGGAGGCTGAGCGTGTAAACCTGGAGCTAGAACTGACTGAGGTGAAGGAGAGCCTTAAGAAAGCCTTGGCTGGTGGCATCACACTGGGCTTAGCTATTGAGCCAAAATCAGGAACATCAAGCCCACAGGTATGCAAACACACAAAATATGCAAATCCCACAATCATGGGCTGAGACTGCTCTGCCTTCTCAGTTCCAGCAGAAATTAGTGGAAACTGAGAGTTTTTTGGGGTTTTTTAAGCCCAAGAAATAAGAGCAGAATTAAATGCCTTTCTGTGTTAGTTACATTTTCTACAGGAACAGGGAGCAGGTAGACATGGGAATCACAGGCAGTATGCGTTAGGATAATGTGCAAAATGCACATTATTTTTGTGTGATGCCTTGATGCCCTCAGTGGCTGTAAAAGTGGAGGAACTGAGACATTGCTCCATCCCAAGGAAATTTAAATTCACCAAGTTATCATGCAGTGATGGAAACCTACTTGTGCTGGTCCCCTGTCAATCACTGTCACCCTTTGCAAGGGCTGCATCTCACATGTTCACAATGGAGCTTGGCAATCCCACTTTGTTCTATAGATATGTGTCCAAAAGAGCCATCAGAAGGATCAGGGAGGATGTGTCAGTTCCTCCAGATGACCCATAGTTGTTCAATCACAGAAAAGAAACTTCAGTTTCCATCACAGAACACACACACACACACATTGTTTTGTTACTTTTTTCCTAATCTCTTTTTTATTTATCCATCATTATTATTAATATGTTTTCTTTTTAAAAAAATATCTGCAGTTCTAAATATAGATAGAAAATATTGCCCATGTGACTATTTGGAGGAAACTCAATGTAAGCTTTTCACTCTTCATTAGTCTCCAATTTTCAAGCACCGAACTTTGGAAAACTCTCCGATCTCCAGCTGTGATACCAGTGATACCGAATGCTCGATACCTGTGAACAGCGCAGCAGCTCTGAAGCGACCTCCCTCATCAAACAATTCTCCGTGTCGAGGCCACGTCCTTCGGAAAGCAAAGGTGAGAAGACTGATGTCTAATTTTCTTTTTCTGTGCTTTTTCATCATTTCTTTAGAAGTCTTACTTAGCCTTAAAAGAATATGTAAATTATTTGTATTACTATATAAATACTGCTGATATTGGGCAATCTTTTGCAGAAGAATTGGTAAGTGGTTTGGTAGACAGATTTGACTCTACTCTCATTCCATGTTTTTCTCTGTTCCTTTATAGATTTAACATGCAAGGTAAGTGGTCTGTGGTGTAGACAGTCTACTTGTCCACTAATCTGTGTAGCAGAGAAGTGGTTAAAAGAGCTCTGTTATAGTAAGTGATTGGAAATAGCACAAGATTGGGTCTGATCTTTGCCAGACAGCGCAAGAACAGAATAGCTGTACATTATAATAATCGAGAATGTGTTGTGCAAGTATCTACTCTTAATGTACATTTAAAGTAGAAGCTGAATTAATTTAATTTAGTCTCACAAGTACCAGGCTGAAATTTGCAGCTCTCTTGTATTCTTATTTTTCTAATTTTTGTTTTTTAGTTGAAATGGGATTTGTATGACCATTCTTGTGGGCTAAATTTGCTAGCAGCTTAAGCACGTGGGCAGCACATAACCAAAGGTGACAGGAATAGCGTTGGGCCCAGGCTTTTGTTGCTTTGGTAGTTCACTGCTAATTGTAATTAGAAAAAATTATAATCATGAAGACTTGTCTTTCATGCAGGCTATTTTCTTTTTTTTCAAAACATTGATGTCTTCTGTATTGGGATTTCTTCAAGTAACTTTTGTTACATGTATTCATTGTTTATATACACCTGCACTGTCTGAGCATGAGCTTGGCACCTAAAATAGAGTACATACTGAAAAATCAGCATCTCAACAAATTATTTTATTATTAAATTGTTATAATAGAATTATTTCTCCTGCTACACCTTATGAGAGAACCTTCTCACTCTCCTTCTACCACCTTCCAAGGACATCAACTGCTTTGTTCTGCCAGTTAGCCTAATTAATTTAAATTCGACAAAGAATAATTATACTTGCCGCAATAGGTTTCAGTTCAGTTTTGAACTTTTTGAAGTTTTCTGCTTGTGTTTCGAACCTGAAGAAGGATTTATGTGCTCTTAAGCTTATCTGTGTATTCCAATTATACCCTAATTTGTCTTATAAAGATATCATCTCTAACTGCACACTTGGTCTTGGATGTGGATGTTAGCGCAGCATTACTCAGGGAATGTGGTCTAGCAGAGCACAGTCCTTACAAACGGGAGCGTGGGTTTGTGCTGGACGGGCACATTAAATCCAGCCATCTGATCGTTACAGCTGGTGGAATCAGAGCTCTATAAAAACCGAAACATTTCTGATGTAAAGGATACCTTCCAGCTGTAGCACATTTTTTATGGCCAGCATATGCCATACAGGAAAAACACTGCTGCGTTGTTTCATGCCACTGTACTTTGGATGGCACAGTAAGCTGGTCAAGCTCTTCAGTAGAGCAATCTTGGATATAGGATTAGGCTAATCAAAAAAGATATGGAGCAACTAAGCATATTTCCCATGCTGGGAAAAACAACTCAAAGTATCCAATTCAGCTTTAACAGCTTTTTCGTAAAAACTCATGCACTAAATACTAAGAGGGAAATTTTGCTGAATTATATAGTGCAACCCAGTCTGTACTCAGCCTGTTGGCAGGAGCTGCAGCCAAAGCCTGCTGTCAGGTATGGATCTGCAGCACGCCCCACTTCCAGGGGTGGCAGCTGTACATGTGCGGGGGTGGAATTTGGCTTTCAATTCTTTTGGCCTTTTGCAGTTACGAGTGAGCCCAGGCCTTATAGATGTGGCTAAGGAAAGGGCGTCACACGTGAGTATCCCGGAGCAGAACTTGGCTCTCCACGCATGGATGTCAGTGCAGTATGTGGGAGTGAAACAGATTTCACATCTGTGCTTGCACTTGCATCTTCAGCCCCGGCACATCTCCTGGTGTTGTGAGGGAGCTGTATAAGCATTCAAAATGTCAGATTATGGGGCTTTTTTTTCCCCTGGTATGTATTTGAATGCACTGAATGCCTCCCTTCTTGCCCTTTCCTTGCACGGAGGATGCTGAGCCTGTCACCAGCCACCCTTGTGCCACCACCTTGTGTCACCGCTGTGCTCACGAACCAGCAGCACCCTATGTCTCCCTGATGGGGCAGCTGCTCCTCCTGTGCCCACTCAGATGGATCTGAGGGCACAGGCAGTCCTGGGAGGGGAAACCAGGCATCTGGAACAACAGGTTTGGAAGGTGTGCCACCAAAAGCTTTCTCCTCTCAAATGCACTGACGAGAGAAGCAGTAAGACAGATCTAGTGTCAAATCGAAGAACTAGCAGTAATTTGGGCATTGACTGTTTAGGACATACAGTACACATATACACATATGTGCATACATATATTTGGATTTCTTAACTTTTCTAAGTATCCTTAAATTTTTTTTAGAAAATAATTATGCATATTTTTAAGAAGTCAGAAGGCATTTTAATTGCAATTTTGTTAATCTGTACTTGGCTGGAAGTGGAGACTGTATTAAAATATGGAAAACAATATTCTGCATTAGCATTCCTAGAGAAGTAACACGATCCAAATATCCTTGTGTACAAGAAAAACAGTTATTTAAACATTTCACATATCAATTTAATTTCTAAAACTAAATTGTTATGTAAAGCAAGGAAACCAAATTTATTATTTCTGATTTGTTTTCAAAACTGGTGGGCTGGTGAATGTCAGCAGCTTACATTTTGTTTGTGTTCAGGGACTGGAGAAGAAAGGGAGCTCTCCCAGTTTCCCAGCTCCCAGTCAGGGTGTCAGTGTTGACCTAAACATTCTTTCATTGGTGTGAATCTGCTGGACCAGTGGAAACAAAGAAAAACTTCCTTTTGCATCTGCAAAAGAAGCTTCTGTTTTCAAGGCTTATTTAACACTTTAAAACATTCTCCTCCCAGTTGCTTAGCCAAGGACTTCTTTATGCTTTGGGTAGCATATACATAGGAAATATACATTTAATAGACTTTTCAAAGTAATTTTGTTTTTATCAACACTGTGTTTTAAATTTAGATTTATCATAATTTGAAAAGTAAAACTGAATATTTAAAATATATTGTCTTTTAATAAAAGCAGCATTTAACTGAAGGGAAAAAAACCCCACAAGTTTGGAAACAAAAGAAGATATTCTCTACCTGCTTTAAACTCACGATTTTTTTTCCCCCTCATACTGCTAAAGCAGTCACCAACTGTGACCTTTCCTGTTGTTTTACAGCAGTTGAAGAGGTGTCATGGTCATGCAGCTGTTTAGCCAAACTAATGCTCTTACTGCTTTCAGCAGCAGAAACAGCAATTTACATGCATAAGTAATGGTTTTCAGCCAGAGCTCTCAAATGTTGTGGAATGAGTGTTAAATTCAGGAATTCAGGTTGGGAGCCAAGCCAGCAGGCTGCCTGCAGAGTGTCTCTGCAGAGTAGATGGGTTGGGGAGGAATCTGCAGCCCCCTGTGCCTGGCGAGGAGTAGCTGGGCGGTTGCTCCATGGGGATTGCTTGAGCCTGAGGCCACCTCCTGCAGATCTTCATTAGTTCCTGATGGCTGTAAGGGTGTGATTCAGGGAGTAGGTACAGTGTGGATGTCCAAAGCTGAGCCCATCCCTCTTCAGCTCTTCTGCTCCCAAGTACTCTTAGGAAATACTGAGGTGTCACTGGATAGCCACAAGTTTTATTTAACTGGGTGTTTAGTTGTAGCCACTTATGCTACTTGTGTGGCAGAAGAAATGGCAGTACCTTGCTCTGAGACATATAAATGAAAGCATTATAGTTTACATGTTTTGCTGTGGTTGGTAGGTGTCTTTGCCTAGCTGTGCCTCAGTTTCCCCACCAGTTAGCTGGGGACAAAGTGATTTCTTGAACTTGCCAAGCAATAGCTCAATTTGGATTATGTATAAGGGAAACAAATGCAGTGCAGGCTGACTTGTTTTTCTTTACCCTGCCTGTTTGTCTCTGCCTCAGTCAGTTGCTCTTTTTATCCATACAAGTATGTGTCTGCCATGAATTTTGTAATAAAAGAATTGAAGAGCAGTAAAGCAGTCACTTGGTGTCAGCTCTGAGAAATATTGAGGGCTTCCTGCTGTCTCATGCGAGTTAGAGAGCCCTGTGAGCTTAAATCAGCCTCTCCCTTAGCTGAGTGCTTTACACCAGCTGTGGGGTGCAAATTGTTCCAGAAATACCACTTGCAGAAAACAACCATGGCTTATTTGCACTGCACTGAAGAAAAAGTTGCTGTACATAGTTGCAGAGGGGTGGAAGCCACTCACAGACACTATCAGGACATGCTAGTTAGTGTTCCCTAATTTGTGGGCTGGATCCAGCACAGTTAATGGAAAAACTGTCACTGACCTCAGCTGTGGCTTGGCAGATCCAATGACATCAGTGAAATATCCTGATTTCTTTGACATTTTCTGTATCTTTTTTTTTCCCCCCTTTCCAGGAATGGGAGATGAAAAATGGAACCTAAGCATAGCAAAACCACTCACTTTCCATAAAGGCCTTACCTATTACAGACCAAGACATAGGCTGCAAAGGACTCATCTGAAAGGTCATTTTGAGCGATACAATGTAGGAAGTTTAATAATTCTGTTAAGTTAATGGTAGCTTGGCGCTAATTCGCCTGTATTCCCTCTACTGTATTGCTGTGTAACTACGTGTGCCCCTTTTTATTAGGTATATCTCCTTATTTCCAACTTCACTGGTAAAGAAAAGGAAAACCAAAAAAAAACCCCAAACCAACCATAGTAGTTAAGAAGCCACAGTTGAAAGTTTACTTTGCTGAAACAGCACAGACCAGCGGTGTTAATTCTATGGCATCATTCCACCTGAGCACTGCTGAAGATGGTGCCTAAAGACCGGTGTGAAATCGTAACTCTTACAGGTTAAAACTGACTTTTGAGGTCGGACACAGAGTCAGGTCTTGCTCACTAGCAGTCTCTTTGCTGTTCATGTGGCAAAAGAAACGTGAAGAAGGGTATTCACCTGAAGAAGCAGCAAGGCTCGCTCGGCCGAGAACGCAGGAGCTCTGCAGTGCCACCATCCTCTGTGCTGCTGCAAGACCGTGGGATGACACGACTCAGCTGTGAGGCATTTTTTGGATACTTTTTAGACAGACGATTTTGTCATTGGGAGATAAAACGCTGCCAAACTTCGGGGAAAAAAAAAAAAAAGCTGTTTTGTACGTTCTCTTTATTAATGTTCTGAAGCACCAGTCGTTTTCAAAGGTCATGTTCTTGAACTATGACTCGTTCCTGATTTTTTTAAAAGGCAAACAGGTATTTTTAGATACTGCTTCTTTTCTATGCTTTATGAAAAAGAAAAAAATAATTGAAAATAATCCTCAACAGATAATGGCAACTCAGAATAACTTATGCAGTCAGTCTTGTTTTGGTTTTTATAATATAGTATTGTTAAACTTGAGTTATAGAACACTGCTGTACTTAGTTTCCTTTGTCTTTTCAGACCTCATCTATTATTTTTGAGGAAGATGGACTGAAAAGGTGATAGTTTTCAGATTCTTTTATAAACAATTTTACAAATAATTGGGGATTTTCTCAGACATGAGTCCATTTCTGTTTACTAGGAAACAGCATCTTGCATTTTAGTCTGTAAAATTATAAAATCTGTTTTTCTTTCTCTCCATCCATGTCACTCCTGAGAAATTATATGCGGTAAATTGTCAACTGAAGTCCTTCAAAATCTCAAGATTGGTTTGAAAAAATCAGGAGGAGAGGAAACGTATAATAAGATGGCCTCTTTTAAGTTTTTCTCTGTGGTTTTTTTAAGCCTTTGGAGAGCCTTCAGTCTTACTCTCAAGATGTTTTTCCTCCTCAACTGAGGAGTAGAAAATGACTTTAATTAAAAAAATTAAAATACTACTCATATTTTGAGATAATCACAGATGTTAGGGCTGGAGTCTTGATAATTAGTTTAGACTGCAATTAAAATCACAGAAGCTGGCAAGACAGCAGTTATCAAGGATCACATCCCTTTAATGGCCACACCTATAGATTATCTCTTAACCTTTAGGAAAGGGTGTGTGCAACTCACGAAGGGTACACTGGGATTCCCAGCTGAGCTGGGTGCCAGAGGACTTCCTGCAGGAGTTGGTGGGATTTGAAGACACAGAGCTTTCAAAAAGACCTGATAGCAGACAGGAGACAGGGCTGTGTCCTGTTCCCAAATGCAATTAGCACCAGGAATCCCACTGACTTTAGCAGCATAGGAATGGTGCATGACAAAAGGCTGCTTGCCTCTTGGGACTGTGCTTTGTACAGAGTGCTGCAGGAATGCAGATACAGTAGGAAAGCAAGTGTCAGTGTGGTTTTCATTGAAAACACAATTTTTTAATATTATTTTAGGTCATCTACTTACTAACTCTATAAGTAGAGGGCACATTCTATGCTGTGTGACTATGGACTAAACAGCGTCAAATTCCCACAAATAATCGCAGAAACAATTTGAAGCAAAAGTAAGTTCATTTAGGCTTTTTATTTCAAATTAAGTTATTTATTTGTATATTGCAATAAATATTTAATTTATATCTGTACATATTTATAATGCAAATTAGGCTTCTAGTCAACTTTTGCAATGATTTAACAGTTGCCATTAAGAAGTGGTCCCGTATCAAGTAATGCAGAGTAGTCAAAAGCCAAATCACTTTGTCTTGTTTACCCTAAATTGGCATTGTACCTTCCATCCCCTATATCCCATGGAAAACAAAAAAAATTGAGTTCCTTGGCAAGGACAAGGAATCTATGCCCGAGATAAATGCGTGCACATTTCTGCCCAAGCAAACAGAAGGGTGTGGCGCTGGGGCCGTGCACACAACCAGCGGTGCAGGTCACCCTCAGCACCCACAGCCCCCTCGGCACCGACAGAGCCTGCTGCAGCAGGGGCTGACAGCAAAATTAAGCATCTTTGGCTCTTCCTCCAGCAAAGGCTCGGTAAAGCCACCACTGCCCCCAGCCTGGCACGTGCTGTAATTGTATGTCTCTGTTGTATAAGTGCATTGGTACCACTGCAGTTTGCATTAGTGTATTCCATATAATGGCCAAGGTTTTGAAAGAAGGAAAGCCAAAAACCTTGGAAAGTAACCAAGGTCTGTAGACCACATTCGGTGCTGTGAAATGTACTGTGTTGTCTTGAATAGCACTATTGCTGCACAATTTTTTATAAAGAGCGACAGAGCTTGTATTTTCACCGTTTTTAGATTTCAGGATCACCAGGCAAACTCAGCCACAGAGCAGCATGACTTTTGTTTTAAAGGAAAACTCTCATATTTTGAACCATTTCTATGTCTTTTAAGAAAATGTTACACTTGTGCTTCCTCACCAAACACCTGTTACTGTACCAGGTGCTTTTTTTATTTTTTTTTTTATGGGTGAATCTTTTTTTAATAATAAAAAATAAAACAGATCATAACTTTGGGGGATCAAAGGTGTTTTTTTTAATGAGATGACTGTGGCAATTTGGTTTTTCAAATGGAGATTATTAATTTAGTGTCAAGTTTTGTTAGAAACTTTCAAATTAATTGGCCCAGGGTGTATGTTGTAAGATAATGTTCTCATATTAAGAATGTAATTATTTCCTTCTTGTATTTTTTAAAAAACAAAATCATATTTAAAAAAAAAAACCTCTCTGTGAAAAAAGCATGAAAGAAACATGGAAAAGAAAAAGGTTTTGTTTTATTTTTGTTATTGGATGTGTTGGCAGTGCCCATTATAATTGACTGTAAATATAGTCTTTCTACTGTATTTCTCAATGTATTTAAGTTTTTTGACACACATTCATGGAAACTTCTGTTAAGAAAAAAAAACAAAAAAACAAAAAAAAACCAACAAAAAAACCCCACAAAAACAAAAGTCCCAAAATAGACCCACCTTCAAATGTGTGTCTTAGTAGCTTCAATTAACTTTATGCCTCTCTAGTTTATTCTTCAGAAAATTCTTGCGAAGTGTGAAAAAAGACTGGCACCTGCTAGGTGCGACAGATCCAAGACCATTATTAATAAAGTTACCTGTCAAGAAAAGAAGGATTTGCATTGTTGTTTCTTGGTATTTGTCTGGATGAGAAGTTGGTGGCACCTTAGCAGGTCTCCTGCAAAGGTCAAGCTCAGCTGAGTTCCATTCTCCTGTCCCAGTCAGCTGGAAAATGCTTGCATGGGTTATAATGAATATTTTTTGGTATCAGTTGTGTCCCCATTTAACTGAGCAGTGACCTTCTGCAACTTGAATGCTGCCTATCTAAGGACTCACTCAGCCATAGAAAGGTGAAGTTCAATGTATTTAGAGCTCATAGCAGCAGCTTCCTCTTGCCTTGTGTGACTGCATCAGTTTGCTTAGATGTCAACTCCATTAACAAATTATGTAAAATGTAAAACATTAAAAATTACCTCTAAGTAATTAAAGTGGCTTAAAATCAAACTGAGCTGACCAGGCTACCTAAAGATGAATATAGCAGTTCCTTATAGGCAGCTGACAGACAACATTGAAAAGTGTTAAGCCATAATTACTCCTTATTGTTTTTCTTAGATTTTTGCTCTTGTTCCTATTACACCACCAAATGTAGAAAACAGAAAATAACATTTCATTTTCCCAAACTGAAGGAAGCAATATCATAAAGTAGTTGATTAGTTTCCTTTCTGTACTTAACAGCCTCCAAGATTAGTATGGAGTTATAATAGTTAGGTCCATGTACTGCATAGTAACAGCAATTAGGCACAAAAAATCAAAACAGCAAAACAAGAGAAAAATAAACACAAAAACACAACAGGGAAAAAAAAAAAAAAAAAAAAAAAAAAAAAAAAAAAAAAAAAAGAGCTGGCAAAGTCCTGTGGTCTAAAGTGTAACAGATAGCTCTAGGCCCTCTCTGAGTCGTACAGCTTGCACAAGCAAATGCTAAAAAACAAAAACTACCTGCATTGCTGATACCTCAACCATCTGCTTTTGGACCTATAGGGCATTATTCAAAACCTGGGCACTGAGTGCCATAAGTAAATAAACTCTATAGGTGATGGTACCAAGGACCAATAGCAACCTCTCCAGACAAGAAAAAATACTATTGATCTTACAGTGAATTTCAAAGGGACAACAAAAATAACGTCATTCCGGGGGGAATGTGGGTGTGGGGAATCTTGAGAAGGGAATGGAATCAATTAAAAGGTTATAAAAATGGGGAATGAAATAATCCCTGCCACTAAGAATACAAACTAGAAGGGTATCAAAATTATTGGGCAGGTTCAAAATAACTGCACAGAGGTGCTTGCACTCACTGCCCAATTCAGCTACAGAACTTGTCACTGAATTTTACAGATGCTAAAAGCTTATATGGGTCCATAAACAATAAACCAAATTCGTGGCAGAAAGTAATTACTGAAAGCCATCAAACACAAAGCTACCTGCTTTGAAGCACAAAGGTCCAGCTCCAGGGTGGATGGAGGCTGGAAGCACATTCTGGTTACGCGTCCTCGTGTGCTTCCCCCTGTTCCTCTGCTATATTACTGTTGATAAATGAGACTTTCCTTTCATAGAAAAATATTTAGTTTTTTCTCACCAGCAGTTACAAAAATATTCTCTCCTATAAAACAATATTTTTTTCAATTTCACTTTTAAAGCAAGCATCTGTCTTAAGATCAAGGCAATGCAATATTATTCCTTCACAATTTATTAAATAACTGTAAAAAATCAAATCTTACCAAGGATATTCCTCTTCAGTGATGACAAGGAAATAATTTTCCCATTAAATTTTGTAGAATTGCATCTCAGTAGGATCACAGCTACATAGTCCCAATTTGAACATGAGTAAAAATCTTTATTCCTGGTTTATTAATTTTTAAATAGATTGATAATTTCTGTCACCTCATTATTCCTTAGGATTTTTAACATGCTTTTTAGCATGTATTGCTGATCTGGAAATTTTTGAGATCAGCTTATGGTATAATGCTGTAATTGATCCTTTTATCACTTTCAATACACTGAACAACATCTGTAGCATTGTGCTTCAAATTTTGAAAGCCATGAGGGTCAGAATACAGTAACATTCTCACCACAGCAGCTGGATTCATATGAAAGCAAAGCATCTTTCAGGGCATTAATCACATAAATAAAAAAATGCAAGAGAAGTCAGTGTCTTAAAGAAAACCAGGAAAAAATACTGGCTGGTGTTTGCACCTCAGAGCATATTATACAGACATAATTTATGATGATGTTGAAGCCAGTTAAACTTCAAAATAGTAGAGCAATATGACTGATGAGGACAGCAAAGAAAACAGAAGTGAAGTGATTACCTTGTTCCTTTTTTTCCATGGAAATCAGTTTCTGAAGTAAAGTAGCCCTTCAGGTTTAGTGTTAACAAGTTTCATTTGGTGTCTTATTTATGGGAACTGCTTGGCTGTGTTTGTTCTCGCTCCTGCCCTTCCAAGTCAGGAGATTCCCTCAGAAAAAACTACTGGAACATCACTAAAAATAAGCAACTTTAGGGTTTCTTTTAGTTTTGCTTTTATTTAGAGCACTAAATTTTGAAAATGAAATGTTGTCACTTGAGATTCAACAGGCTGCTTTTGTAGAGATAAATGGCAGTTTGAAGTCTCAGCTAGCCACAATATAGGATTAGAATACATAAAATGAAAACCATCAAAATGTTTCCTAGCTGAGCTACACAAGTAGGGAAAGCCTTAATCTTCATTTCTGAGCCCAGCCTCACATTTAGCTTGGTGTGCCACAGGGTAGGGTCATACAGCTCACACCACAGGGTTCCTCCAGCTGCCAGGTCTTTCAGAAGGGACCATGAGAAAGTGCTGAACTAGGGCAGACTGAGAAAATTAGGTTTAAACTTGCTGTTTGAATTTTTTTCCTTTTAATTGCCCATATTTCTATCCTCAAAATATATCCATTCCGCAAATAAATAATACATTTGTTGTCCTATTAAAACTTCATTGTAGTCTATAAAATTTCTATATCTAATTTTAAAAAAAGGTAGATAATAATTTATGTTGCTGCTTTGTGCCAGGTTGAGGTTTAGTAAGACTTCACGTTCCATATCCACAACACTTAGCAACTTCTCTGCTCTTCCCTACTGAGGGCAATAGGCGGTGAAAAGAACCGTCAAGTTTTTATTCCACCAGTGTCAGACCTTCCATGGAAAGGCCAAGGTGCTGTATCAAGCTGCAAAGCAGCAGCCACCTCTCAGCAAATCATAAACTGTTCCAACCCTAAATATGAGCTACCCCAGTAGCAGTTCATCTCAAGACTCTGAAGCACGAAGGAGTGTCCAGATGGCAGGGATGCCAGGCATATTCTGACTTTAGCAATTTAGTGACCTTTGCAAAGACGGAGAGCACTTACCAGGACCAGTAAGAAAATCTGTAGGACAGTAGCGCCAAGCCTTTTCAGAAATACACTACATAATTAGGTGTTTCATTTCCAAGGACTGTAGCCAGAGTGAAATAGATATCGTATGTCTTTGCTGGGCACGTCCAGTGGGCATAATTCTGAAGATTTTGTCTTGGCTGGCTTTATATGGGATTGAATATAATTTGTAGCTCCAGTTTTATTTTGAGTCAGGGCCTGATCGTTGCATACAGCTGCAGCTGGCTTAAGAAAAAATCTGGACTTGCAGAGCCCTCAATTCTGCAAGGAGGATGCAGCTTCTATACAGCACAGCCAACTCCTTAGGAAAAGACAATGCAGTTAATAAAGAAAAAAGAATAAACAAGGAGCAAATAGTTTGTGAAGCTAATGGAAATGGAAGAGATTGGAATTAAGGCCTGGGAGGGGCAGAACACATATAGCTTTGTTCTGCTGATGGTGGTCTCTTACGGGGAGAGGCTGAAACCTGCTGAATTCTTTAATTCTTTAGCTAGATAAAAGTGTTCAGCTTCTGATTCAGAGTTCTAGAACAGCAGCTGCACGGCTTCAGTCTCACCACAGTGTGTCACCCTCCACCAGTTATACTGCAAAAACTCCACTCCTAGGGAAAAGCGGAAAAAGGATTTTCCCCTTTTTCATAGCAATGGAGTTGAGCTGCGCTGTGGGAGGATGAAGTGGAGTGGCTAAAGAGGAAGAGGATGAAGGTTTGCTGCAGCCTTTGAGTTCAGTGCTGCTGAAGGTGAGTAGTTTTACTGCTGGTAACTGACAAAACACACGAACTCTGGGGACTGGTTAACCCTTTTTCCCTCTGCAAACCCCTTGAAATGCTTCACAAGAAAAACAAAGCAACCAATAGTTTAGAACCAGATTTTATTAAAAGAAAAACCTGGAGTGCAGGTTCTCAGGACAAATGCATACCTTTGGATGCAGTGGAGTACACAGGTACGTATACAGTAGTTTGCCTGCTACATGTTTGGAAGCTGAAAGAGACCGTGATAATCTGTACTGCACAGTTCATCACCATTGTTAAAAGTTGCCAAAAACTCGGTAGTGGATCACTAACAGATACTTGGTTATGTGTGTGCACTACATATTGCACAAGACTTTTTGATTAAGCTATTACTTGTGCAATTGAATCACAGTTAAGTGTTACGTCAAGCATAATCAAACATATATTTGTTTCTTTCTCTCAAAAACAGCACGTCACTACAAAACTGCCATTAAATGTTACATATTTACAAAAATATACAAATAACACTTTTCCCCATTTATGACAATGCACCAGTTATGGATTAATTTCGTTCTTCCCTTGAGCCCTGATACTGTATACAAAGAAACCTGCTTTATTAAAGTCAAGGTCACCTGAAACAAAATTAGGCAAAGGCATGTTCTGTTTTCACAAATATTAGAATGTGCAAAGGCAGAAGGAGAGGACTGTGTAGTCATGTATGTTAAAGGTATGGACTGTAAGATACTGATGACTGCTAAGAGGCTTTACATGGATTGGAAGGGCCCCTTTGTCAGAAATCCAGTTCGATACAGTGTTAAGCATTTGCTGATCAAGTCACAAGTATTTAAAAAAGAAAGTTCTACTTTGGTTGTAATTAGCTTACATCTATCCAAAGTACTGTTGTGCTAACCATGGGAATAAGAATTACAAAGAAAATCAGTTGGTCACCTGTGTGAGTATGGGTGCAGGGAGAAGATGACTGATTTTAACCTGCAGCTGCATTTCAAATTCACTGTAGGTGAAATTCTTCTGTAACACAAAGCTGAATTGACAAAGTCCATGGAACTGCTTGGTCATAAATTAGGGTAGAATTTGGCCCTGCAATGCTAAATAAATTATGTTCCACATTAACAACAGGGTAGCAAGAAATGCTTTGTGGATTTTCACAGGACATATGTCTAGTTTTCATTTTATTTGCTTTCAAATATTTACGAAGAGCTATAGCTCTAATTAGCACAAAAAAAATATGATTTTGGACTTGGTTTAATTACCATTTTTTCTCCTTTTTTTCACATGGGTAATGCCAACAAAATCTGTATTTATCTGTCCGAGTCTAGATTGAGAGATTTTGGACCCACCTGTGCTGAAACAGCCACAGATGTACTGTAAATAAGCCATTTTTCATCCTTTACTCTTAAAATGGAAAATTCTCCCATTCCAACATGCATTATCTCTTCAAATATTCCTCCAGTCTAGGATAGACTGATATTCCTAGTGCAGCTTCAAAAATACAGAGCGATGATACTAAGATAATTTCATTTAGGTGAGAAAGGGATCTCCTAAAACCACACTTGCAATGCACTAGGGTGATATTCTTCAAAACCACCTTCTGCAAAGAAACCTATCTAAGTTTAATGGAAAGGTAAATCACAGGAGCTGTATATATTTGTAAAAATAAGTGGTAAGTAAAGCACAAAAGTGGAAGCTTTCCAAAGCACTCTGCCAGATGATCCAGTACCCCACCTCTTCCATCTGCTATCCTGCTGCAAACTTCTTGTATTTATTTTTCCTCAGCCACACAGAAGAGGATGAAAATTAGTTAATCCCCTTTTGACATCAACCCAGCTTATTGGCAGAATGACAGTCAGAGAAAGACAACTCAGAATAGACCGGGATCAAGAGAGAATTCAAGAATATTTCTCCATTTGATTATGTTTTCCCTCCAGAGCCTTCTGCACTGCAGCAAGCACAATCCATGACTTTACACTCAGGAGGAAATAAATCACAGCTTGTCAGTGACAGATGAAAAAAAGGAGCTGTACTCAAAGGCCTGGTGTGTATACGAAATGGAGGAACTCTCTGTTCCAAACATTAAAATTTCTAGTCACATGTTCAGTAAACTCCAGTCGCTGGTGGTTACCCTCAGGAATATTATACCAACTCCATTCATCTTCTCTAAATATTATAAAATTACAGCTCATGGAGGTATTCTAGCAAATTACATTTAAGCAGTATAAATCCAAGACACAGACCCTATAGAGTAATTCTTCTCCCTTGCTTTCTAGCTCAGTGCTGTGCTAAGGGGGAACACCATCAGCAAATGATCCACAGTCCTCCCAGCAGTAAACCTCCATTGGAGCTATCTCTGGAGCACACCATGCATGCAACCTGGCTCCTGGGAAGCAACCTCTTTTCCATGCACCCCAGGTGAGATGTTGCTGCAAGTCAGATCTGTCTTAAATTATAGGTAGAAATGGTGATAATTTCACATATTCTTAGCACTGCCTCCATTTACACTCATGGTTTAAAGTCTCTGTGCATCCAAAAAAAACTGAAAACAGTTGCCATTACAAATTAAAGTAAGCTTCAAGGCTTGCACAAAACAAGACTAAAAACTCGTGGTAAAACCATGCACACTGGTAATGCTTTCTCCCTGCTTTTCCTTGTCCTATTTAGTCCTGTGCTTCCCTCTTTCCCACATCTTTCTCACATACACTCCCTCTCTAACACAGGCTGTACCCTTCACAGATACTGTTGAGCTTTTCAATTATCTCATTCCCATAAACTTCTCCAAGCTCCTCCAATAAGATGATTCTGCCAAATCTATTGGGTGACTTCGCTTAAACTTGTATTTTATGGAACTTGAAAGCAAGCCTCTAGGAAGGGTTGCATACAGATCTGTTCCACAAGCTGTCAAGTCAAATTGCTCCCGACTCCCTATTAGCAAAGGATCCTCTTTACCTCACCTATTCTTCAGCTTGAGGTTGTAACAATTTCTCTAAAAGGCTGTGCATGATCTTGGGTCTCAGCATTTCCCATACTGAAATACAAATGCAGCCCAGTGGTCTGGCAAGGTATCTCTGCCCAACCTTCCTGCAATTCTGTACCTGCCAGATCCCAGGGCTGGCAAAGCAAGCCAGCCCTTGCTGTGCTCCAGGAAACTCATGCAGACACCATGTCTCAGACCCATAACCCAAAAGGAGGCAGAAGAAGGCATTCTGGAGATAATAGATATAGCTGTCTGCCAATTAAAGATATAATTTCACTACAGACCAATGGCAAGATCAATATATACGCTGATGAGACAGGAAATACTAGGTATTTATTCTTTCAGGGAGTACAACACTCATCCACATCTCAAACTAGAAGCATGTGCTCTCTGGGACAAAGATCTGAGAGAAGTTCTGGAAAGGCAAAGGATAAGAGTTCCATAAAGATTTAGACAAAATGAGAGCAAAAATTAAAACTGAAAGGATTAAAAGATACCAAAGTGGGAAAGAAAGAGGAAGGAGGGACTGCAGTGAGAAAAAGCATAGGGAACCTCATCAACTCAGATAAGACAGAAGAGCTCAGAGGAAAGTCAGGGAGGGGGAAGAGACCATGATTCTTCCTGCTATCACTCAGGACACAGTAGAGTGCATAGCCAAATAAAAACATAGACAGAAACAGAACTTAAAACAAAACAAAAAGCGTGGAAGAAAAGGTGAACTCCAGAGAACTGATCAGGAGGAGAAGGCAGGCAAGGCAGAGCTAAAACAGCAGCAGTAATGAAAAAGAACAAAAGGACTACAAAAGGGGAGGGAAAGGAGGAGAAACAGAAAAGACTGAATTTTTTTTTCTATAAAGTGTCACCAAGTACTTAGCAAAGAGTTGAAAGCATTAAACAATGCAAGTGACTTCTCTGAAGAGTTCAGCATCTCAAAAGATAAACCCTAAGAGAGGAGTGTATTCACAAGTAAATGGAACCAATGAATCAGGCAATTTCCTGGCCATCTTGTTTGCGAAGATATTCTGTAATATTAACCAATTAAATGCCCTGCTGTGAATCCAGGACTTATAGGTGGTGTATTATAATATTATCCTTCAGACCAGTTTTACCACTTGAAAATGTACCACGTGTATGTTACTGACGTTTGGGGTTACACTTCTCCTTCTGCACAGTCTATTCATAATCCATAACAAGAATATCTCAAAAGCCACATGGATATAAGCTGGCTGTTTTTCTGTATGAGTTGTCCTCATTAAAAATATCTTTTTTCACAATTTCAAAAAGATTTCCTTTTATAAACTGTTTTAATCAATAAGCAGTGTGAATTAATACTTTTTATTTAAAGAAAAAGCGAATAAGCCAATTCATGCGCTTTGATCTGCGAGAGCAGACACTGTCAGTATGAACTAAATATAGGTATCATAAGCTGGTTAAAATTAGCAACAAATAACATAGAAATATAAGACATGCTAAGAAAGTTATTTGGAACGCCTGGCCTTCCTGGTGATTAATATACTCATTTTGCCATTAAAAATATGTGCAAAAAAGGCTTATTATTTAAGTAGTGCCATGTACTGCTGCATGTCTTATTGCTGCTCAACAGGGCTTTATGTCCACTGTATTGCAAGTAATCAGTGTAAAGATGCTAATTCTACAGAAACTCAGAAATCAAGTCTGATCAATAAAGCTGAAGTTTGTGTAATGCCTTCAAGCGTTGCAAGGAAATAATATTAAGCAAAATTACTTGTGTAAGGGAGGAACATACTTCTTGTCAGGGCTAGGGAATGTCACTTCTAAACAAAAATCAATCTGGAAGGACAGAAAGACAAAGACTTTGCAATTAAGAATATGTATTTTTATAGATAGTATTAAAATGTATTTAATACAAACCATAACAGCTCTTTGATAAGGATTTTGTTCACACAGCTATGTCATTGAGTTTCAGAGTACATATTTCTAAGCCTCCCAGTATTTCTTGTGTTAGATACTGTCTTACAGAGATCATCTCAGCTATCAGCACATAAACTACCTGAAAACTACCTGACAAGCTTACTATAAGGAAAAGAAAAAGGAATCAAAAGAATGAAAGTCATATGTGGATCCACAATTCATATTGTAAGTAATTTGCTACTCCATTTAACAGGAGGAAAAAGGCTGGGACTGAAGACCTTGCATAATCTTCCCATTCAGACAAGGGAAATGAACTGTTCTATTCGACCCCAACACCAAGAAACACTTCTGCACACCCTCCAGCTTGAGGTTACACAGAGAATTGGAGACAATGCTGCCAAGGTGATCAGTCAGGTAGAAGGGCTAACTTGGGACAGAAGATTAAAAAATTAAGAGTGCACTGTTTGACATTTCCCAAAGACTGCAGGGTTAGGCTATAAATTGCAAAAGCTAACTGAGGGTCTGAGTTATTGGTCACTTTGCTGATTATAGTCTAAAAATAAGTGAAAATGTCACAGGAATAAACATGCATTCAAATGGCACTGAAAGGGCTAATACTGAGATACTGAAAGAAAATAAGGAACATGAAAATACAAACTTCACATTAAGAAAACGATCTGAGCAGGCCCTACTTACAGACAACTAAATTATATTCTAATGAAAGTTTCAGAAATACTTTCTCAGACTAGTATGATTTGGCTATATGTCACTCTCTTGAAGAAAGTTGTAGAAGCAATGTGCAACTGGGACTAGAACAGAGAAAATGACCCAGGAAGCAGCTTTTTGGATGGACTTCAAAGACATAACAAAATTTTGCATCTTAAAAATCAATGTTTATAAAGGTAAATGCTTATAAATTTCTTCCTGGTGGAAAGCCAATATTTTGAGAGAAATGTGCACTTACTTTCATCTAAAAAGATGAAGTGAAAATGAAGATGGAAACAACACAGTGGTATCAATCAATATACAATAAAACAACTATAATAACTCCAACTGACAGGGATTGTGCAATGAAAAAAATTCTTAGTTTCTCTTCTCCCCCCCTTCCAAAGTCTCATTAATGAAAAATTACAAAACTTCTTTTATAGGAAACATAGGAAAAATCTATTACTGAAATTGTCATCGTTTCTATCGACTTAGCAACATTGTATTTGCCTTGAAATAACACTAGAAATTCAAAGCTTATCAGAACCACTGGTTCATCATCAAAAAGTTACTGCAAAAAATGCATGTATTTAATTTCTTATAAATATTTTCTTTTTTTCTTTTTCCCACACATTTCTTTGAGCATGTGCTTGTGTAAGGAGGACGGAAACTACTGCAGATCCATTCTATTGACCTCTATTAAAGATACAGCATACAGTAGGTAGAGAATTCCTACTAAAGGGATGTCTCCTGGGACCTAAAACACAGCTAACCAGGATAATCATGTCATATGAAACCCGTTTTGCACTAAGAACTACTAATGGCAAAGCACTGATCTGTATTTGTCTAGAGGACAGTAACTTAACAAATCATCTACTTC
Source organism: Myiotriccus ornatus (assembly GCA_036023395.1). Lineage (NCBI taxonomy): Eukaryota > Metazoa > Chordata > Aves > Passeriformes > Tyrannidae > Myiotriccus > Myiotriccus ornatus. Next base: position 62,856,430 of record JAYRBT010000139.1, on the reverse strand, counting down.
ATATGAATAAACAGTTTACTCCTCTTTACACCAGTCATTGAAAGAACACTCATCAAGAGGCATACAATTCAATGAGAATATCATAAAATAATTCCAAGAAATTGGATTTGAATTGGAGATAACAACATCTTGCCTCAGGCTGGTATCTTCTATTTCTTCACAGCCATTTTCACCACCCTCTTCTACAGAGTACAAAAATACACTGGTTTATATTGATTTTACTTTTGAGAAATTAATTAACACTGTGTGGATTTTCCTTAAATGTGCTCTGAGCATTTCTGAGTACTTTATATGGATGGACCATTCAAAAGCCATATAAAACATTCAATGTCAAAAGGGAAAGCAAAGACAACAGCTGTAAATCTTGACAGACCTGTCAGTATGATCCTTCAGATCATACTGTTTGGAGCACTCTGAAAAGTACAGGGTGTTTTTGAAATTGCAAATACATCAGAATTTAAGAAGGCCAAATCTGCCAGTGAGGCCAATACACTGCCAGTTTTGTTGGTTTCAATATAGTTCAATACCAGTGCTGGTAAATATCACTGTACCCATTTTTATACAGTTTTTGATCAAATAACACTAAAAAAAGGTAAGTTGAAGATATTACAGTAAAATCACAGCCAATGTTGCAGTGTTACCACATAACCATATGTTCTAATAACAGTGTTTAAATAAAATTCCCTTTTTTTTCTTTTTACCACTGCTGTACCTTTTTTGGATTATGCATTTTTTTTCATTTATACAAAATTGCATCTGGTTACAGTAGACTACTTTTAAGAACAGCATTAATTACAAGTAAAACAAAGAAAGTGAAACCATTAATACTTTATGCTTGCAAAATTCTTTGACTGTGATGATCCTGAACTAACAGTAATTAATTTAGCCTCACAATATCCCTGTGAGGCAGGTAATTAATATCAGCCCCATTTTATAGGTGGGGAACCTGGGGCATGTACAGGTTAAATAACTTGCCCAAAGTCTACTAATAAATTTAATTAAAACATGTAAAAATACTGCATGTGTGCGTGCATGCATGTGTGACTAGCACTTGTGCATAGAAGCAACTTGTTTCTGAATACACATGATTCAGGATTTTAGATCCACATAAAGGATAAACTGGTAAGATATCATGGATGAAGTTCAAGAGATTTGAAATCTAGCACTAGTGAGTCTTCTCATTTAAAGATAAACCAAGACACCATGAATGAGAAAATGGTAATAGCACTTTCTCAGGGTTAAAATAATTTGTTTTAAAGTTATTCTTGCCAGGAAATCAAGGGCTCCTTTATTATCTGCTGGGTATTATTAATACAGTTACAGCAATGCCAGTATCTCTTTAGAAAACAGCGCTTTTGAGACATGACAAACCAACCTCACTGGAGTACTGCATGAATCAAATTAATAAGCATCGAAAAACATTATTACTGGCACTACATTGTGCTAAGTGTTAATTAGAGTACCAAGCAATATTCTACTGTGTTCCAAAAGACTCCTGTGATCGGAGACACAAATCAGTTGGAATTAAATGTATAAAACTAGCTGTTAAAGCATAAATTAGATGTGTGACCTAGTTCCAGTAGAGTCCTTTGCCAATCAGACTAACCATGTAGAACAATCCCAAGCTAGAACTTCTATCCCATCCCTTTCCATGAGGGTGGTTTGCCAGTCACCTGCCCTATACAAATAACCTACTTCAGATTTTATTTCACAGGAACAAGTAAGATGTTCATAATACTATTTTATTCTCTGCTCCAGCTCATTCCACTAGAAAAAATGAGAAGAGCTGGTGAGGAGGGAAAGCCCCTGTTGCAATAATTCCGAGAGTTTCCAATGCACAGCACATTTTGTATTTGCACTTCTCTTCGAGAAACTCAGACTCAGATACATTTAAGACCTTGGATTTCCACTCAGTCTGGCATACAACAGTCAAATGAAGCAGTGCTTCTCTGTTAATAAATTTACATGGCACTATACAACTAAATAGGCAGAAATTTTAGAACAATTTTTGAAATTATTTTCCTGAGCAGTTTGCAAGTGCTTTTCAGAATCTTCACTCTAACTTTTCCACCTAGTTCCTTACAGTAATTTTATAATCTAGATTTTCTTGTGCTTTACACATACATCTCGTGGGTTTTGTGAGAGCCTACAGTACAACACTGAATTATTACACCCCAGTTCGTTGCATTTGATGACAATATGCTCTAAGATATCCACAGCTACATGGAAGAATTACTCCAATGCATACAATAATTTTAAGACAGTTCTTCTCTGTTTTACTAGCATTCATTATTTTCTGTTTGCTTATTCTGGATGATGTAGTTAGCTATCTGTATACTTCTTAAACAAGGTGGTGTGTGAGCTTGTCTCTAGCATTAGGATGACATTCAGTGAGTACAGTTATTTATTCTCTAAAGGCAAGAGATTATACAGGTTTCTGAGAGAAGCATTCTAATCCCAGGCAGCTGAAACACTCCACCCCCCCCCCCCCTTTAAACTCATCACACCACACTCGGTGTCCTACAAGGCTAAATTAACCACAGAGAAAAGACAAGAGAGGTGTGGATTCACTGTGCTGCTGTTCCCTGGGGATGCAGAGGTCAAGACTAGGAAACTCTGACCCAGCTCACAGAACTGGGATTAGGAAACACTGACCTGACTCACAAGCCTTTTTTCAGGCAGCTCTTCCAGAATCCCCTCCCTCCCTCTCTTGCCCTCCCTGCAGGAATAGGGGCCAGCGGTGGCAGGGACTGAGTGACACCCTGTGGTGATGGGAAGGCAATACGAACCCCTAAATCCTGCCCCATTCTCCCCATGACCCTTCAGATTGTCAAACTAACCCTAGTGGAAAAGGTCAGAGTTTGCCCACCCCAACCTGCAAGGGCAAAGAGCCAGAGGAAATCTCAAACAGGGATGCAGTGGGAAGGAAATGGTGGTGCTACCCAGCCATTCATGGAGGAGAGCTCTGACCTATCTGGCACATCTGCTTGAATAGGAAGTTTTAAAAAAATAACCATACAAAGAAAGTGACTTAAAAGAGGTATTTACACTCTCTGGAAATTTAAAAAGAGACAGGCCACTAGCACAGGATTTTACAGGATAACTCATCTGGCAGCTGCCATCATCCTGGAGGTGCTCACTCAGGAGAAAGGAAGAGAGGAACTGAAATGACTGTCTGCAAGTGAAGGCACCTGGTCTGGAAATAGCATCAAGCTGGTGTTTTTCTTTCACACAGGGTGGGATTGGGGGAGATACTGGTGCTGATAGTTTGTCAGGACTTGCTACACTTACAAGAGCATGATCATATATTATGAGATATCCCAATTAACATTTTACTTCCTTTACTCTGCAGAAGGACCTAAGCCTAAATTCATTAGATTGTCTCACACATGTTTAAGTTAAGAGCTTGTCTCAACTAGGAGTGCATTTGTCTCTCACTCAGTCCTTTCCCAGTACAGAAACACTTGGCCTCCTAAAAAAATTGTCATCGTGATCAACCAACCATCTGTTCTGGTCTAGTCACTTGTGAAAAAAATCACCTTTCCAGGATGAAGAGTCCCAGTCTTCTGCTGAATACCTCAATTAAAAATATAATTAAAAAGTTACAGTCAATCTTTCTACAAATAAACATAAAGAAATAGAGCATATACAGAAAAGAAATAAGGTGGCATTGAAGGTGCCTAGGGCTACAGATTTGCTACCATAGTTTGAGTTTCAACTGTAATGAGTTCCCAGGCCATAGGGTGAACACGACATATTATCCTTCGCCCTTGGTAACTGATGATGGATGCTTTTTTCCACAGGACTGATATTAAACCTCCTCTCCATCAGCATTTACAGCCATATTTGCAATTTTGTGACATCACCAGGGAAAAATAAAATGGTACAGAGAAGAGTCTTTCAGGTTTTGTGTTCAGCTGCAAATATCAGCTAACCAGGTAACTGTGCATCTCTCTGGAGTTGATGCTCAAAACCACGCCTGAGTGATTGCCTACGAAAATACAGAAACAAAAGGCCAACATTAGTGTATTTCAGGTACTCCACAATAAATCCCCCTTTTATTGCAGGGACAAGTCAATTGCACAAGAGAGTGGCTTTATCAAACAACAGGTCAGGTGAAGGTTGGTGCAACAGCTCCATGTACCTACAGCACACTTTTGCGCAAAGCTTTTGCTCATGGTGGTGGATTTGTGGTGAATTCCTAGGGTTTCTATCCCAGTGACAGCATAAGTTGGTTCTCTGTGTGGCTTATAAAGGTGTAGTTGTCTCGAGGGGTGCAGGTGAGGGAGGAGAATGGAACCTGAGGCGTCCATTCGACATGCCACTGACCTGGGACTGGACACTGACCGGCATCAGCAATAAGGGAACTCTGTAGCTGTTCAAGTTGCCACTTCTCCCAGAAGGAGTCACTGCAAGGTAATGGTGTTGAGGAGTCCCAAGGTGGGGGTTGCGATAAAGTAGGCAACATAAAATATATAGAAAACAAAAAAAGTGGATGGGTGAGTCTGGAAATACTGTACTGTGGAAATTCAAAAGTTATGAGAAGAGAGAGAACAAACAGAAACCCAGGCCTGTAACTCCCTGCTGTGCATGGAGTGGAGGAGGCTACTGACATCTCCCAACAGGGGGGGAGAAAGCTCACCAGAACTAGAAGAGATCTCCATAGCATAGGAACCTTCTGCAAATAATGTTGTAAACCACAATTTAATATAAAGCAGGGATTATAACATGTTTCATACTCGAGCCAGATAAAATAGAGTATCATTAACGGGAATATTTTCTTGGCAGTACTGAGCAATACTAGAGCTAGTGGAAAGTATTGCAAATAACCAAACAGTAGGGCGAGCGGGAGTATAGTTTTATGTCTTAAATAACATCTTCTGTCTAAAAGCTGTACAGTAGGTGACAAATATGGATGATTACGATCCACAGAAATGAGCTCTTTATGCTCTCCTGGAAAGGCTGCTGGTGCTGACATCCTGGCAGAAGCACAAATCACCTCGAGCTATGCATTTGCTAACTGTCTTATGTCATCAAAACATCATGATCTCGTACCCTTTAACCCTAAAATAATGCTCTGCCCAGATAGAAGATTTCTGTTTTCTCTGAGTAATGAGTGCCGGGCAAGCAGAGATTAATTCTGAATGTGTTACAAATTAGGGTAGCATTTCTTTATTCCAGCATCCCTGGATGCCTGTTTTTTTTAATAGGCCATAAGGGATTTTCTACCATTAAAAGAAGTTATGCTTTTGTACATTACTAGAGGTGTTTGAATGCTCCACTTTAATAGGCATGTCTGCAAGGACTTTGTTAGCATTCAGCTTCTCCTCTAAAGACCCTGGAGATGATCTCATCAAACAATCTTAACACAGACTTTGTTTTTCCAGGGCTGTTTTTGGAACTAACTCCGATAAAGTCAGGAGGGCAACCAAGGTTGTCTTGCAAAATCAGAATGAAAACACAGTGATACTCATACACAAAGGTTGTCAAAGAGTAGATAGAAATACACGAAGCAAAGCAAGAGGCTGGATTCTTCCCTTCTGTTCAAAGCTAACACCTCCAAGCACTGAGAAGTGGCACACTTTCAGCAAGTGAAAATAAAGACATCAACAACAAACAATAAAGGTGAAACCCAAGATAAAGAAATCTCTCCTCTGCCCAGGTTCTGTCTTTCCCAGGCTATTTCTGGTGCAGCTAAAACACGTCTTCCACGGAGTTCATGAAGACATTAGAGTTGCCTTTAACACCACGAATCTACTGCTACAAATCCCAAAGGCTTTGGGTTATCTGATTTATTTTCACAAAATGTGCAGAAATGGAACTGGGTGGTTTTTACATTGTCCTACACTTTTCAGACTGTGACCTGAAAGCAGCCTGAACACAATGTAAATTTTACAACAAATGAACCTTTTAGATCAGCACCCAGTGTTACATTAAAACTAACCACAGTGTGCAGGGATGCACACCTCCACCTGACATTGAAATCATATCTGAGAGATACTCACAGAAAGTTTCCCTTGTGGCTTCCTTACAACCACCTCATGAATACTAAGGAAGTCAATAGCTAAATTAAGGAAGACTTGTGATACTTTTTATACACGAATAAATTTAATGTTTCTAATCACAAAAACCTTAAATGCCACTGGAATATGAACGCAAATATAGCAGTGGATCTCCATACAATTAATCTGAAATCATAGAAGCATTGACTACAAATCCTTCTGGCCTAAACTCACTTTTCTACTAATTCTAGGAATTATTGAGTGAATTCAACTGTTGGAGATTATATCCTATTTTCCCAGATATAATTTATCTCTAAAATTGTCCAAGTCATTCTCCTCATATTAAACTACTGTCTCTGTACTCATGCTCTGTATATCATCCATATATTAGCCTGTGTCTCAAGCAAGCCAAAAGAAGGTGACTGGGATAATCCCTTGTTAATGGTGTTACCATTTGTGTCTTCCTGAGACTGAACAGAAAAAGAGCTAAAAGGAAAACAGTCAATTACTTATGAAAATTTATAAACTAAAAACAAAGTTACCTCTTGCGTTACCTAGTGTTTGAGAGTCCAGATCATCATCAATAAACTCCTCACCCTGGATGATGTTCTGGGTGTCCTCACTATGATTAACAGGGCTTGTCATCTCCTGCTCTTTTTCATTGTGCATCTGGGCGTAGACATTTCTGCCTGGCAGTTTCCTAAATCAGACAAGGAGAAAAAATTTTGTGATGGAGTCCTTTTGTGTCACACATACCTGGCATCAGAGCAGAACTCCAGCAGGGCAAAGTCATTCCAGAATCAAAACGATTACCAATCCAACCCTTCCTTAATTTTGTGATCATGACCTACACTTATCAACCTCTTATTCTTGGTTACAGCTCTATGTAACCACCTTATTACGATGTTCATACAAACATAATAATTAAACATCAATTTATCACTAAGACTGCAAGACAATGAACAATGCTGAAAAAATACTAAAGGCAGAGAAAAACTATTTTAAGAATTCAAGCAACAGAAAGGCCAACAAGCATTCATTCCTAGTCCCAGGTGTCTTCACAAACATTAAGTTGTATTGCAACCATCATCACATCTCCCTGGTAAGGTGGGCTGAAAGTGTGATAGCATCAAATGGCACCAGTGGTCATCAGGGTTGCAGAGAAAGAAGCAGGAGAAGTCCAGGAGACAGAGTGGAAAGAGAGCAGAGACTGAAGAACCAGGAGGCCAGGACCAAGGGGTAAGGAGTAAGAACAACTAAGCACCATGGCTGAGACTAGGAGGCTTATGACTTAGTAGTGATAAAGAGTTCTTAAGAGTTCTTAACCAGATTAACTTCGACTTTGTAAGATCAAAGGGAAAAATCAGGGACTTCTAACTTTGCAACAGAATTTATGGTTTAAACTTTTCTCAAGAGTCACACCCTTTGTGTTGCAGCTGTGCTCACCTGCAATCTGCCCGGGCACTTAAGGACATCCTTTCCTAGGCACCAACCAGACACTTCAGATTAAGAAGCTGCAAGCTATAAACTCTGCTTCCTACAGTGCAAGAAGCAGCTTGACAGCTTGATCAGCATGACAGCAAATCACGGCTGTCAAAGTCTGTGCTTGAACACAGATTATTGCAATGGGCAGACAATGAGAAGAAAAGAGAAAACAGGGTTTAACTGCTGAGGTTAAGCTGCAGTTTCTGTTGAGCTCTTTTAGACAGTGAGAAAACAGAAAAAGTGACACTAATTTTTAGGCTTCTTTCTAAAAACAACCATCAGCTGCTCCATATTCTGGCAGTTGAAAAGTTTGAAAGCTGCATAAATACACAGATTGCCCTGTTTTCTCTAGGCTTTTGAAGATGACCTGTCTTTAGACGTAATTTCAAAAGAAGGTGTCTTTGGCAGATGGCATCATCTTAGTTTGAAATAAAAGTTACCGCAGCAAACTATTCTGAACAGCACCTTCCATACCATCAAAGTAATTAGAATAAATGGAAATTGCTAAACAATGAAAGATGACTGAAGACAATTTCCCCCCTTTAAACTGAACAATCCAAAAGATGAATTTCATCCTATATAGCCCCCCAACATTATACATACATATATAAATTAGTCATTTTATCCCATTATTTATAAGCAGTACAAAGAAAGAAATCTGACTGTTCTTGCTCTTTTCTGTATCTCAGTGAAGATGGGTAAATAAAGCACAGGACTAGCCAAATGCAAAGGACAAAGTCAGAAAGATGGTCTGATGACACAGTGCTCTGCTATTATAACTTCAACAGGTCTGACACAAACATATACATAAACCCAAATCCTGCATCATTCTCCTGTCATGGATAAAAAAAGCCATGTTTAAAGAGGGAAGGACATTCCTCATTACCAAAACAAATACATTAGGTAATTAATTTTGATTTTTTTTCTCCAGGGCCAGTAACTCCTGACTGTTTTTAATGTGTCTGGTAATGAAACTAGTCATGTGGAAAACAATATTCTCTCAATCAGACCTGCATCAAACCTGTCAAATTGCTCACTTTCAGTCCACCAGCAAATGCCAAAGGGAGACATATCCCAGAAGAATGTCTTTGTAACACATCTGCAGAATTAGCACATATGTTTCTGCAATAATTAGGGGACCTTCTCAAAACTAGTTCTGACAGATTTTAGAAGCATCAATGGTATTATCAAAACAATTTTGACAAAATAAAAATCTTGAATGTCTGAAACCCATATGGCACATCAGACCTTTGCAGTTAAGTAAAGGGAGAGGTGCTGCTGTTCTGATACTGTCTGCCCAGGCTGAAGGACCTGTATGGAACCAGGTCAACAAGATGTGTCCTCTGGTGTAAATCCTGAGGCTTCAGCTCATGTCTCCTGTAAGACTAGTTAGAGATAATCATAATCACAACACCTACTTTTAAAAATTTGAAAGTTTCTTCATTCTTCCTGAATGAAGGTACCTCTCAAGTTCACAAATAATCATTAAATGTATTGTTGTTGAGAGCATTTCTTTATGGGTTAAGAATAAACGGTGTGAGATGTTATTTCTCACTCACCTAACCCTGCCCAGTCCTGCTAAGTACAGATCCATCATGGAAGACTGAGGTACTCAGTACTTCCATACTTTCCTTTGTTTGTCAACCTGACGAAGGAAAGCACGTTAGACTGTAATACTGAGTGTGTGGATTGGAGGAAGGAGAATATTACAGATCTTGAGAGAACATATACTGTAGGCATTAGACTTTTTATACTCTACAGAGATGTCTATGTGTTTCATATTTGTTTGTTTTTACAAGGAAGAGACTCAACCACACCGAATAAAATGACAGTCCAATGCTTTTCAAGAGGCACTTTTAACACATGTGCCGGATGTTCTGTTTACAAGGGACAACCACACTGGGAGATGAAACAGGATGTGGATACTGAATCCTTGCTAAAGATGGCCCTGATAGTGGCAATTTTCCAGTTGCTCCTCACTGCTCTAACAGATAGGAAGGAAGCTGCTACCCCTGCTTATACAGAGAAAAACTCCAGTGTACCCTAAAGTGCTTTGCTTTTCTTCAAGAAGCAATTGAGTCCAATGTAAGTGTTTGAAGTAGGCAGAGCTGAAATGCTTGGGTGTACATAAAAGACAACTGTGAAAACATGACAAGGCACGAAATTTGACCCAAGAGATTTATATCAGCAGTATGGAAATTGAAAGCACATTTAGAAGAACAGACAAAAAGATTACACAATTCCTTCTTTTGGGAGTTTACTCTTCATCTGCAAAATGCATGTGCTTCACATCCATCACTGGAGACAATTACCTCTGCTCAGCAGCCCCCCATGGTTTACATTTTTAGTTGCCTTTGTTTTCCCTGTAGCACTTTATTTCAATCATGAAGAAGAAGAAATATTCATGCCTGCTTTGAGGACCATAAAAATATGAGGCTAGAGACATAATTCTGCACCGTACTACTAAAGGAAATCACAGCACATGGTTTTAACCAAGCTTTTCAGGTCCTACACCTTTTAGGAGCTATTCCAGAAAGTACTTTTGTCTTCCTATATTCATAAATTCTAATCAGTTCATACCCAAAACTGCTCTTAAAAATGTTCATCAAGAAGGAACAGCAGGAGGGGATGAGATATTGATTCCCACTCATTTAAGCTCTAGTTTATTTGGCTTTCAATTCCTTCCTTGTAGAGCAAATATTTATTGGCCTTTATGCAACTTCATTCATTTTCCAGAGGCTTGATTAAAATTCTGTTTATTATAAAAACTAAGAACATATTCAAATGGCAAAGGATATGGAATGATGTAGCATTCTCTTGGAACTTAAAGGAAACTAACAACAATAATAGTCCATTAAATAGAATACTTTATTGTGGTGTTGACTTCATCATGTTTAGATTTATGTTCAGATGACTGACTTCTTTGTGCTTTAAGACACTCCTGATATACTTGCCTCTTTTATTTCAGAAATCTTTTCAGCATGCTATTACTTTGATTTCTGAGGAAGTTTTTACGAAATATTATGGATCATTAAATTAGTGCCTGGTTTTTTTTATCACTAAAAGGCACAGACTGGGACTAAGCTTGCTCTCATGGAACATAAAAGTAGTATAAGCAAGGTGGGGAAAAAAGATAGCTTTTCTTTAGAGACTGAAAATGAGATAGTAAGTCAATGAGGCAGAAGGATAACACAGTTCTGCTCCAGATTGTGGAAATGACCCAGGAGGGGGTTCATTTACCAAAAGTGGCACTTGATACCAGTGGGGGAAAAAGGAATACACACAAAATGGTATAAATCTGGGCAAAGAGGATTCACTGTGATTTGCGAAAACAATGTATGCAGCTTTAAGTACACTGCAGGTAGTTTGCATACAAATTAAAAGAGAAAGATTTTCATACTCTTTCAGAGAATCGAATTACAATTAACCAGGTAAAATATATAAGCAGAAAAGCCAACTATTTGCTCTGGTTTGGCTACTCTAATATCCTGCTGTTATACAGAAACGAAAAATAGGAAAAGATGATTTCAGATCTTCTGCTAGTAATATGATGATTACATGGCAGCTTTGATGTGGCTAAAATATAATTTTCCTTTCCTCCACTTTGCCTTGTGCAGACAGTGCTATTTCCCTTCTCTATTCTGTTGCCCAGGACCCCACAGCATAAAGCTTTTTCTAAGATGAAGAAGAAATCTTCTCTGGAAGGCAATTTGAAACCCACAAAAAAATACAAATATTGTTTCAAAGGGAATGGAAGAAATGTGTTCTTACTGAACCAAATCTAGTAAAGATGGTATGATATATAAAAAATATATTCAGGTCCCAGATATGCATTAAAAAATAGTTCTCATTTCTCAAAAATATTTTCCAGCTGCCTCATGTTTATTGTGGTCAAAAGAAGCAGCTGCAGTCCATTTTACCTGGATGTTTAAACAACTGAAGCACACTAGTGAGTATTACAACACATTGTTTGCTTGAAGCGTCTGATCGATGCTTTCCATGCTCAGAAAGTAAGAGCAAGGAAAAGGCGTGTTCCTCATGGCTTGCCCACCACCCGCATTTGCTGGTGGCACCGCCTCTTGCTCCACAATCATGATCACGCTTACCAGCTAGGTATGACCTCTTGCTCCTTCCTGCCATGCTCAAAATTTTCCCCCCAAACTATCTAAACCAATAGCTCAAGTATACCAAATGGCTCATTTGCTGGAAACGATTCTAATTAGTTTTTAAAACCATTGCAGTTATAATTTAAAATTTGCTTTTCATTTATGGAGTAAAAATAGCCCTAATCTGATGTACTTTTTTTATTTTCTTTTTCCCCTCTGAAGCAACTAATCATGCTTAGGATTGCCAGGAGTCACTTCACAAGCTCTGGGGACTCCAGCACCAGTTTTTCAAGCACATGTGGCAAGAAGTGGTTGGATGCACAAAGGAGCCATCAGATAAAGAGGGGAGGTTGGGAGAGGTTTGGAAATGAGGAGATGAAATGATAAATGCTTGCAATTTTGCAGCATATAAGAACAGAGGGCAGCAGTTTTCCTAGTCAGTGCTAAAGTATTTGGGATTAGGGCATATCAGAACAGATGTGACCTACAGTCACCTAATCAGTAGCTAGACAGCCATGACAGCTCTTGTTATCCAGCAGATCCTAAAATGTTAGATTTGATTTCATTAGAGTAGAGGGAAATTATACAATTTACATCTTTCCTATTTAATGGGAATTCCTTGAGGAACAATGAAATGGCATTGGTTTTTACTATGCATGTCACTAATCAGCCAAAATCCCACTACCTCTATATGAATCTGCCTCTGTTTTTCCCCTGCCCCCCTACCTAATTAGATGAAATACTCTCTTCGTTTTCTCCGTATGAGGCATCTGACAAAGAATCTTATGCAGAATTGTTATTTTTAGATTACTGCTCTCCCCCAAACTAATTTTGTGAGATCTACTTCTTGCGAGAGCCACCAATATTTAGCACTGAATATTGCAGTTTTCAAAAAACAAGAAATTAAACAGGAGCAGCAAATGTCATCCTTGCTTATAAAAGATTAATAAAAAAAGAGGTATTGGATTAGTGTCTGATGTTTTGTCAATACCATCTTTCATCTCCCAATTCAGTCTGACAAAAATTAGTGTAAATTAAGACCCAGGTTCTTATGACATGAGCTCCAGAAATAATCTGGGCTGGTGAGAATGCCTGGGGACAAGAAACCTCAGCACTCAGAAACCTTGGAGCAGTTTGGGCAGGTTTCTCCATTTTCTATCAAAGCTGTAGGTCTACACAGAAGCCCACTATTTTCTCTTCAATTTTCATCACAAGTCTTGAAGTCTCTCATTGCAATAGATGACATGTTTTCACATATGAAGCTGTAACCTCCCTGCCAATCCAGTCACCATCTTATTTGCAAGACAGGTTTTCCTTCTTGCATCTTTCCATGTATCAAACTTAACCTTATGTTCACAGTCATTTGGACAGCTAAGAGAGAGAAAGAGAGAGCAGTCCAAAGCATGTCCATGCATTCTCTTTGCACACCACCTGCTCTGCCTGTGCTCCGGTGCCACCTGCAAGACCTCTAGACCCAACCAGTGTAGTGATGAAACTAGAATTAATAAAAATTTCTCTGATGTGGGTTAAAAAAGGAGTTTTAACCCTTTTGTGAAGGGAGTATCTGACTATTAACCTACACGAATGAAAGGAAAGCATTATGGAATGTCTTCCATCTCCTCCTTAATTTTGTGAATCATACATCAGAATTGCAGACAGTATTAACATTTCAAAACTTTACATGTCGGTAATTTCTAGGTGGAAATAAATCCTATTTTTATTTGCCTGGGTTATCTGAATGACCATAGGGCCCAGTAAGTGTTCCTCCTCTGAAATTATCACTTAAAATTGAACATTTTTTGTTGCCTATGGCATTCTTTTAGCAAATTAATTTTTAAAACACAGGCGTATAATATTGACAAGCTGCCTTTCTGCATTACAACTTTCAATTCTTATATCCATAAAGGACACTCAGTTTCATAGCCTCAGTCCCTGCGGACCAGTTTGTGAACTTACATACTCAGTGTGCTGAGTTTAAAGGGACTGTACTCCCAACTAAGTACTCCACAGGGATCCAGAAATTCACTATCCATCTTCATAAACACAGGAAAGACTTTTTAAAAAGGATTAAAGATTCAGGTGCTCAAAAAAAAAGCAATTTTTCAAACATAGCACTGATTGGGTGCTCAATATTCTTTGAAGATGAATTCAAATGAAGGATGTAACAAAAAAAATGTCATCTTTGAAAAGCTTATCAGGAATATTAAAAAAATAATTCTGTCAAATATCTCTGAAACAGATAAGATACAGACTAGAATTGAATACTACTGCATGGTCATTCATCAATGCCAACAGCCACTTCCAGGCTACTGACAAACATTTGAATATAACTCACAATTCTCCTCAATCACACTTAGATTACTCCCCCAAAATGTAAATGCAATTATTTTCACAAATTATATACAGACGTGTAAGAGACATTAAAGCTCATAGTTTGCAAATTGTACTACAGTTTCCTTCTTAATAAAAGCTCTATTTATAAAGCAATGGTTCATTGGGGTATTTTAGAAAGAACTTAAGGAAGATTATTTTTTTATTCCTTTCTTGAATATTTCATACTTCTTCTACCATGCAGTAATTGTGTCTGTTATTTAATTGCTCTCATTTAAAAGCTAATAAAAGATATAAATCACATAGCTTTTGAAAGATATCACAAGGAAGTTTTATGATCCCAAACTACAAACAGCAAATCCTCCATGTATTGAAATAATATAATTACATCACATCAACCATTTTTATGCCTTTTCTTGCTTCAGGCACCTAAAATAGTAAAATGGATTTTTATTCCATTGTAGACAGTCTGATACAGTACTCTGTGCTTTGCACTTTTGAGCAATCACCCACTATGAACTCTAAGAAACTCAGGTGCTGCAGTGAGAAAGTTAATATTCTTGAAGAAAAGGGGCTTTTCTCTATCGACATAAAAATTATTAACTAAAAAAATTCATACTTCAATGCTAGCTAGACCTACTGCTATCACAAACTTAATGCTGGGCCTACTTCTAGGAACTCAAATTTATTTCAAATAAAAATCCATCTTTTAAAAATTAGGCAAATCAATATCAATCCCCACTGAGTAAGGACAACAGGATTTGATGATGATGATGAAGGCTTGTTTCCAGTACGTTCAAACCCAAGAGCATCTGAAGGCCCCAGAGATAAAGAAAGGTTAGCCAATGACAACACACTGCATGAACAAGAACAAATTATTTAAACTGCACAGCACCCTAGCAGCTCTGATTAAAATCAATTGCAGACTAAAGATATATTGGACTGTCTAAGGCTGGCATGGCTCAATTTTGAGAATATGCCTCACATAAAGGCCACTTCCAGAAATATTTCTTCCCTCCACAGACTCTAGAGTCAAATTAACACTAATCTCTTTCTGTCAGTCATTCTCCATGGCATTGCCTCAGCAATTAAAATTTAATGTGTGCAAAAAGAAACCCCAGAGCATTACACGCTTTGATAAAACTACTTTTTTAAGCAAATCAGCATTGCAGATGCACTCCTTGTCCTTATAGCTTTAGTTTATTCATAACTATTAGGAGTAATGAGGTGGGAATTAATCAGGAATAATATTTTAGTTCAGCTCTGATTCTTGATGATATTATTTAGACAAACTGAAGAAACTCTCCATAGTTCCCATATTGTCGATACTTATCTTGGAACATAGCAAGTGAAACAAGCATCAGCGCAGTGCCTTGAGGTCTGAAAAGTTCAGAAAAACATGGTGTTCAAAGTGATGTACTTCTTGCAAATCTTCAAGAAATCTCCTTTTCAAATCACAAACTCTGCTTTGCTAGTCTGTGGGTAAATCTAATGCTTAAAATGTGTGTTGATTAAGGTTTACTTGCCTTTTGAACTTGTAGAGGATGAAACCCCCAACTGCAACTAGACAAATAACAAAGAGAACCACAATAGCCCAGTAGCCACTGCCTCCTCCAATCCTCTGAGAGTCTGAAATACAAAATAAAAGAACAGGATAGCATGTCCTCTTTCACATCAGTCGCATTATTGAGCCTTCTTTTCTATTTAATTGTCAAGTCAAAATAATTCGTTGTTATTTGTGCAATCTCTTCTTTTCCCTCCATCTGTGGCTTCTTCAAAAAGACAAAAACAGAGAATTAATTGGTGACTTGTGACTGAAGGACAGAGGACCAATTAAAAAAACAAACAACCAACAAACCCCAAGACCCTGGAGATTTAATTATTCACACACTCAGTGGTTGGTTTCTTTTCTGGGAATCTAAAGTTTTCATAGTAAATGATCGCACACCCTAAGTACATGTGCCTTACAAAAATAGGGCTGTATTAATTTCACAGATGGAGAAACTAAGGCTCTGAACAACAAATTAACTCATCAAGGTCATACATCAGTAAAGGCTGGAATAAACATGGGCTTCTTTCAATCCCAGCCTTTTGTGGTGGCTAACAAATGTCAGCCCTTTAAACCAGATGAGGTACCACAGCTAGACTGTAGCACAGTTCTATAGATAAAAGAGTTTTGTCTTCTACAGAGAGCTGACAGATAAAATATCACTAGCATTTACATAAATTGACTGTGGTCAGCTAAAGCTGTTCTCCCACAACACACTGAAATATGAAAGAAGGATATATTACGGGAGATGATACCCAAAAAATTACAAGACATTCTAATAAAAGATTCAAGTCAAAGCTGAACTTTCTAGTTAAAACATCATTTTAACATCTCTCTGTTAAAAATACACACACTTATGCACACATACTCTCTTCAACCAGTTTCCATCAACGCAGTGAATCCAGAGAGGCAGGAAATACACATATAAAAATCCCCTGTATCCACTTGTTTTAAACAGAGAAAAAACATAATTAACTCAGGACAGGATTAGCAATGTGGAGACCCTACAGCAACCCTCATATTAGTTGATTTGAAGATCAGAGACACATGGCAGAGAAGCAAGCCTGTGTCTCTGACCCATGTAGTTATAGCAGCAGGGTTAATGGCCGAGATAAGGGTAAAGAGGCTCTGTTTTCTCAGCAGCCAGAGCAACCAAAATGCCTTTCGATCACCAGATGGGGTTTTTTGAAGCCTGGTTGCCTCTTCCTTCAGGGCACTATTTTGTGCAATACAGGTATTTACCTAATGTTGTGGTTACACAGGAAAGGCAAGAAGGTTGTGATACAAATCACAAGCTATGACAAAATGGAAATACCTAAGAAATATTTATATGGTCGTGATTCTTATTAACTACCAAATGAAAATGTATACATATATACGTGTGTACACATACGTGTATATATATTAACATATATATATGTGTTTATTCATATGTAACAAGTACCAAGTTAGTATATACATATGTGTTATATGTTCACATATATATTGACACAAAGATTTTCTCCTTAACTTATCAGAACTCAAACTGGCATCCAAAATTGGTCTGTTGGGAGCTTTGTTTACATATTTACCTGAATCGGAGTCAGCTAAAGTCACCAAGACCCAGTATCCTCCCCTCAGAAAGAAACTGATGTTGTGTGCATTCAGGGCCTGCTTTATAGCTGCTATTCTCTGAAAATACAGCAGAGATAATGTCAGGTGTCTTGTGCTCTGTTCCACTTTGAGACACTCAGCGCTCTAAAACTGAAAACCTCTGGCTCATTAAATGGTGAGAAACTCAGAAAGCATTTGTCAATGAGCTGAAATCTTAAAGAAATTCCATATTTAAAAATCACGCAAAACTCCACAAGAAGTAAAAGCCGAAAATATCAAAATTTTATAGCCAATTCTTTCTTTCTGATTACCAAAGTCTTTACGTTTATCCAGGAGGTGACAGACAGCATGTCATTTGCACGCACTATTGAGTTTATCTGGGTCATAACTCACACAATGAATAAACCATATTAAAACCACTCCATTCCTCTAACCTATCCAAGAAAACCTGTGATGTCACTTTGGATTTCTTTCTATGAAAAGTAACTGCTATTTAATAATGAACTGCATGTCATAATTTACCTCAACTCCTTACCTATAATGGGATGAATTCAATTTATATCTAATTTTTAAGAATATTCTGTAGAAATATATACATTCATCCATGTGGAAAAAAATCAGTATTCCTCCCATTTTCCTCCAGTGGACAGAGCATAGTAAAATATGGTCTCTCCTATTTTTATGGAGCAGAACCATTAAATACACCATCATATCCTAACCCCAGATGACAAATTGTCTGAATTATCCCTTCTACTTGCTTGTATCTTCAACATGGGCAATTTTCTAAAAGATCAAATCTAGTTTTATACTCTATGCCTTATAATTTGGGGTATGACTTCCCAGAGGATGCCAAATTAGAAATATGCTTTATATCCATGAAACCTTCACAAGTAACTCCTTTTATGATATTATCAATTATGATGCTCATTTCTGACAAGCCTTTGCAGTAAAATAGATAGAATTCCCTGTAGTCTCTCTTATATTATGGGCAGAGACTATACAAAAGTTCAAATACACTCATTCTTACTGAGGAATTTCTAACTTCTGAAGCAATTTCACTGACTTTATTACATTTTTTTTGTATGGGAATAACTCAGCACAAGGGTGATGTGAGCAAAGCTTCAGTTATTTTACAAGACAATTACACCAGATAGCTCATGAATATTTATTTTGTTGCCCAAAGTCTGAAAAGAGAATGGATATGAGAACCACACTGTTTAGCAGGCTTCAAAGTGATGCTGGTACCAATGAAATAGAATTGCTTCATTATCAATCCAGGTTCATCCATGTGTTCATGGTGTACAGAGCAAGAGGGACCTCTACTTTAGTTTAATCTGACTTACAGCCAATAAATGAAATTACTGAGCTCCATAACTTTGGATACCTTATATTTTCCCGGCAGGTGCTTGAGGAACCCAACATATGCTTTGGTTTTTGCCTAAGTGACTAATACTTGTTTGTTATTTCTCTCCCCACTGCTGCGCTCCCACCCAAGTCTATGTGAACTGCAGCTCCACGCATCAAAAATTTGAATCTCATGTGAGTCCAGCCAAAGGCTCTGGCTTTCTTATTTCACTGTTAGACTGATGTTTTTTTCGGTATTCATGGGGGGGTGGGTGTTTTCTGCTTTGCAGTATTTACTGAGCATGGTGCTGCCACCTCTCCAATTTTTTTAAAAAACAAATACAGAGATTGGAGCTCCTCTCTAGACCTTCTAAGTTAAGGTTCCTATACCAGCATTTGAATTTTCTATCTTCTTTTTCTATATCCTTTCTAATTACAGTATTTGTACATGGGAACATAACATCTCCTGCATTATAAGAATGCAAAACTAATGGGACTATTTAAACTATTACCCACTTACTTATACATCTGCACTTCTGACTTTCCCTTTTTGCCAGAGAAATCCACCGGGAATTTTCGTGTAGTTGTTTGTCTGGATAGAGTCCCAACTCTTCCTCAGAGCCACTGCCTTTCAGATTATAGTTTAATTGCACTTTAATTGACTCTTTCCACTGGACTCATCCCACCTGACATTAGACATGTAATAGATGTGCATAAATTAAGCAACCAAGTCTTCTCTAGAGTCAGTGATTAGAGTGGAATACTTTTGAAACTGCTGTCTTCTTGAAAGCACGTTAAATCAGTCAGCTCCATGCATAAATTTTAAACAAAAGGGCTTCTGTCAGATTGGAAACAAATTTCAGAATTTTTCCAAAGGGCTCCTACTACTTCACTGACAGCTTACTTATGTTCTTTGTTATTGATGGCTACTTTTATCAATTAATGACTCCTATTCTAGATAGCATCACATCCCAACACTCCACATAAAACAGCAGTAAAAACTCCAGCAAATAGATTTTCTCTGCCTGACCAAGAAATTTTTGCCTCTAACAATCTTTCTGAAATAACGTAATATTCCCAAATCTAAAAGGCTTTCAGCCGAGAACAAATAGAGTGCACTCTCACTGTAGTCTGTGCATCTTAAACATAGACACCTGTTCAAGTACTTGGACAACTTCAACATACTGCTTTGGACCTTTCAAAATGCATCTCATCAACTCCAAACACAATCTACTGGGTTTGTGTTAATATAACGAGCTTCATTTTACCTACTTCTCCAGCTCTTTGGATGCTGTGACCTTGTCTTAAAAAGCTGGAAAATGCCCTTCAAAATTAATGATACCTTACACTGATTCTTTGTAACTGGCAGGACTTGAAATGCAAGACACAGGCACAGAGTTGGGATCTGTTTCTTCTTTATCACAGCAAAAGGACAAATATCATAGATTAAAAGTGCTACAGAGCCTTCTGGTTTTCAGCTGGCACAAGGTCTTTTATTATGAAAGAAACATGGTTTGAAAATAAATAGGGGGAAAACAATGTCTGATTTTCATTCCAGTGTTCACTATACTTGTTTATTTGCCAACTGAAAAGGACATTTGTTCACAAATGCAGAAAATGCTTGCTTGATGCTCTTTACATTATGGGTCAATTACTAAGGTTCTGGTTCATCCCTCTTTAGAAGTATCAGTGTTCTAAACACATTCTTTGCTTTACTGGCCTTTCACAGCATGACATGCATCACTGCTGTTTCTGTTTAAAAAACAGATCAACATTAAATATTCTTGAGAAATACGCTAATACCAGTAAGCACTAGATTATGCTGGTCTATACAGTGACAAACACAGCAGATACAGCTTCATGTGAGCTTCTACATGTATCTTGTCAGGTGGGAGTGAGATCTTGCCATAGGTAGGGAACACCTCTCAATTTCATATAAAGACAACGAGAGCACAGACATTTTCTGCAAAACACAATTAAGACTGTCCTAAACAGACATGCATTGCTCTGTTTACCTTATCACTAGTTAAACTTCTCTTCCTTTTCGGTTGGTTTGCTGGTAGTAGCACATGCAAGTCAGCAGCTGTGGGCAGACCAGGTTTCACAACTGTCATGAGTGTTTCTTCAGGTATATTGGTCTCCTGTGAAGACAACAAAGGCATATGGCAAATTACAGGACAGCACACTTAGTGTTTTATATAAAACACATAAGTAACTCCACATGTGGCTTTTAGATTTGGTGTTCAGATCCCTAATATTTAGAGGGGATTCCACTAGAAGCTAAAGCATGAATAAAGTGAAGTATAAATGTACTGAAATGTGAGCTTCTCTTTGAAGATTTGAAGAGCTAAGTGTTGTTTTCACATTAAAGTAATTCAGTGGCATCAAGAAAGAAAGCAAAATGAAGAGGTATGCAGGTTTTATCACAACTCTGCAATGGCTTAGCATTTCTAGGGTAAGATAAAACAAAAATCCTAAGTTATTTAGGATCCTTTGTGGGCCATTCAGGCACAGTGTAGACTTAGAAGGACATATTCATTACAGCTAACTTTAGCTTAGAAAGGTTACTTTTCCATCTGTGTTTTATGGCCAGAGAGAAGTCTTCGAATGTGAGACTAGGAGCACCTAAGTTCAGTTCCTGAAATGGTAATGTAAACCTTTATTTCCCCACTGAAATGCATCACTTTTCAAAATATTTTGTGCAAATCTGGCTTTTAGTCCAAAATTCCTCCACGTGTTGTACAATACAGCCACACAATTCTAATGATGACACCCTGGGCACTTGTTGCAGACTTCCTCAGATTCTGAAATTCCATTAAATTTTCCATATACTTTGGCAAATGTTTTAGTAGTTCTCAAATGCAAGGGCTATTTTATAAGGGAGTAAAATGTTTTTTGACTGACAGTGGTTATGGAATCAGTTTAAGTTGCTAAAAGTGGGAAATTACTTTAATTAGATGTTTAATATGAGCCTAAAAAAAAAAAGGCAGGAAACTGTATAAAGTCAAAAATTTAGAAACTGATTTGCACTACTGCAAATCCAGGAAAAATAAAGTGATTTAAAATGCACATATTTTATAAACAATATCAACCTGTACCTCAATGCTACTGCTTTCACAAAAGCCAGTGTGTGCACCCTCAGTTGCTGGCGGGGTGTGTACCTGAAGAGCACAGCTCTCGAGCTCAAAGTTTTCATGAGGTGCTCTTTACTTATCTCACAGTACTACTGCAGAGCTTTCTATCTGATTTATCCTACAGGATTCAGCTATTCCCAACCCACATTTCTTTTGTGAACATGATCTAAAAAACCAGCTGTACGTACTGTGTACCTATATATTACAAGTCATTTTCACAGTTACACAACTAGCACAATAAATTGTTCCTTTGTGCTTTGTTTTTACACAAAGACAATGTCTCTTACGTTACACAGCATTCTTTGCTTAGCTTCTAAATCTATTACATTTAAGCTACTCTTCTTGTTTAGGAGTCAGCAGTATTTGCCAATATGCCTATTCCTAATCCCAGAGAGCAATATTTAGCATTAATTGCCAATTAGGCTGTGTTAGAGCTAAACTGTCTATGTTACAATATCACTGTCTACAGCCTGCACATAAAAGTGACAGTAGGCTCAAACTTTCTTGAAATGTGGCTCATGAGGTTTACTTTATTATTTTGCTCTGCCTCCTTTTTTCTAAATGAGAAGGTATTAACTTAAACTTCAAGCTTTACGACTGGTGAGGGAACATTTTACGAGCAATCTGAAAGAGCACCTTTGCAAGAAGTCGAGTTACTACCCGCCCTATGTCTTCCCTCCACTCTGGTATGTCGGGGTTGTACATGTCCAGGTGTTTAGTAAACTTCAAAGGAAGAACGTGAAAATTATCTAGAAAAACAAAAAGAAACATTTTGTACAAGTAATAAACCAGGTTGCAAAAAGGGTTTGGTAAAGCCAAAAGCTGAAAATCTGTATTTAGCATTTTTTGCTGCGCAGCACGGTAGTATCTGGGATCCCCACTGCTCTCTGTTGTCAGGCACTCAATTTCTCTCTGTATTTTCATCAAATCCTCAAATTTGTGCCTAAAGATTAAAAAGCAGTAAGAGAAAGAAATAAACAAAGGAGATTTACATACATGCTCTGGGGTCATAATGTTCCCATTAATTTTCCCTTAGGTCACTAAGTCACACAGAAGTGGTTGGTTTCTTTTATTTGAAATGAGAATGCACCAATGGATTGTATTCTTCCTGAATCATAAATATGTGGGATTTTGCCCATTACATGTTCCTGCTTTCCATATAAAACCAATACCTCACATACTCCATAAACTAGATTTGAAAATAAGAACAGAAATTATATTACAAATGCTAACTACTCCCCTCTCTGAAAAAATAAAACGAAGGTACACCCACAACATTTCTCTGGATATTGTCGAAAATATCCAACGTACTAGAAATGTGTTGATCCTCAGAAAACAGTCTCTTAAAACCTTCCCTTTTTCCCTACATGCTCCTTGGATGAACACCAAGGGAACTTTATGAAAAGAAGAAATAGAGATACTCTGGAATGAACAAGTCAAATCTGCCTCCCCCAATACTTTCAAAAGAATTATATTTTAATGTGGCTTTCTTTTCCAAAAGTCCCTCATGGCCAGTACTTTTGTGCTCCTGATATCAGGATTGATCAATAGTAAAAGCAAAAGGAGTGCTGGAAAGCCGAAGTCATTGATGTAGTTACACTAAGAGGGTTATACTTCTAAAGATTACTTAAAAAATCTAATGCACAAACATGTAAGTGGTAACATAAAAGTTAAATCCATTTATCTTAGAAAAGGAGAAGGTTCATAAAAGCTCCATTTAGCATAAGTGTGGTTTTTAACATTTTTTAAATTAATAAGCATACTAAAAGCCAAAATAACAGTCTTCTTCAGACAATAGAGATGTACAATGTTGTGTATTGCATGATATCAGAAGGTTTCTAGCTCTGCATTAGGAAGAAGCTTTTATACTTATCACAGTTCCCACATGTGACAGCACAGATACAAATGTAAATAATTTGCCAGCACTACACTTTCCACAGTATATTATGCCTTGTCACCACATTATAATACACAAAAAAACACCAGGGCACAGTGTGGAACAAGAACTGAAGGCTTATTCAATAATTACAGCAGACGTACACTTGATCCAAGCTCCCAGATAAACATCAAAGGTACAGTGACATATTGTGATAAAAGGCAATTACTTCACATTATTTTCAATGCTGAGTACATATACACAACTGAAGTTTCATTTTTTTCAGAGGCATTTAAACTAATTTATATAGAAATTCTGGGAAACTTTCTAGTTATAGGCCAAAATACTACTTAAACACTGTTGCCACATATAGCTTTGGGGAACCACAATAACACTTAAAATAAGCAGAGGAAACAAAATATTTCAGATTAAACCCTTCCATACCGTCCCATTGTTCACTTCATGGTGTCACCTTGTGACAGTTCATCCCTATAATTTTAAGAGTTAAATGTGGCTTTAGATGTAATTTTACAACAGGTTGATTTGTACCAGGACTGGCTTAAGATGTACAATAACGTGTACATATGAAACAAAAAAATGAAAAAGACTAATGTCTCACCAAAAACGTGGACAATTTTTGAGTCCTGCAGCATGGAGCTCCCACAGGAAACTTGCACTGTAACTCGGACATCACCTGTCTCAGCAAACTTGGTCACCAGAAAACTCTCCAATGTAAGCAGTGGCTTTAAAAAACAAAGAAAAGTTGAAAATATAATTTGAGTAAGAAACAAAAGAACAGTGTCTGAAGAGACTGTAACTAAATATATCAGCAAAGAGTTTTCACGTCGATTTTCAATTAATCAATATTTTATCAAATTGTTCAATAAAAATTTTCAATATAGGATGTTTCTTTCACTAAATGGATCTTTTATAAACAGTATAGCAGCCAGATGGGGCAAATATTTCTTCTAGAATAATCGGTAGAGTATTAAGGTTCCAGTCAGATCTCACTAAAACAAATGGATTTTGAGGCAGATTCAGCAAACTCTAC
This sequence comes from Myiotriccus ornatus, assembly GCA_036023395.1. Taxonomy (NCBI): domain Eukaryota; kingdom Metazoa; phylum Chordata; class Aves; order Passeriformes; family Tyrannidae; genus Myiotriccus; species Myiotriccus ornatus. Next base: position 62,831,959 of record JAYRBT010000139.1, on the reverse strand, counting down.
AAGATCATACGAAGCAAGTCAGCTGCCTCAAAAAATGTGGGGTATGTCAGGGTCAAAAGGATTAACGCTGTCAGCTTAGATCACCAGTTCACAGTAACCTCCAAGGTAGACTTGAGATACTCTGCTCCCTGACCACATCCATATGAATTACAAAACCTTTCACAAACTACATGGAACTGCAGTGCCTGTTCTAGCGATGGCAAAGTCAATAATGAACAGATACAGGCTGGTTTCATGGCAGACAGCACGTTTACAAGAATGCATTCACTGCACTGTTTGAAGCACTCCTCTGCCTCATAAAGAAAATATTTTACTTCTCTGTTATTGAAAGAATTACCTTAAAAGAAATTAACCTAGCTAGACAATAAATATTGCCAATATAAATGCTGGGATATTTATTGCTCTAGGACACGTTTATCTAGATCTTGATCCCCAAATGAATATCGTTAGATTGTTTGAGTGCTCTCAGTGTTTTGATATCCTTTAAGATATCCCATTTTTTTAATGTGCCAGTTTATTTTGGACTCACAGAAAATATTTATCTATACAATGAATATATATATATTTCTGTACAGCACTTTAATTTACAGTACTCACATTATCAATTTAGAAGCATATAAATCCAAGTTTAGTCATTCACCAATGTCATGATCCCAAATACATCCCCCTCTACAAGTTGTTTTTTTCCACAGGTAACCAAATAGAATAAATTGTTGCTCCCCCCTCCCCCCCCCAATAAAATAGTTTACAACTTGAAGAAAATGAACAAACTTTATTGGAAAGAGATTGAAAATAATCTCAATAAAAACCATTTGTGTACCTGAAGATTGTTTCCTATCCACCAGTAGAAAACTGTCAAATTAGGGTTCTTAGGAAGTATGATGGCTGTCAGGTTCACCTCCTGGTTTCTTCCAATGACTGGAACCACTTCTAAGTTTAAAGCCTGGAGTGGAGCTGAACAAAGTTCCCAAAATATGATTGAACAAGAACCCATCTATTAATGCCTGTTTCCCCAAAAGCCTCTCACCTGCACATCATAAGGTCCTGAATTTATTTTTCCCTCCCTTCTGCTTTTACATCCATGTTGAAAGATATGGACATAATTGGAAGGACCTCATTTCAACAGAAAATACCGCCCAAATCACCCCAAAATCTCAGAAACAAAACCATAAGCAGTGAGATAGATCAGCCAAATGCACTTCTCTGATGCACAGGGTTTTTTGTGCATTTCCAATCCTAGAACACATAAGCAAATACTCCAGTTAAAAAGTGGAAAAGGCAATCTCAGCTTGGGTTTTTGGTTTTTTTTAGTAACAAAAGATCAAATGAATAAAAATCTAACAAATCTCAAATTGCTAAGAGAAAAGCAGAAAACTGAAAAAGAATGCTGCTGACTACTCACTTTCATTATAAAAAATCAGCTGTTAGGCTCACACCACACAGCAACTCTCATTAATGCATGCTTTAAAATAGATGTGTGTATCAGGAGAGCATTTATTTCCAAATCAAAATAGGATAACCTCTGTATTCCAAAATGTGCCTCAGAGTAAGTTTATTCCTTTTTGAACTTTTACCTATGAAGGTTTAAAACATTATTATTTGTATAAAAGAAATGCATCATTACAGTGGTTTTATCTGCTTCTAAGTGTTGTGTTTATTAGTGTAGTACTGCTTCACAGTACAGTAATTGTAATAAAAAACCCCTTTCCCTTGGAGGTTCCTGAGTTTATCTTTATCAGAATGTACAAAGGTAAAAGCTTTATAACAGTATAATGTCATAACTAGAATTTCTTTACTTCACCTGCATTATCTACCCAGGATACCAAACTGTTATACGGCCCAACATTAATTACACAGAATGAATACTAACCCATCCATTCTTGTTCCATTCTAAATATCTTATACCTCATCAAAGGTTTTTCATCTCAATGCAAACTTACAGGTAATTAACACTGGTTTAAAGTATTTTTCTTATTCTATGTCAGGAGCTGAATCACTGCTAATTCACTTTGATTAAATTGATTGAACTTCTCTGAGAACAAGTTGTCTGATCTCCTTTTCCACCTCACTTCACCTGGTCGGTGTGCTGGTTCATCCCACTGTAAGACTACTTTCACTCTGCATTTTCTACAATGACTCTTTAATCACCTGCATGAATTCAAGTCATGTTGGGTGCTTAAACAAATGATTTCTTCACTAGCTTCCAGAGGAGTTCAAATGTTTCTCCCTGTTGCTGGTGTCTTAAAGGAAATGCAGAAGATTTAAGAATTTCATTAAATTTGTTCCACATACAAATAGAATTTCCTTCTGATGAGGCAAAATGAAATCTGGAGGGATCTGTGAAACTGTTTTGATTTTGCCATAAATTTGCATTTTCCCAGAGGAAACTGATCATTTTGAGATGTGTTTTTGCTCCCGAAGAAGGCTACTTTCTTTTCCAAAATTTTTAAAGGGCAAGTTGCTTGGTACTTGAGTGACGACTGCTATTTCAATCTTACTGTTCCTATACATTAAAGAGCAAGTCCTCCTGCTTTTGTCTGTCACACAAGTCTATAATGCACGTGAACAAGCTTCATAGCACCCTTAAATGTGTAATATGAGGACTGAAGTTGACTTAAATGATTTCTATTTAAGAAAGTTATAATTTCCATACAGTTTTCCAAGTTACCTTACTATTTACTCACTATAAAGATCATGGTTTCATGAAAAACAGAATGTGTGCTGTGTATGTAGCAATGTATGTAGTTCTTCTTCAGGTCTTTTTATTTTGAGTTGCCTGCTCACATTCACGCTATCAGACTTGATTTAATTTCTCTTACACTTCATTAGAAAGTTGTAGACTGTGTGATCTGGATCAGAAAGCATGCTTTGGATGAAAAGTCAAAATTTATACAATTGTCCTGCATCCCATAGCAACAGAATTCTGAAGTGAAAAATATTCCCTTTAACATTTGCCTCTGAAAAAATTCCCTGGGAATAATACACCAGCCAGAGATAGAGTGAAAGCAGGACTCTGTGGACATTTCTGCTTTCATAGTATTCCACAGTGAAAATGTTCCTTAATGGCTATTAGTGCTTCACTAGAATGTAGAAATTGCAGTTTAATTTTTTAGGTAAATTAGAAGATTCGAGTAAATTAGTTGGCACTAATTAAACAGAACAAATCACATAGAAAGCATTTATTCAAGAAGGCTGGGTAACACACTTCCATGAGTCTTCTAGTCTCTGTGCAGCATCCATGGACAAGCTCAGGATGAGATCACATCTGCCTCAGTGCTCTGCTGCCTCTGCAATTCAGCACCAAAATTCCTTTAATGGATCAGTCATTAACTTGTGTAAAGTAACTCTGGCTTCTGCAATTTGAAAATCCACTGCATAAAACAAAATCAACATCCTTTACTTTTACTGTTTATCCCAATACAGGCCACACTAAAAGAGCTTTTTCAGAAAGTGTTTGTTCCGCTTTCCATCAGGGCTTGCTACTGCTCGTCATTCTCTGGAGAGTTAGAAGTTATTCTCGGAGAGAAGGATGTCACACCGAGTCTTTTTCCTCTTCATTGCTTGTACAGACTGTTCCTCAGCCTAATCTACTCCTCAGCACCTAGAAGCTTCTAAAAAGTAACAGTGAAGCCCTAAGTAATCTACCTGAGCTCTCTGGGTTGTCAAATGATTTAAAAAATAAACACAACAAAGAAACAGATAATGAAACTGAAGTTGAGAATTTGATTGTGATCCTTTCTGTTTGATATTAATAGATTGGTCATTAGTGTGAATGGGCCCCAACTGTCAATCAAAGCAGAACTGAAAACTCTGGATTCAAGGATGCTGACCAGCAAAATACATAAATATCAGCAGTCACTAGACAAGCTGACATAAAGCACATGGATCTGTGCACATCCTTGTATATGGCTCCAATGATTTCTGTTGCTTTGGGATTAGGATGGAAGACACACCACTCACAACAGAGGGGAAACAGACACCTGGAGAATGCAAGATGAGTATCTTTTCCTTTGATGTTACTTGTCCCTGAATTTTTGACACATCTGAAAACAGGCAAAGCAATAGCTGTCTTGAATCTCGAAAAAAGAGGAAAATTCATTTCCAGTTGTGAGTTTCTCCCTTCATTTCAGTTATGAGATGACTCACATTAAGCTTGCAATGGTGCATGATATTCCCCACGCCATGCTATTCTTTATTTTATGTCTGTTTGATTAGGTATTTTAGGTCTTAATTAAGGAGAGGGAGAGAAGTCTAAGACAAGTAATACTGCCTGCCAACACAAAGCTATATCCAAGTAAAATTTAAAACTCTTTGAGAATTAACTAACTAAAATCTAGATTTAGAAACACAGAGATTTTTACTAGTTCTAAAAATCATACAAAAGCTCATATTTTTCTCAACATATCTGTTCACTTGCTTTACACTACACCTGGAAGCTTTAAAAAGATATAGTGTTAAATTTTAGCTGCTAAGGCTGCCAACAGGGTCTTGAATCAGGAAGATGGATCAAACCTGAGATTTGAACTGAGGCATACTTGTTATTTAAAAGATTAATAAACCATCCTTCTACCAAATTGGAATAAAACTAATTCTGACCTCCTATTACATCAGGTTTAAAAGCCCCTCAGAATTAAAAACATACAACACTGCAAAGCTGCATGAGGGTGTCGAAAAAATATGCCTTTTCCTAATTGCGACTAGTAATTTTCTTCACTACTTCACAGCTGCCACGAGGTTTTTACACAGTGGTAAAAGTAAGAAAAGAAAAGAGATGATTTACAGTTGACTTGGACGAACACCACAGCCTCATCGTGCCCAGCCACATTCTCAGCCTTCACTGACACACGGTAAATCCCAGGATTCTCATAGCGGTGACGGATGGGTTCTCCGGTCATCGTAAGGTTCACATATATCGCCTTAAAGCCATCTCCAAGATCTACCTGGTATTTGGTACTCAATATATCACCCTAAAAGGAAAATATATCAAAAACATTTTAAACGGCCAGAACCGAAACAGACAGGACACATGTTTATAACCCTTTACTGAATCACAGCAGCATTTTCAGCCCCTGCCAGATATTTTGACTCAATTGCAATAGCTGCAGTAAAACCACTACACCCATGGCAATGATGTTAGTGCAACAGATGCTGTGTGCATTAATAGAGATAATACTAAATTTCCACAGTGAGGTGTTACCTTGTAATTAGACACCTCAGACACTAATCAAGTTGCATGGCACAGAAACCATCACTCTTGTCTTAATGCTGCTGGACATTAACTAACTAACATGATGGTGCAGGGCAGCCCCAAGTTCCGAAGTGATGCTCATATCATTGCAAGCAACTAAATATCGTTATTTTAGAAAATTACTACTCACCCAGTGAACTTTTAGCCTCTCCAATTATAAAGTAAATATAATTGGCTTAGACATTCTTCTCAGCACCTTCTAAGCACAGACTCTTAGTGTCAACTACATGGCCTTTAAGACACAAGCCAGGATCTTCACACAGGGTTGTACAGCATTATACTGAGCCACCAGCATGTCTAAAACTACCATGCTCTAGTGCAAAATTAGATGCATGTTTAATGAAGCAGATTACCAACCTGGGTTTGTAAAAGGGTTTAAAAGTCCAGCCAAATAATTCTGTCGTATCAAACAACTCACTGAATTCATAATTCCTGGCACTTCTGTTAAGTGCTCCTTTAAATGACACTGTCTTCCTAAACTCGGGCCTAAAGGACTGCAAGGCTGATAATACTTTCAGAGGACAAACATGACCATTACTGATGTTGTTGTGGTGCGGCTGCTCAGGAGAGAAATCAGGCCTGTGCTATATGGACTAGAGATTTGGATGCAGTCAAAGGAAAATTCATTTTAGCTGTTAGCAGTAATACTTTCTCAATATTACTGGCAGCACTGCCTTGGTGAGCTGTCCTGTTTCCTTGATCCTCAGCAGTATTTATGTTCCCTGCTTGCTTGCCGTAGTACACAGCCACCACAGCCATGCAATTAAGACAGGCTGCAAGGCCAGGCTTCATAGAAAAGCCTCTGTGTTGTGAAAACACAGTATTGATCTAAAAAATTTCATTGCATCTGGGAAAGAAGTGTATACACCCTTGTGCTGGCCAAGTGACATGAAAGGCCATTGCAGCAGAGAAGGATTGAGACCAATCGAAGAATTAAAAAAAAACCTCACTTCTCCAAAAGCCACTCTCTGAAACAGGTTTATTCCAAAATTTAATCTCAAAAGGAAGTACTAATGTAATTTTTTTCAAAATGACAACAATCAGACATTGGAATAATCTCCCCAGGAACCTGGTGGATTCCCCACAGTTGGACACTTCTAAGATTCAGCAGCACAGGTACTGGCCATCTTGTCTAGGCTGTGCTTTTGCCAAGACAGGTTGGACCAGATGATCACTGAGGTCCCTTCCAACCCAGCAGTCTATGATTCTATGATTCTTTGAAAATCAAAGGAGGTACCATGCCTAGAACTTATGTTCCCTGGCACTACAGAAAGAAGGGAAACATACTATTATTTCCTCCTTCTATTCTTTGGCAGTGTGGTTGATTTTCTTCCATGTTTGACCAGATGAAAGAACATTGCTTACAATGTAAAAGAATATCCATAATAAGGAACTTGTAGGATTATCAAATACCTAAGCACCATATTTCAAGACACATAAAGGACCTTAAAAGCCTCTTCACTGTGAATAGTATTTTCTTTCTTTTGACAACAGAATAGTAGAATTTAGCAAAAGAGATAATATGTTATTACAGTTTAAAGCAGAAGAGATATGTTCTTGCCAGCAGTGTAAGTGGAATCTCTTTAGATGACATTAGCTTGCAAAGAGTTCTTGTTCTCTCTTTCTTATGCTAACAAGTACACATGCCTATTTTTCCAGGTGAGACAGAAACCAGTGTTGAAAGCCAACAAATGCAAGCTTCTCTTACTGTATTATTCTAAATAGTTTCCCAAGTGTAAAGATGAGAGTGCTGTATTCAAAACAACAAGGCACTTCTATTTCCCTGACCAATAAACAAAGACAGCAGTGGACAGAGAACAAGAGAGTCACATAAATCAGTTAAATCTTTAAGAAGTTGGGGCTTCCATGAAAAATAGGAGATGGTCATGACATTATTTATTCATACAGTCAGCCAACAGAATATGGAAAAAAATTATCACCATCATCATTACTGTTATTATTTCTAAGGATACTTGAAAACTGCCCAAGCATACTGGAAACATGCTTTCTTTACTCCCTGATGTCTGGCATTCCTGCATTCCCAGAAACTAGTAAATTAAATTTGTTCATTAGAAAAAGTGGTATGTTTTGGTTTATTGTAGTAGAGCTGTTTCCTAAACTCAGTAATTGTTATGAATTCTCATTGGATTTTGTCACACAGATTAAATCCTAAGCAACGCTCAGGATATTTGAGTTTAAATATTATTCTTAGCCATAGAGGGCACCAAACTGCTACATTTCTTCTAAATCTGCCTTCCTCTTTGATGTACAGAGCAAAGACTTCTTTAGAAAACGCAGCACGAGACTCTCTTCAGGATCCCTCACTTCTGAAGATTTTTGAGTAATTTTAAATGGTTTTCATATTGCCACAGAGATTCATGAAGGCTTCAGTAGGAAAAAAGTCAAACTGCCAATCAAAATCATTTGAGTCCAAATCGCAACCAAATGCCCTGGGCTTACAATAAACATTTCCAAACAAATTCTAGAAAGAGAAGGCAGCAGATCTTGCCACACAAACTGCTGGGGCACTGCACGCATTGGGATGCAGAGCCTGAGAAGCATTAAGCAGCACAGTGTTCCGCACGTAACCTTCTTGATTCCATTACAGAAATAAATCCCAAGTGCTCAATTTATAGCGCACAGGTTTGCCAAAATGTGTGAATTTTCTTCAAGTTCTTGTAAATCCGTGGGGTTAGCCAGGATGTACAAATACTCTGGTAACCTGAGCACAGCAGTTATAGCCTAATGCTAAAAAACAAGGATGAGGAAACATACCCATGGCAAAAAATTCATCCAAAAGTTACTCATTGCTGTTGGTCAGGGCCCTAGGGCATTGTCTCTCTCAATAAACAGAAAAAACCCCATATCTTTTGCAACGCAATTAATATATAATAAATATTCTTATGCTGTGCTATTTGCTGATTTTTTTAAAGCTTTGCCTCATTCCTTTCTGAAAGACAGATTCTCAAAAACACTTAAACCTAAATATTAAATGTTCTCTGCATTTCTGTTCTTCTCTGATACAGCAGTTGAGATTTTCAGTCCAAGAAGTCTTTGGTAATCCAGTTGCTTTGATTTTCCAAGAAGCTATTGCCTTTGCTGCTGATGAGACAAATCCTGTTCTGTGGGCAGAACTTGGAGATTCACTGAGTTTACTGTCTTGTCTGATTCACTTGAAAACAGAAGTTTCAATATTTAGAAAGCCATTAATCTTGTCTCAAGCACAAATTAATCTTCATTCAGCAGCAAAGCAGGTAGCAGTGAAATTAACCCTAAAAGCACCAATTAAACTTTCATGGAGCCAATGTTTATTACTACCTGCTCTTGTCTGACAATGAAGGTGATGTCTTCCCCGGGCCTAACAGCCAGGCTTTCTTCTCTGATGCTGATCTGAAGTCCCTTGGGAGCAATCAATGGACACATATGCTGTGCTACATTCTGCTGCAGGTCTACTCCGCCTTCACACACATTAGAAACAACTTTCCTGTACCTGCAAAAACAGTAAGCAGTGAACACAGTGAACTGGAGGTAAGCAAAAGAATGCCATCAGAGACACCAAATGCAAGTGTAATTGTGGCTAATGCATTTTCCTTAGGTACACAAACAAACCCACTCACAGTGCAAGTACTTGGATTGGGGACATTGCCTTTACTAAGGAAAACCCATTGAAGAAAGGTGGTGTGGAGCATGATGAGGATTTAACTTGAAGGCATTGGAACAGTCTGTCTTTTCAAACTTAAAAATGCGCCTGACTAGCCCTCCAGGAGACAGACAGTCTTCTGTTCTCCTTGCCATCCTCTTTTCTAGCATTCAACAATCTTCAGTGCTCTAGAGGTCTTGGTTCAAACACCAAAGATCAGGAAGAAATCAGACCAAGCAGCTTCTGCTTTAACCCAGAGCTAATTGCTTAACTGCTGCTCTAAAATCAACTAATTTCTTAAAAGACTTGTAACATTTGTGTAACGTAACAGTATAAAAGATTGAAAGGAGTAACGTTTTTAAAAAGCTAATAATGAAATACTTGGGTGTGTACAGTAATTATTTACAGATCAGTTTCACACAGGTATGCGATTTTTAAACGTCCTTTACAATCAGAGTCATGTATCACTCCTTTGAATTCCCACTCAGTATATCACAGCTGTCAGCCGCAACCCAAAATGCATCATTTTCCTCAGTAAGGCAGATATACACAGTGTCTCTGATTCTATTGCCAGATTGGACATTTCATCATTTGGTTCTCATCTCTACAACTGACTGAGATGGTGTTATGATAAGCCAGAATAGATGCCAGCTGCAAGTTATTCTCAGCACAGACGTCAGACTACATTGTAGTGTATATTCTGTGTGGTATTGTTTACAGTTACTAAAGCTTTCCTTTGATTCTGAGTGTCCCATATGGTCAGGAAAAGAACTTATTCTTCGCAGAACTCCTTATCCTTATGAAAGTGAGAGACTGGGAAATTCGGCGAGATGTTACCAGGTCCTCTGAGTAGTTTATTAGATCCAAACTGAAAATTGCTCTGGACCTGAGCAGTGAGCTAAAAGAAAAGGCTTTGAATGGACATTCCATAGTCAGAAGTGTAAAAGTGGCTACAGAATGTTACAAAAAAAAAATTAAAATGCTGCAAACAAGACAGCTCCCCCTCTTCTTGAACAGACTAGTTTTTGAACCACTGGGAACATACAAAGTAACAGTTCTCTTTCCTTTATCTGTAGGAAGCTTTTGCACATGCTCTAAGTCAGTCACAGCTTTTGCATTTCCCAGTTTCTACTGTTTGCCTTATTTACATTTCATAGAATCACAGACTGGTTTGCGTTGGAAGGGACCTTCAAGATCTTCTAGTTTCAACTCTCCAGCCAGAGCAAGGAAGATATTCCACTAAACCAAGTTGCTCAAAGCCCCATCCAACCAGGACTTCAACATTTCCAGGGAACAACTGCACAAGTTATTCAGTGTCTCACCACCCTCCCAGTAAAGAATTTCTTCCTAATATCTAATCTCAACCTACCCTGCTTCATCTGAAGGCCATTCCCCCTTGACCTATCACTACGTGCTCTTGTAAAAAAGTCCCTCTCTTGTTCTCTTGTAGGCTCCCCTTAGGTATTGAAATGTGAATTAATTTCAAACCACTTTGAGGCTGCTGGTTGGAATATTCCTCCCCTGTTTGGAAGCCTCATCAAGCCAGTTGAATGCAAAAACAGCTTACCCAGTGCTGCTGGTGTATGCCTGCCCCAGCACACAGTCTTCAGGAGGTGCTTCTGGGTTAAACCAAAAGTCAGCAAAGCATTTGTTAGACTCCGACTTCAGAAGTGCAGAACGCTCAAACCCATAATCACTGAAAAACATCAACACCAAGTGTGTTACTATCCCTGCTTCACTCAGCAGTCTAATTTGGGGTGGACGAGACTACATTTTTAAGAGTAAGTAATTTTTTTTAGTGTTATTCTACCAGATGAACATACAAATTCATGAAGCCAGTTCTGTTTTAAGTTCAATGGGAGTTCTGTACACTTGGGGAAAAACTGGTTGTAATTACTTTGTCAGTTCTGCAAAATTAACTCCCTTGGTACCTTAGATTTTTTAAAGGTTTCCTTTGCCACTCAGACCAAACATTTCCTTGCTTTTTTTTTTTCATTTGCAAATAGAAAGGGTTTGCTTGCCTTTTAAATGAAGTCAATGGTCATTTTTCAAGCCTTGATCAATAGAGAAAAACATCCAGATTTGTTCAGTCAGGTGAAACAAATACTTGAACATTGCAATATTTTAAAACAAATGCAAAAGAAACCTGTTATTAAAAAAACAGTTTGCCTATTTATTTATATATGGCTATGTGGGAAGAGGAGAAAAAGGAGTAAAATAAACCCATCTCAAATGCTAAGTAACAATTTACTAGCAATAAATCAAAAGGTCCACAGACAGACTCACCATAAGAAATCAGAGTTCACACATTCACAAACTTTGGATGTGAGAGCTGACGTGAAACTTCTCCCTTTAATGCACCATGATGAAATCTTCCTCTTTCGAAAGCTCCTCTGCTGGCCCATGATGCAACGATCACCCTGCATATCAAAGCACTGGACTTATTGCACCGTAACCTACACCACACAGATGTGACCTTATGTTGTCCCGAGAAAGGCTGATCTTCCCGCCAAGAATGTGTATCAACTTCCTCGTGTTCAAATATATAGGTATCGATAGCTCTCATATTCACTGCTGTCTGCTAACAGGTCATTACAAAGTTGTACCACAGGCTATATTTCCAGGGCAAAAATCCAAAGATGTACATGAAAATTCAAGTGCAATCTAATCCATCTTTCATGTGTGCACAATCTAGGCACAAAGCTCTAACTGGCCATTTAAATATTCAGTGTGGCTGCACAAAGCTGAAGTTCTCTCTAAATCACCACGTCTCACGCTGGCAGTCAACCTGAAGTACCAAGCATGTGGACACAGGTAGAATGAAGGCTATCTTTACACACTCCACTGGTAGTTGGGCAGCTGCAAATACTCTGTCAAAGTCATTTTAGTAGTTTCTAATTTCTGAAAAACATTTCAATGCCAATATCCCAAAATACCGTTACTCTTTAGGCGCAGATCTGCATAACGTTCTTAGTAAACACACAGCAGTCCCGAACGAGAAGTGTAAAATTAGGCACGAGAACTAGCAAATGGGAGCTGCAGAGCTGGAGTAACACAGAGTCATATGCAAAAAATAAACTAACCCTGCAGAGAGCAAAAGAACAAATGTACTGGAAGAAGCAAAACATAAGAATCAGAATGATTATGAATAAATATGACATATTCCTTTTAATTAAAAAAAAACCCTCAGACTTGTCTCTTCAATCACTACACTGTAGAGAGAATTTAGCTTCCCAAAATTGGATTTGGCCAGAGCACCAGGATTAGCACAGCCTTAATGCATTACTGCAGAAATGGTATTGCCCAAAACAACTGGACTCCGTTACATGATTGGTCCACTGAGATCCTAAATTACTTCTGGAATGGACTTTACTTATGGCAATTTATATATGAGTACAGTATGTGGTCAGGAAGTTGGCAGAACACATGACTGCATGTTGAAATTGTTTCAACCAATATTGCACACTTCAGTTCATGGTATATGCTTCCCAATCTAGCAGGACCACCTATTATTATGGCAACCCACCAGATACGCTTCCACCTTTCCTAGGACACAGATCACACAACCAAAATGAACACAAAATCCTCTCCCATATTAAACTATTGCGAAATCAGCAAATATCAACATAAGGAGACTAAGCTGGGGATGTGGCATCCAAATTCAACTTGGAAACATTTTCCTAGCACACATTTCTATATGAATCTGAAAGCTATGGAAAAGTTTTGTCAGTTAACATAAGACCATGAATACCTGCAGATTTGTGAGCTCCCAAGACTCATAGTCATCATCAGTGCACTCCCTGGGGAAGGATGGTCTGAAGTCCACCTTCACCAGTTCCCAGTCCGAACGGTAGCTAATATGTCCAAAGACTCTGAACAAAAAGATCAAAAGTAAACTCTTACTGCAAAGAAATGCCATACATCTGAGATTCAAAATTTAAGTCCTATCTTTTCTTTTCCACAGACATACTTCTGTGCTAAAAGGTACCAGCTTAATTTTTCTTCTGCTTTTATTCCTCTTTATCAGTAACGAGTCTAGTTAGGAAACATTTGTCAATTGCATATGAAACTTTACAATGAAAAAATATATCTCATATAGTAGAGATTATTTTTTTTCCCTAGCAAACTATCCAGAAATTTAGTTGGAAATAACCTTTTCTAATTTGGAACACAACATTTTTCTCTATTATCTTGCTATATGAAACAGACATCTCTCAGATTTCAACAGGAAGCAGAACCAGGATCACCAGATTCAATTTCCAGCTCTGTCACTCATTCCTTGAGATTACAGTACAACTTCTTCAGTTGGTTTTGTTGTGGGTTTTTTTTTTTTGTTAATTTCTACAGTTTTTAGATAGCAATTGGCTATTGTTTAAACTCACAGCAGTATAATGAAATCGTATAAATTTCTAAGGAATACACTGCATCTACACATTGTACTGAAGAACTCCGCCTCCTGTTCATTTCAGATAGTCTCTTGGATAGCAAAAACCAGCCATAAACTGTACAATTTTTGTATGGGGAAAAAAAAACAAAACAGAAAACCAGCCAACAACTGGTTGCTTTAAGAACCAAGCTGCATTTTCAAAGCAGCCAACATTTTTTAAATCAGAATCTTTATTTCCAAAACAAAATGGGTATGTATGACATCCAGCAACAAATTAGAAAGGATAAAGACTCTATTTGGGCAAAAGTAAAATGTATTTGTGGTTTGTATCAGGCTTATGTGACTTACTTTCCAAAGAATTTAAGGTTGATTCTGAAGCCAACAATTTCTATGCAGTTCATACTGCACAGAGTTCATATTCCAAGCTTTAGTAGCATTCTCCAAACTAATTCATTCCTTTTGTTTTGCCCTCAGTTTTTTTCCAAATCCAGACACAGCAGGAATGGTACAGTTTTGTTAAAGCATTCTGCTGCGCACAGACATTTCTCTTGTCCTGAATACCAGGTTCAAAGTGGAACTAGGGTAGATCAGAAGTGAGTGAATGGTCCATTCTCTGCAGCACAGAGACAACATCATCACACTGAGCATATTTCCTGGTAAATAGACGTAGAGGTCTGAAGTCTACCAGTGAGGCTAAAAATAGTTCACAGAGACTAAAGACGTACAGTGATTTCTCCCCTTCCTTTCTGGTGTCTTTGCTTCTCATCCTTAGCAGAGAGATGTAGATATCAATACATTATTGCCCACTGCTCACACTGTAATGACCTAACAAGCCGCACACATAGGAAACCACGCCATCAGCAGTGCACTTAATTAAACAGAAACATATGCATCTAGTTTGTATGTCTTACTCTTTTCTTGCAAGGCTCTGAGATTAAAGGAATTGGATCATCCAATTTCTTTCCTCCTAAATGCACCCGTGGCTCAGAAGTAAAAGCAACACACAAAAATTAAAAAATGTGGCTCAGTCCACTGATTGTATGTGCACATAGGTGTGTGGTCCCACTTCTCTCATTGAGACCTAAGGATGTGGTTCCTTTCTCTGGTTCAGCTGCATCCTGAGAGCTGCTGTCACCATATAATCTTATTCATTGGTAGTTACATACTCAATAAAGTGACTACTTAGGTGGTCTCATGCTTTTTCCACAACGCCTGTTTCAGTGCGACTGGGCTTGCTGACAGACATGAAGTGTCCTTTGCATGCTAAATACCTGTGACTCTTTTTTAAAATCTTTGTTTCTCCATACAAGGTACTACCACAAGGCAGACTTCACTACGTGCTTATGCAACACCTACCTACCTCAGTGGTAGGTGCAATACCTACCTCAGTGAATGCTTCTCTAGACACCACAAAACTTTACAAATTTATTGCATTTCTTTTATTAACCTATTTATCAACTAATACGTTCAAATGCAAGGAGCCAAGTCTTGTTAAAGCTTCACTCCTGCCTCAAGGAAAGTACAAATCAAATTTTCTTCATTCATGTTAGCTATCTCAGACAGATTAGTCAGGAAAGGAGCAGAAAGGAGATGGTGGTTTAAGTTCAAGGCAGAATAGAATAATGAAATTCTCCTGAAAGCATAAAACAATCTCTGAACTATTATTAATTATATTTGAAATGTCATGAGGCTGATTCCAAATGACTATGGCAAGGAAAACATGTTGACCCTATGTATAAATACAGACATATACACACACACACGTGTGTGTATGTGTATATATAAACATAGATATGAAACAGCAAAATGAAGCTTCGAGAGTTACAGCATTAATTTTGATATTCACAAAGATACCAAACAAATTATTGAGCTATCTACTTCTAAGCACCTTGGAGATAATTAAAATGATAACAAACAGCTACCATGGATTTGTCAAAACCAAATCATGTCAAACTAATGTAATTTCCTCCTTTTACAGGGTAACTGGCTTAGCAGATAAAGGAAAGGAGACAATCTAGCATATTCTGACCTTTGTTAAAACTGTTATACATTTCTAGCTGACATTGTCTCAATGTAGAAAAGAAAACATCAGTGCAGATAAAAGCACTGTGAGGAGGAATGGGAGTGCATATCCAATTAGAAGAATCCATTTTCAAAAGGTAGTTATCAAACAGGGAATATTTTGAGATATGTATCACAAAGATATGATGGGCCCACAGTCAGTATTTTCATTAACACTCATGATCAAATAAGAAACACAAAAAATTTTGCAGATAACGCAGAAGGAAGGGAGCAGACACTGACTGATGGAAGCAATGTTCAGAAATCAATATGATGAAATACTCCAAAACCAAATACAAGAAGTACTTCTGAGAAGAAAAACCCCAAACTCACAACAAAGGTGCAAAACCAAGATGGAAAATAACTTTCAAATATTGAATAAAAGACTTAAGAAATTCTGAGAAATTAAACTAAAAATGCATTGTTGCTATAAAATAGGAAAGACTAATTCTAGGTCATATTCAGAACTAGAAAACAGAAGACATGGAGGTAATTATTTTTATAAACTTGGCAAAAGTGGAGCCTCTGGAAGAATACCATGTCTAACTTTGGATATTTTATACATATTTACATACCCCATAAAAATTAATTTGAAGAGGGGCAAAATGACTCTTAAGCTGCTTAGAAAATATAACCAATGAAGAAAGATTGTGGGAATTGGGTTTTTCTCTGGAAAAGATAAAGCTGAGAAGTACAACAAAATGCTTTCACATTCTTGTTATAGAGTGAAAAGCTGTCTTCGGAGAGACCTGGAGGAAGGGCAAGAAAGAGGAAGTACAAAGATAAATAAAACATACAGCAGCACAATTCTCTGATTCTTTCTCCTCAGTACTGGTGAGGCTACATGTGAGTACTGGGTCCAGTTCTGGGCTCCCCAGAACAAGAGTAATGGAAAGACTGGAGGGAGTCCAACAAAAAGCTGTGAAGGCGATGAAGGGGCTGGAGCATCTCTCCTATGAGGAGAGGTTGCGAGAAGTGGGACTGTTCATCCTGAAGATGAGAAGGCTCAGGGACATCTACCAAAACCTGAAAGGAGGGTGCAAAGACAATGAAGCCAGGTTCTCTTCAGTGGTGCCCAGTGTGGGGACCAGAGGCAACAGCCTCAAAACTGCAACACAGGAGGTTTTCTCTGAACAACAGGAAACAACATTTTTACTGTGAGGGTGATCAAGCACTGGCACAGATACCCAGAGAGGTTGTGGAGTCTCCATCCTTGGAGATATTCAAAAGCCATCTGGAAACAGTTCTGTGATTGGCTCTGGGTGAGCAAAGTTGCTGGACCAGAAGACCTCCTGAGGTCCCTTCCAACTTCAACAATTTGATGATTCTAGAATTCTGTAGAGGTAATGGTACAAGATATTGGAGTCGTCTATTCCTCCTCACCAGACTGAGAATTTAGATACCATCAGGATTAGAGAGAGACATTAGATAAATTGGACAAATATTGCCAAGTCCCATATCCTATAAAGATAGAAAAATTACGGAAATTATTCTAGAAATTATGCAAAATTTACCAGAGTAATATGGAAGCTACATACAAACTATATGTGCATACAGCAAAGGCACAGCTTCAAGGGGTGAACTGTAACCTTCTCCTCTGAGGATTTTTAGCAGAAGATAGAAATAACTTTTACTACCTGTTGGTCCAGCATCTTGCAAAAAAACCACAAACTAACAAAAAACGTCATTTCCATTATGGCTGTTTTGATTCTACAGACTAAAAACCAGGTTTTGACAGAGCACAGTAACTGCACCACTGCACGTAAAATCCCATAGATTTAAGAGAGTGTCCCACTACAGTCACAAACCCCAATAAAAACACAGTCATATCGCTTTGTAATTCATAGGGTAAATTTCCTAAGGAATCCAGCACTTTACATACATCCAATTTAGCAAACTATTTGAAAAAAAAAAACTTAATGATTATTAATGCTGTACTGCAGAAGCACCTGTTGCTCTATAGTTGACAGAGCTTTGCAGACACATCGGATGAGTGCATTTAAATGTATTGCCAAATATCACTAGAATAAAAAAAGAATAATTTTTTCAAAGTAACAAAGACATGCATTAAGTAGGATTCGATGGATTAGACAAAAATATGAACTACAATAAAGCAATACATAACAGCAATCACAATCTAATTGCTCAGGTGCAAAATATATATGTTGAATAAAATCATATGAATGGAAAAAACTGGAACGGTTCAGCAAGTGTAACTGATGACTAGAAGTTGTATATCAAGATCATAGTAATTCATAAGCTACTAAAACCTTCCTCTTGATTAATTGTATTACATTAGAAAGCCATCAAATCAATTCTGTAGAAACTATAACGGATGATGCTGTGATAAATAATTTCTGGAAGAAATTCCAATTACCTTTGAAATTAATTTACTTTTATTTGCAAGAATTTTGGATCCATAATTTTAACTTCAGTGTTTCAGTTGCCATAACAACTTTGTACATTTGTTCCTAGTTCATTTATGAACCCATAATTTTTTAATTTGATTGCATCATTTGATAGATAAGACAGTTTAATGCAGAATTTAAGCTAACTCATTTAAACTATTTGCTAGAGGATTGCTGGTTATTTCTGTTCCTGATAAAGCTCATAATCAGGGGGGAGCTAATTTAACAGAAATTATATGCAATGATAATCTTTTCCAGAAAATGCACATTCTATTCAACAGACAAGAGCATCTATGCAACAGATACTCTTGGTTCAGATGAGCAGTAATAGCTGTGTCACCTGCTGTCTGTGTCACCTGCAAAGTCAACTGCAGCTATGAGGGTGCTGATGCTGGAGACTCCCAAAAACTTATCAGGTAAACATTCAGCTTCTATGACTTCTTGCAGGAGAAATGAGCCTGAGTTTGACAACACACTGCTCACCTTGGATGTCAGGGATATAGCTTTTTATAAGCACTACACTTGCCTTCCTCTTTAACTTTTCTGCTGTGTTCTTCCAGATTTTGTACTTAGCTTTTCATAACATCCAAACAGTCTTTGCCAGAGCAGATGGATTGGCTACAGAGCCACATATCATGGATCTCAACCCATATACATTGACACACCTTGAGCAACTTCTGTAGTATTATGGTGGTTTACCTTTGAGCTGTCAGCCACATTGTCTCCAGACAAAGAAAAAAAGCTTTGAGCAGCCTTTTGTCTGGATTCTCAGAGCAGCACAGCTGAACCTACAAGTTTCATTCATGAAAACCTGAGAACACTCAAAGATCTTAAGAGTGGTGGGAGTGATCCTGCAGTACTTTCCCAGCAAGGTCACAAAGACAGCATGTGCAGAATTTATTCAGGTGTTTATTGTAGCAACTAAAATTGTGCAAGTTTTGCAGTCATACTGAAGTCATACTGAAGACTACTGATGACAACTGTGTGATGCACAGTTATTTTTGTTTGAAATTAGAAGCCTCTTTCATTCTAGACTCACTGCTTTAATCTCCCAAGTGCTGCATTGGCTTTTTCTCTCCTCTGTATGACTTTTTCATCAACTGTGCTGTTCACAGGATGCTGTCAAGGTAGCAGAGTGTCTGCACGGTCCTGTACTGCCCTGTTAACACACCCTGCTAACTTGACATGCCAGATAGGGATGGATCAGGACCTTTAGATTTTTTTGTGAGAGCCTTCAAATGTATACAGCTGATGACAATAAAACCTAAGATTTGTAACAGGGTCAGTTGAGGACCCCACATACAGGTGATATGGGCAATCTCAATGGCTCTGTCTTGGACAAAATGTCTAAATTCCTCTGGGCGGCACCTAAGCAAAGATATCCAAGCATGTACCTTAAACTCTTTATGGATCTAAACCTCAATATCTAACAGTGAGTATGTGACCAAGCTGGGAAAGGAAACCACACTCTCAAGAGATGCTAGTTAATTATTTCAGCAACTCTTTCTGTCTCCTATTCTTTTAAATGGAAACAGTCACAGAGCTTTGCTAAAAAATGGTTTTTGTATCTTGTTCTCCACATGAGGCTTCTTTTTCTGCAGTAAATCATATTAGTAGGAAACAGTTATCAGTGAACCTACTGTACTGTTAAAATATTTTTTAAACTGTCAGACCTCCCTGATAATTTTTATAATACAATTGCAATTTCAGATTAAATACTCATTCTACTTTACAGTTCACTAGATATCAGAGGCCATTTTTTACACTAAAACAGCAGCAACTTTCTCAGTTGTCTTCTACATAAAAGGATTAGTGTGTTAGAAATCTCTTGTCAATTTATGGTGAGTTCAAAGAGCTGAGTCCTTTGCTTCACTTAGACCTTTACTACAAATGATGACAATATCACCGAAAAAGCAAATAAATGTGACAATCTTCTTTTTGTTCTGCCTGTTTTAGTTAATATTACTACAGTGCCTTTGAATGTACAGCAAGACACATGCCAAAATTACCTAGCTGAGGGAGAAATATGATGAGGTTGTGGCATGGAAGGATGTACGTTAGTGTAACCACTGCCATCAGATAGTGTTCTCCTTAACTCACAGAAGTAACACTATTAATGAAAGATTTTCAAAGGAGATATGGGTTGACAGAGAAGGTTAGCCATGACTATGTACTACAACAGTATTTAAAGACTACTATTTTCAAAAAAAAAAAGGAAACAACAAGTTAATAGCTACACTTTCCTTCCAACAGTTCTTTGCTTCCTTTACATCATTGTAAAATCAACAAAAACCTAAATAAGTCAAAGGGCTCATACTAGTAAAATGGATGAAAGTAATGTAAGATTTAAGCTGCAGTCTGTTATACATCAAGATTATAATTCAGCACATTTTTCTAATTCCCCAAAAGAACATAACCAAGGTCATGTTTCAGTGGCCTTCCTAAATTGCAGCTACAGAAATGATGAATGCTTCCATGTGCAAAAGTAGACACCTGCCTACATAAAGCAACTACACAGAAAGAATACTTGTATACACAACAATCATGTGCAACTATACTGAGACAGTCATGATTTAAACGCCTTAAAATACAAACACATGCGTATACTTAATGGACTAAAGAGAAGAGTAGGGTTATTTGGTTGGGCTGTAGTTTTTGGTTTGTTTTTTTTTTTTTTTTTTTTTTTTTATTATTATTTTTTTTTTTTTTTTTTTTTTTTTTATATTTTTTTGGCTGACAAAATGAAAAATGAGGGGAGGAAATAATTTAGTTGAAATTGAACCAAAATATGTTGTTTTTTTCATTGCTTCCTGCTTCCAAAAACTAGTAATTGCCATTCATTCTTTAATGCCAAAACATCTTGGTTTCAGATCATTTGGGAAAAAAGAACGGAAATGAATGCTTAGGTTCTGAGAAGTGTTAGGGAGGAGCAGGATGAGGGTGTTCCCACTTTATCCAGAAGCTTTGGATTCCATAATCTTTATGAATTGCCTCCAAATTTTTTTTCCAATGTATTTGGTAAGTTCCTGTCCAAGAACAACCTTTTAACATATAAGCTGTTTGGAAGAAGTTTCAGATTTAATGCCTAGCCTGATGCTTTATGCAGAAGTAAATACAAAGTAGACAGTGAACAAAATTGACTAAAGAGAAACATATGACACTGTAGAGCATAGCTTTGCATCATTCAACTCCCTGCTGTCATCTTATTTAAAGATCAAATTAATCTGAGATACTTACAAAAATTTATAATTAATTCTTTAGATAATACTTTATTCCCCTACTCACATATTTAAAAATCAGGTCTCTTTAGTCACAACTGGAAATTCTTCATTCAGACTTCACCAAATAGAGCTAGAGTTAATAGCCTATAGTCACCTAAATTGTGGCTTCTTCATTTTGAGAGCAAATTACAGCAAAATAGAGTTCCAGGCCCCAGGCAAAATGAAGTAAAATGCTTAAAAATAGTATTTGTTGGCTAAGTTTCTAATGTCTATTTATTTAAAATAGAAAGTGAAATGGAAGTGAAGTTTGAGCACCAAAGCTTCAGGCACTCAGCAACAGGGGCTTAAAATGACACATAGACTCTATTCCAAATGAAAAAGTCACCTGTCACCCATTTCCTGACCTTCTCCCCTCCTTTAAGTAAGGACAAGGTGATAACATTCTTACAGAACATGAATTCCTAACCTTTCAGTTCCTCTTATTCAAATATATTACCAGGTCTGCCCTAAAAATGTTCTAAATACGAGCTTTAGAGTGACACTGAAAGCATCATGCTTCTGAGTACATCATGAAACTTTAAGGACAGAAGTGAAAAAAACCAAAACTTCACCCACTCAACTTCTTTCAGCAGAGGGAGAGACAGGTCTTGGCTCCAAGACAGTGATACTACAATGCACTGACTTCCTCTGCTAACATCTGTGTCCACAGAGATGACAGCAAAACCATTAGATTGCTACTAAATAGGCACCTGTACACCTGCACCAGATACCTAGATTAGATTGGAGTAGAGGAACAAGTTTATTTTTTAATTTTTTTTTTCACCATGTTTCCTCCATCTATTGGCAGACATATATTTCTTCTCATGAAAGAAAAGCTAGAATTTGCCTCGGGAAATCAGCTATTCTCTACATTAATGAGGCCTTATCTAACATCTATTTACCTTTTATAAGTGCTGCAGTACGAGGAAGTCAGTAATGAAGCATTCACAACACAGAGAAGTATCTCCACCTAGTCAGATACTCAAAGACAAGAGGAAAGGTAGTGTGCTGCCATGAGTGGCACAGTAAGCCCCACAAACTACATGTAATGTTGACTGTTATTTGTGTTGTCAAACGTGAGGTTGACATTCCCAGCAGAATCAAAAGCTGCAAAAATCCAGATGGCTCTCCCTAATATCTAACACCTGCTAATATCCACCTAGTTATGAGTAATTTTGAACTAGACTATCTTCTTGTTTCCATTATCGCCTACGAACACAAAAGCAATGCAACAATGGACTTTCATGACAGAAAAATGTGCATGCAGGGGTTCTCCAGTTCAGAGACATCATAAAGTTCCCAGCAGCATCCTAAGTTGCTACTCTTTGAGACATTAGAAAAAAAATACCCCTCTGGAAAAAATACAATTACCCACAAGGAAGATTTTTATTCTACCTGACATAAAGAAAAGCAGTCCTTTTATGTAACCTCTTATTGGCCTTTTAAAAGGGGCCCTGGACTGCGGTACCATGGTTATTGTGCCTACTGGGTTTACACTGCAACCTAAATAACCTGGTTTGGGAAACGCTCTCTGAAGCTGAAACGTGATTTAGAAGCAATTTTAACAGGCCTGAAACTTTTATTACACTAACTAATTCCTCTGAAGAAGAACATCAGTATTTCAGACACACAAAAATTCTTCCAATTGCACTGTTAGGTAGTTACTCAGTCCAGTGTTATTAAGTAATTTTTCCCAAATATAAGATAGTGTTAAGTATAAAACTGGGTTGCAGTAACTTTCATTCTTATAGAATTTAGCACAAAATAAAACCTATTAAACTATGCACTATTTTGATAAAAATATATCAATTAGTTGAGAAAATTTCTTAGCAAAGACTACTTATTCATTTAAGTAAAAATAAATAGCAGATTTGAACTCTTCATTTAGAAGGTGATTTTCACACAGATGAAGTTTCCTAAACTGTATGAATATTTTATTACTTATCTTTCCTAAAACTCCTAACTAGGTCTCTTTAGAATTTGATTTTTATACAGAATGAGTTTCCTAAAGTTTTTGAATACTTTACCACTTAAAACTCCTAAAAATCTTAACTAGGTCTTTTGCAGAGCACAATGGAATAAAATATATTTTCCTTGGCATTTGTGTGTACATGTTTTGAATACCGCAGGGGATTTGGATGAATGATTTAGATTAATGTTGACTGGCAGATGACAAGCCAGTTTTATGAAAACTTTTGACAAGTCAACATTTGGTTTTCTTCTCTGTTTTGGAGAAAACACAAAACTTTCCAAAATGAAAACTTGAGGCAACCAGGTTCACGTTCTCCTGTCTCTTCAGGAAAGCCTAACAGACCACTTCATTTTAGAATGGAAAAGAGTGATGAGTGACATTCCTCAAGGGTCAGTATTGGGACTGGTGCTGGAGACATGGACAGTGGGATCGAGTGCACCCCCAGCAAGTTTGCCAGTGACACTAAACTGTGTGGTGAGAAGGGATGCCATCCAGAGGGACCTTGACAGGCTTGAGAGGAGGGCCTGTGTAGAGTTTATTAAATTCAACAAGGCTGGAGCACCTGTCCTTTCAACACAGGCTGAAAGAGTTGTTCAGCCCGGAGAAGAGAAGGCTCCAGGGACACCTTACAGCCTTCCTGTACCTGAAGGGGACCTACACGAGAGCTGGAGGGGGACTTTTCACAAGGGGCTGTTGTGATAGAACAAGGGGGAATGGCCTTCAGATGAAGAAGAGTAGGTTGAGATTGGATACTAGGAAGAAATTCTTCATTGGGAGCAAGGTGAGATACTTGAACAGGTTGCCCAGGGAAGCTGTGGATACCCCATCCCTGCAAGTGTTGAAGGCTTGATTAGATAGGGCTCGGAGCAACTTGGTCTAGTGAAAGGTGTCCCTGCCCATGGCAGGGGCATTGGACATCTTGAAGGGCCCTTCCATCTCAAAGCATTCTGTGATTCTATGATTCTGTGACTTTGGATAAGTTAGGACAGAACTGGAATTTAAATGCAAGTCACTTCCAAGTCAGGTCAATATCCCAGACACCATGCTGGAGGATGAGAAATCTCTCTTGCAGACAGTGTTAACATGTCCCTTAATATCTTTCCCAGATAATATTTTTTTTTGTTTTAATACAAATTAAAAACCTTGAAGGAAATCCCTAAGTTGACTTCAATGGAACTAGGACTTTACCCTACTGTAACAGTCATTTTCTGTACAAGAAAAATATTCTTTGACTCCTTTGTGAGTTTATTCTAGAAGCTTTAAATAAAATACTGTCTGTTCCTCAATTTTGCTGCAGACTTTTCCAGTTATTACCTTTCCAATTCAGAATTATGCTCTCTCTCCTAATTTATGCACATTTTGACATTGGGCTCTTTATTCAAAAAAACTTCATACTAAAGGGAGAAAATCAAATTCCCATACTATTGAAAAATGTCAGACTAGGTCTTTAGTAATGGATTTGGGGATTCCTCAAGGTGAAAGACACTACTAATTTATTTCCATTACCATACACAGGTTCATCTTACCATGTTCTACTCATAAGAAATTTTTATCTAATAAAAAGGAAAATATGGCACAGTGGATTCTTGTTTTTTTTCCAGGGAATGTGTATCAGGGGATGACATTACTCAAAACCAGCAAATCACTGTAGATTGACTCAAGCATAACAACTTAGTGCAAGAATAAGTTTTCAGAGAAAATGAACTGAGCCAGACAGAACGACAAAAGGTCTTGACATAAAGTCAGACTGAGCACCACTGGGCTGACAACATCACCCTTAAGGTAAAGCCACAATCAAAAGCAGCAGGAGAGACAAGGAAGCTGATACAACAGCAGCAATACAACACACACTGCAGGTTTATTCTTCTCATTATCTTTAGATTCTGACAGGAAGGTCGCAAGTATATTCAGGGTCAGTCTGGGATATTAAGTGTTTGATGTCCTCCATGTTCTGTAGAACTACCTAAAAAGTAAGATCCTACAAGCCTGGCATTGTGATGCTGGAGTCAGACTCTTGTTCTGCCTTTAGAAATATATGTCATATGATGCTTTTTTGGCAATCTAGGTCCATGTACCAAAACTAGCTACAGTTTTATATAGTTCAGATTGATGATTTTAAAAAGGCATCATGTTTTACAAGAGCTCTTTAGCCCATTCAGCCAGTATTTAAACACATCTTCACCAAATCACTGTTTTTAATGATAATAAGAAAAAAAACAACCCAGACCATATAGTCATCACACATCATTTTATCTGCCAGTAAGCACAGTTTAGGATAAGCTTTTGATGCCTCTGCTTTTACTGAAGTGAATGGAAATCTCTCATTCAGAGGCATAACTGTCTTCACATAGCATATATTATACTACAAATAAACCTGTGTTTGAGAGAGGGGGAAGATGGTGGGATAATACTGTTCTTCTCAGGTCATAGATGTATAATGGAGAATAAATGAGGCAGTGGAGAAAGAAAGAAAGAACTAAGAGACCAAATTCACCCCTGTGCAGTAAGGCATTATGAAGTCAGCACGATGCTTTTAAGTACATTGGGTAGGATTTCTGTTTTGCTGAGGATCCTTTACACAAGTCCACATAGGGTTATTAATTTATTTTTCCCTGGGGAAAATGCTAGTGGTTAAAGGTAGCTCTATCTGTAATTCCTAGGAGAACAAGCTTGTCATGAACACACTGAGCTCAAGGATAAAGGATCGCACAAACTGCTGTGATAGGAACATGTACAACAACCTGCACATCTCTGAGTGCATTCCTCTTTCTGGCTGCAGCCAGCATGTGCCTTTCTCCCTAACTGGACAGGTGTTTCTTACTGTCAGACACTTCTAAAATATTGGCATTTATTGTGGAGTTGGAACAAAACCTGCAGTTCAGATCCAGATGTCCCTGGCCCTTTGGAAAAAAAGACAGATAAACAGGGGCCTGAGCTGCAGAATTCGGCTATTTTTAACTCTATTCACAGCATCTGCCTCAGTCACTGCACAGAATAAAAACAAGCATTTGTTAGCACAGTGCTTGGTTACACAAAGTACTGCAATGCTAGTTACTAGGACAACAATATAGTTGCTTACACTTTGAAGACAATAGATATTTAACATTTTTGATGTCTGACTGAAAATCTGTAGGGAAAAAAAATGGAGGAAATATTTTTTTTCCCCTACATTTTTAAGATTTGTATTGCAGTCTTATAATTCGCTCTTCCTGGTGGTATCTTTGGAAGATTTCAAATGAACATAATCCTTTTTACAAACTGAAATACTGCACTCAGATAATTTCTAAGTCAGGTTACATACCAGGGTGGTTTGGACATCAGTGTAGGAGTCTGTGTGACTGCAAGAAGCAAAAGCCACTGACTCAAGGACTATCTCAAACATGCAAAACTGAAAATATGCTCAAGTGCATAAGCAGAGAGAGCCCTGAGAGCAGAGATGAAACCAAAACCTTACGTCATGACCAGTGTCTCATCTCCAGGTTCACTAAGTAATCCATCTACAAAGACTGAAGTGCTGGTAAAATTATGTGTGCTCCAAGTCTGGCCTTCATCTATGCTGAACCTGTAAAAAAGCAGAAATGGTTTTCATTTCCAACTATTACTATACAAAGCTGAATTCACGTATTAAAAAAACCAAACCCTCACTAGTAAAGCCTAGGATTTTTGATCACAAAAATACAATATGCCTAGACGGTGCATCATATTAATGATCTTTTTTCAGCATCATATCCAACAGTTCACATCTTTATGAGAAGGTGTATGATAAATTTGCTACAACAATAAAAATTCTCAAGGAGACAAAAACAGAGCTCTGTCAACAAACTATCTTCCTACCTTATGGGTTCAAAAGCAAGTTAATTTACACTTCATTCTTTCTAGTAGTCTCTGACTAGAGACCTGTTAAGCAGAGGTCAGTGAAACATGAGAGGCAAAAGATCCCAACTGCTAAAACATGTGGGAGACGCAGTAACTGCAAGCACCAAGATGATGATGGCCCTTCCTGGCTGCTACCAGCCCCCTAAAAAATTTGCAGAAGATGCTGATGAATCCACAAAACATATTTCAAATATTCTGTGCATCCAAAATTTAGGAATCAAAGTCTGTACCTGCTAACCAGGTACAGAACCTAGTTCCTATTACCGTATACAATTCTGCAAAAAAGAATCTAGTCACAAAGATAAAGATCTCTGACAGTTTTTTACTCTGAAAATCATAGTTCTGCATGCCTTAAGGTTTCCATATCTTGCTGCACTATCATGCAGTCTAAAACTTGATATTTTATAACAAAATGCTTTGCAGCAAACCTTTGTTTCTCAGCCAAAGAAGGTGAGAAGGCCACTTGCTGCATTACCACTGTATGACACGATCTAAGCACACTACAAACTGCTTCTGGCAGACTGTATTACATGGCACATAAGCCCACACAACTTTGCCTCTTGATTTTCAAAGTCTACATTATATTGCTCTTGCCAGAGCTACTCAGGGCTATTCTCCAATTTCACTGTGGCCCTCGGAGAGGACAGATCTATTACAGTACCAATAAACTACCCTGACTGCATACCTAAGCCACGTATGCATCACAGGTTGAGCATCATTGACATGCACTGCTGGTGTCAAGCAGTAGAAAATAACAATCATGCTGAACATGGCTTGTACTGTAGAGTTCCAGAATAGCCTTTTAAGCAAAAAAACCCTACACTGATGCAAGAAAATTTTATTATGATTAATGCATTATGCCATGCTACCTTCAGCACCATGAAATAATCTTTAAGAAAACATCCAACTGCATTTTACTGGCTTAATGAATGTTAAATTAAGCTGACTCCACCTGTTTTTCATACATGATCATGTTAAAATGCTTATCTTTAACTCTGAACTTTGTCTGAGGTCTTGAATACACAATAGCTCTACTCTAATTGACTGTAGGATTACTTGAGTATTTTCAGAGGGATAGAGGTGTCTTTGATAGCCACAATAACTCCACCATGGTCCAAGTACAGGATATGGTGCTCTTCTTCAAAGACCTACAAGTCAGACAAAAAAAGGCCAGCTAAGCAAATGTACAAAACAGCTGAAATAAAATGTACAAGCAAACAAGGATTAATAGACTTTTATGTTTTACAATGTCCACACTTCAAACTGAATAGGACATAAAAGTCAGGTTAACTCCTGTATTTGTTCCAGCTGTAAAAGAAAAGGAAGTTAAGTAGGTGAATCACAAAACGTTCAGGTTCAAATCACAGTCAGATTAAACTGCCTAAAGTGATTTTAGCCCAAGCTGATATGTCTCAAGTATGCATTCTGCATTCCTTCCTATTATATATCACCAAGTGACCTATCACCTTACTTTGGTATTTGCCACATCTTGCAGAATAAAATGCTTTGTAGTCTAGTTCTAAGAAAAATAGCAAAAGTATTGCTGTTCCTGATTTCCTCACATTACCCTGAAACTTATAGAACTTCAAATAATTCGTATAAGCATGTTTTCTGCATTTCCAGTATCAGTGATTTATTTAAGTTCAAACATGTGATTTACCATGGAGACCACTCTGAGTTTTGAACCAAAATACATGTAACACTGATTTAATGGTATAATTGATTAAAAGTTTCCCAAATTATTTAAATTCCTTTTCTAGAAGCCATCAGCAGTACCAGAATAAATCCACAGGTAGATACCTTCCCTTTCTTACATCTGAAATCTGTTTTAAGACATGGTTTACTTGTGTTATTAACGTGAAAGTTCATTTAACACAAAGCAAGAGGTAAGGTGAGAGTTATCACACACACTAGACAAACATGTCTCCTACACACTTTGACAAAGCAAAGGTGAATATCATAAAGGTTAGCTTTACTTTGCCACGTGAATGAAAAAATATTGATAATAGAAATGCCTTTTTTTTTTTTTTACAAAACTGAGTGTTACATTTAGATGATTTATCAGCAAGACTGAATCAGAGCTGCAGTGAAAATATCCTAAAGCACACACACAGTTACTTCAAAAAATAATAAGCATTTCAAAAAAATAAGCATTTAATTTGGGTTGAGAATTCAGTCTTCCTCTCATCTAGTAAAAACATATTTTATGGGAATCCTAGGGCTTCAAGTGTCCGATCAGTTTTCCAAAGTTGCAGATTTACAGGTGAAAGCCTGATACAAGACATTTATAGTCCTACCTACTTATTCTACACAGTTGCATATTTTAGAAGAGAATTCAGTAAAGGACAGACATTATTTTAGATGCACTTCAAAAGGATGAGATCAGTTAGAGTCAGAAAAGCAAGCAGAGTTTTGATCCTCCCCTAAACTTTGTTTGAACATCTGCTCAAACAAAATGCAACAGTTTATGCTGGGACATGAAGTCTCCCAAAGCTTCACCATCATAATGAAGATAAAGGAAGCTGGTATCTGTACCACTTTATCCAAATAAGGTTTTCTCGGAGAAGCAGCATGGCAGTTCCTCGTGTACCATTTTAGTACCCTGCTTTAGCACAGCAGACACATGACATGCATATTAATACCATCATTATATCATACTTTCTTGCACACACTTCAAACATTTTATAATCAAACTGTATGAAACTCCTTATGTAAGGAATTCATCTTCAAAATATTGAAAAGAATTAACAGTTTCATGCATAAAAGTAAATATTTAACTCTACTTTCTGGAAATTAAAGCAAGACCAACAGTTTGCAAAGGATTTAGGCAAAGGTGATCCCAGTGTCAGAGCTGAAGTTCAAAACCATGAACATACCTGTTCACAGTAAGCCAAAGATTTTGATATTTTTCATACCACTAACTAAAGCCAGGAAATAAATGTGTTGTGATCCTCAGTAGTAGACAGCCACTAAGGTACAAGATTTTTATAACCTATTTATGTAATTTTTCAAACACGTTATTTGCCTTGTAATCATAATATTAACTTCTGTTCTCTCCCCTTGTCTCCTCTGCTCTACATGCTTCTGTGTCTGTCCCAACAACTTCAGCAGCTATTTCAGGTCAGAATATCTGTTGGGTGCAATTACTAAAACTCCATGAAATCACATTGAAATGATCCTAAAAAAATGTATGCCACACAATTTTACCCTGCAATGCAGAAGTTTCAAAAATAACCAAAAAATCCCGAATTCACTTGCTTCTCTCATCAAATGTCAATAATTTCTAGATTCAAATCTGGAAACAGAAGTTTTCCTGCACAGAATGAGCCAGCTGGATCTTCCCAGAGTTAAAAGGCTGGAACCATAGCCTGTTTTGCTGTGTTTAAAGTTGTTACCATCTATCTCCAGAGAGGTCTGCAGAAAAACAAGTATTCTCGCTTAAACGAAGGTTTTCCAAGTTGCTTTGATGCAAAAGAATTTAACACAGAGAAATAATATTCCAACAAAAAAAGGCACCAAACTAAAGTTCCAGAGATCTTCATTCAGTTCCTAGACATACAACAGGCTTTCTGTTTATTAGCTTAACTGAGCATTTTGCTGCTACAAGAGCTGCTTTGGTAGCAGATCAAATATGAAAGGTTTTTGCTGATATTTTCCTTTTATTTACGCCATTTCTTTTGAAAGCCAGGCCTTTCTCTTACTCTGTTTGTCCTATTTCAAGTACAGTGCTGTAACAGACGCTGTGGAAATAGCAACAGCAACCACAAATGTGAATAAAACTTAGCTGGACTCAATGATCTTAAGGGTCTTTTTCAACCTAAACAGTTCTATGACTCTGTGATTCTGATTCTAAGCCCATGCAGTTCATGACAGTGTCCAGGTGAGATTCCCTTCTCCTACAGACCAGTGCACTGCTGCTGCATGGATGTCTAACCCGCTTATCAATCAGTTCCTAAACTACTGCTGTTTGCAGTGGAATGTTGTACAGTACACAGCCATGAATTTCAGTTTTTCTTGAAAAAAAGAGTGATGGTTTCAAGCTATTCCAACAAGCAGCTCAAGCACAGTGCAACAGAAAGGCAGAAGAACAACTAGAGCCAACCCAAGTGGTATTGTGGTTACTTATAATTACAATCCTTGTGTTTACTTTTTGCATGAGCTGGCGGAGTCAGGACACAGGAACAACCACAAAAACACCGATGGAATGCAAAGAGCAAATTTATTCTCATTACCTGGCCAACCTGGGGCTGAAGCAGCACCTGGGCAGAGACACACAAGTGGGGATGCAGGCACTGAAGAGCTAAAGGATCCATGCTAAAGGATAACCCACTCTGCTGTTTTCACCTATATTTCAGGAGTTTGCTCAGCCATAATCTACCACTCTGCTTTGGTCTTTCAGGGGAGCTCAAGCATGTGTAATAGTGTGCCTCTGAGTCTATCACAGGCCTATGTTATCTAAACATAGATGGTCTACTTGTCCAACACATAAGGCCAAACAACAACATATGTGGGTTTTGACACCTGAGCTGCACGTCACCTGACTGAGTTTATAATCCTCCTCACCAAATTTCCATTATTTCCCCAAACATTTTCATTTTTCTCCAATATTTACTTAATTTCACAAAACTCTCATTTAGGGATTTATTTCTATCTGTAAACACTGGATGTGTTTATATGTAAGTCTTCCTGAACTCTCCAATGACCACGACATATGCAAGATATGGAAATATTGGTTCAGGTCAAATCATAGAATCACAGAATCATTAGGACCTCTAAGATCTTTGAGTCTAACCACGAACCCTGAGCACTTTCAAGTTCACTATTAAACCATGTTCTAAGTGCCACATCCACATGTTATCTGAAGACTTCCAAGGATGGTGACTCAACCACTTCCCTGGGCAGCTTGTTCCAATGCCTGACCATCCTTTCAGTGAGGAAATTTTTCCTAATATCCAATCTAAACCTCTCTTGGTGCAAGATGAGGTTGTTTCCTCTTGTTCTATTGCTTATTACCAGGGAGGTAAGACCAACCCCCACCTGTCTAAAACCTCCTTTCAGGGAATTGTAGAGAGCAAGAAGGATCCCCATGATCTTCAAAATCATTTCAGTATATACAGCTAGTTAAGAAATTATGGAAAGAAAATGATCAGCAGGTTGTTGTTAAAGTAAGAATGTTTTACCAACTCAGGGAGTGGTTCCAGTTAAGAATCACAAACTGGATTTGCATCAACAATGTGATGCTAGTGCAAGGAGGAGAAATCTTCTGAAATGGGGTGCCAGTAATGTCAAAACATCAAGGGTAATCATTTTGTTCTGTTTAATACTGAAAAATTTGTAATTTTGCATTCAGTTTTACCATGCTTCAGGAGAGACAGTCCAACAAATGAGCAACAAAAAGGAAAAAAAAAAATTTAGAAATTTGATTCACTAGGAAAATCAGTGGATTTGAGTTTGCTGTTTCCAAGGGGAAAATTCCTACAGTCTGGGTAGATCTGATAATCACATTTCAACATCTAAAAAGTTATTCAGAGGTGACA
The DNA here is from genome assembly GCA_036023395.1 of Myiotriccus ornatus. Taxonomy (NCBI): domain Eukaryota; kingdom Metazoa; phylum Chordata; class Aves; order Passeriformes; family Tyrannidae; genus Myiotriccus; species Myiotriccus ornatus. The sequence continues at coordinate 62,799,570 of JAYRBT010000139.1, read as the reverse complement.
GGAAACCACTCCTCTCTAAAGATAAGAAGAAATCACCTTGTAGAATTTGTGAAACTGTAAGAACAAGAGCAAAAGGAACAGTTAGCTTATGTAAAATATTCAGAAAAATCTATGATGAATTGTGAAACACCATGTAGCCTGAATCTCCTACAGTGAAGGATTAACAAATAGTTCTTGCAGAGATGTTCTTAGTACATTTGATGTTGTCTCAGAGCACATGGTTGAATTACATGATCTTTGACCTTCCCCACAGTTCTGTATTCCTGTGAACCAATACTGCTATTATTTCAAGAAAGCTTTTAATTAATTCCTTGGACTGCCTTTCTCCTAAGTCTCTTATGTTTACTTTTCTGCTCTGCTCTGTCTCTATGCACAAGCATAGATTGCTCATCTTCTAGTCTGTGAACAGCCCTGCAACATCTTGGGAGCACGTGAGAAAGGTGCCAGGCACTCACTAAAGACAACTACAGTCTCCAAGACAGAAACTTAAACTCAGATGAAGAGTCGTTTCAAAGCATGGGATTTGTTCTGCATTCACCAGCTCACAAGACCTGCAGTTTACTTAATTATTTAAATTCCCATATCACCTGACTGAAGCCTGCTCTCTCATTGTATGAACTCCAGCAGAGAAAGGAAATGTACTGCTGTCATCTGGAAGAACTGTTTGGTCGTGAGCAGTGAAGCCATAAAATACATGCAATAATCTACAATTTAATTCTGATTGCAAATATTAGGATTGAGCAAGCTCTTTCAAAGGCTTTGAAGCAGTTTTAATTAAAACAGAGCTAGCAGTGGTGCTTTCCATTTCTACTGTTGCAATGAGGGATCAGTTTGTTATCGGTTTTATAGCATGAATAGGCACTTAGGGTCAGGCTGTAACACATATCATTTACCTGAGTGTCTTACAAATAAAAAGCAGTAAAATATGGATTTGATCCCCTTCACTCTTTTCTCCTTATTTTTAACACCAGAAAAACTATAAAACTTTGGCAAATACTAACAATAAATTATGAGAGAGACCTCTATGAAGTATTGAAAAACACAGCGCCCATTGTAAATCCTGGAAGACTTTTGCATTTAAACACCTATTTATCATATTCTAGGTTTCAAGCAGGAATTTGGCATAAAATTTTATCTTCTAAACATCAGAAGACATTTTCATGGCAAAAAGAACTTATTTATCTTTAAAAGTCCTTTTAAAAGCGGAGTATTAATGGCATCCTACAATAGCAATATAAGAAACTATCTGTATGTTCCTCTTTTAACCTTAAATTCCGCAAGCTCAGTAACACTATTGAGAACATTTTCACACTTAATTGTTCTCAGAAAATAACTATATTTGATTACAGCTAAACACTAAACCACTATTTTAACTGAAATGAAATTGTTTTTTGACATGCTCTAGTCTTTTGAGGGGGGGGAGGTGCTCCAGCTGCCACAGCAGAGGTTCCCCTAAAGCGCGTGGTGCAGGCCATGGTGAGGGAGCTCTGCCCCTGCAGTCCATGAAGGTCCATGGTGGGGCAGAGATCCACCTGCAGCCCATGGAGCAGGTGGATGCCTGAAGGAGGCTGTGACCCCATGGGAAGCCTGTGCTGGAGCAGGTTTGCTGGTAAGACTTGTGACTCCATGAGGGATCCATGCTGGAGCAGCCTCTTCCTGACAGACTGCACCCTGTGGAAGGGGTCCATGCTGGAGCAGTTCATGAAGAACTACAACCCATGGGAAGGACTAAGGTTGCAGAAGGTCATAATGAACTATTTCCTGTGGGATGGACCCCACACTGGAAGGGGGAGATGTGAGGAGTCATAGATTCATAGAATCATAGAATAGATTGGGTTGGAAAAGACCTCCAAGATCATCGAGTCCAACCCCTGATCCAACTCCAA
>JAYRBT010000139.1:62779712-62797584 GCA_036023395.1 Myiotriccus ornatus | reverse complement strand
TCTGTAAAGAATTTCTTCCTAACATCTAACCTAAACCTCCCCTGGCAGAGCTTGAGCCCATGTCCCCTTGTCCTATTATTGGTTGCCTGGGAGAAGAGACCAACCCCCACCTGGCTACAACGTCCCTTCAGGTAGTTAAAGAGAGTTAAAAACAGTCCTTCCCACGAGGAGGAACACATGGTAGAGAAAACACGTGGTGAACTGACCACAGACCCAGTTCCCCATCCCCCTATGCCAACGGGGGGAGGAGGTAGACAATCTCTGAATGAAGTTGAGTTGGGAAGAAGGGAGAGGGGGGGAATGTATTCTAAAATTTGGGGTTATATCTCACTATCCTACTCTGTTATTCATTGGCAATTAAATTAATCTTTCCCAAGTTGAGTCTGGTTTGCCTGGGACAGTAATTGGTGACTTATCTTGACCCAGAAGTCTTTTTTTATATTCTCTCTCACCTGTCCAGCTGAGGAGGGTAGTGATAAAGTGATTCTGATGAGCAGCTGGCATTAAGCCAGGGTGAACCCACCACACTGAGACAAAGCACTTTAGGATACATAATAAACATGCAATGCTTTAATTCATACTAGGCAGTGGAAGCAAAAGACATCCAGAATTTAGATAGCATTACTACATCACTGTTCTCTTTTTAACACTTTGGTATTTGTAGTCCCTGAATTTATTAAAAACCATACTAAAAGACATTCAAAGGTTTTTGTGTTTTTTTTTTTTAAATCTGTTTTCACTCAATTTCAATGAAGAACAAAGTTTATGCTTAAATAACAGTTTTCAGACTATGAAGCTGAAGAATTTCTGCCTTTGTACCTAAGCCATGTCTTTTAGCTTGGAATGTTTGTACTGCAAGATCTAGCCCAAGTCAACTTCACCATTAACATAGGAAGATTATTTAAATTATTAAGAACTTAAACAGATGCTACGCTTTTTGCATAAGATACTTTTAAGATCTTTAAGAAGGGATTTGCAAAGACTCAAATTGATCAGGCTGTCAGGCCCCAATGAAATTCGAATATTTTCATCTCTTTAATCTCTTAGTTTCCAAGTGAAATGGAGAAAATAGTAGCCACCTCCTTCAAAAGAGTATCTAAAGATTAGTTAAGCATTATAAAACTCATCACATTTGATACATTAAAGTTATTTCCAGGTTCCTTGATGTTTCCTACCTGACGCCACGTGTTCCCACAGTCAGACGTTATGTACATCTCCTCTTTATACTCAACCAGCTGGGACCCCAGGTTACCTGTCACAAAACAGGAGAAAACAGGTTTGCACCAAAATGAGCAAGAAGATTGGATCTAGTCCTGATGCCAGCCGCAGTAAGAAGTTTCCAAGTCAAAGCAAGACCTAAACTCATATGATCAGGCTTACTTCACTTCTGGTAGAACCAGCTAAATCCTTTAAAAAAATATATGTACACTTTTAAAATCTTTCTTTTCATTACTATCTCGTCCATTGGTGGGAGAAATGAGGCTTGGTGCAAATACTGAAATGCAGAAGACAAACCAGCATTTTAGTTCTGTTGCTGCATGCTGAGAAATTATTATAAAACACGTATTTAAGATATAAATATGAAAAATCCATGAACTCAGAAGCTTTACTTTAACCCTAATCATGTCCTGTAAAAGTATTCATGTTGAACTTGAAATGTTAAAGTAAAATATTTTATCTGCAAGACTTGATGAAGAGGTAGCAAAGTCTAGAATCTGGTGAAATACGTAACACTGAAAAGAGGGGACAGGGCTTTTGAAAAAGAGTGTAAATGCAAAAGAACTGAAAGCAGAATGGCTTGGTTTATCTAAATATTGATAAGAAGCTACTGAATATTTTGACAAAAAGTACTAAGGAGAATTCAGATTGCTGCAAATCTAACAGAAGTGTTAAACTCATGAAAGATGATAGTAGATGCAGTCCCAAATACTGAGATTGCCATCTTTTAACATGCAGTACCTCAAACAGCGAACTATTAAACCACCAGGCAGTTTACAATGTTCTAGGGGAGAAGCAATCATGGCACCATATTCCTTCTAAATGATATTCTCCGGGGGATTTTTATTTAAATATATGGTTTGCATGTTTTTGCAGCAGAAATAAGATGGAAGTTACCAGATCCTCTTAAACAGAAGAGGCGGTAAAACGAAACACTTGAGATTAGGATAGCAGTGTGAAATTCCACTTGTGTGTTATATAAATAGCTGATTTTAACCACTAAAACATATCTGTTTATGCAGAATGTGCTCACTAGTGCTGAATGGTTCCCAAGAGGAATGACAGTGCTCACTGCCCAAAATACATACTCTATTTAGATGATCAAGGTTGCATCTGGTCCACTATTTAGTGGTATAACTCTACATTATTTAACCCTAAATACATCCTAGACAGGATTAGGATGTTTATATTGAACCACAGAATTTATAGAAGTCAGCTAATTTCTCTCAATTGCATCTAACATTTCAGAAAATGCTGCTTCCCTGTCTTGGGTTTTCATTTTTCCAACCCACTTTACACTCTCTCATTTGTCAAATAATGCAGCACAGATTCAGTTGGTTGTCTCATTTCGAAAAAAGACCCTATTCCTGTAGGTAATGAGATTTGACAAGGTCAATACAGCACGGATGAAGGTGGTGTGGACTGACCACCTGCTTAAGAACCAAACTCCTACGGACGAAGTAGATGTAAGACCTGTGTGAGATACTGGACCCAAATCTCACTGAATTATTGATATGGGCCAGAACCAACTCATTGTGAGAGGGGGTGTGTGTGGTGTGTGTGTGTTTGTGTGTAGGACTATGCCCAGACCTGCAGGTCCGTGGTAAGGCCTGCACATGAGCCCTGCTGAGAGCACACGGCAGAGCCAACACGGCCGCGCCCCTGCAGAGCACGTGGAAATGCTGAAGGCCCTGCAGCCGGGCTCTCAGTCAAGGCAGACCTGCCTGGTAGCCTGCCCACACCACACCCCTGCAGCCTGTGACTGGCTACAGAACACCTCACGCTGCCTTGGAAGGCACTGACCAGATATCCTGCCTGGATAGGGAGGGAAAACTGAACTCTACAAATACATGAGACTCCATGTGAGCCTCTTCTTTTCTCCTCTCCTGCAACCTGAACCATGAGAACCATCAGACCTTGCTGGTAACTATTTTTCCTTTCCTGTCTCTTCTCTTTCTTCTCTCTTTCTTTACTTTTTTAATCTGTTTTCTTCATTTAATCTTTTAATCTGTTTTCTTCATTTACTCTTTTCTTTCTCTTGTAACTTAAACCAAATAAATTGTGTTTTTCTAAAGCTAGTATACTGATTGTTTGCAATAGATGTTTACTGTGGAATGAGTCTTTGTGCTAAGTATTTTAGTGGAATATTTTTTCTTGGTTGTATTTGTATCATACTCCTGTAAAACCTTTTGCCAAAATATCTTATTTTTCTCACTAAATTAAAAATAATTTTTCTTAGAGAAGAGTGTGTGACTCTTTCTCCAGGCGCTAATTTGAGGTTATAACAAACCAAAAGGCTTTTAAAAAGTCTTAAATAAAATGTAACCTCTCTGTGCAGCTTATAACTTAAATCTGGAGTGTAACAACATGTAAGATCAAAAATGTGCCGGCACCAGCTTGGACTCAAAGTGACTCAAATATGATTGCTATTGAATGTAACAGCAGTTACTCCAAGTGAGAAGGAAAGAGAAATGGGTAACTCTGGAGTGAATAGCCCCTATTCTTTCCCCACAAACATCTTCCTCTTCAAAAAACAGCCCAGCCCTCATTCAGCACTGGGGTCTGTCGGGCACACGAGCTCACCTTCCCAACACTCTGCCTGCTGAGCTGGTCCAAGTAGCAGGGATGGCAAGGGCCATCACATGGTTCACAGAGGGTTATGATTTTTACATAAGGCTGTCTAGATTTTAGAAACAAAGGCCCTGATACCAGCAATCGAAACCTACATGACATAAATGACAGTAAGCTACAACCACACCATCACTGTTAAGGACAAAAGAGCACAGACCTAACTAAAGGTTAATTTAAAAAAAAAAAAAAAAAACAGATTCAAACTTTGATTTTATTCTGTTCAGTAGTCCTTGAAATACTACATTTTTTGTTTACACTCATGTTGCATTCATTTAGGCAGATCTTCTAGTATAAGAGAAAAAACTCCAACAGTGAACCATGACAAAATCATAGAATCATAAAATCATAGAATATACTGAGCTGGAAGGGACCCACAAGGATCATTGAGTTCAACTCTTAACCCTGCACAGGACCACCTCAAGAGTCACACCATGTGCCTGAGAGCATTGTCCAAATGCTTATTGATCTCTGTCAGGTTTGGTGCTGTGACCACTTCTCTGGGGAGCCTGCTGCAGTGCCCAACCACCCTCTGGATGAAGAACCTATTTCTAATATCCAACCTAAACCTCCCGTGAATATTACCTAATAAGACAGTTCCAAAAGGAAAGCTTCACACGTGAATTCAGTTATATTTTCTGTCCAAATACAGCTTTAAGATTAATCTGCTTGCTAGATGGAGATATGAACGAGAATTCACCTTCTCAGGGTTAAAGGTAGGGAAGGGAGATTTGATTCATTGCTTATAAAAACCACATTTCTTTTGCTATTCTTACTTTCCTCTGTATAGTTTTCACCGGTACATGGGTATATTCTTGTGCTTCTGCAGTTATTCATGGAACATTTTCTATGGGACAGCTGAGGACAGAAACACTTACTTGTTTGCTAGAATCTAAAGTATTGCTGTCAGTCTACACCTTTTTTTGCATAGATATCTTTAATGAATGCAGTGTTAGTTTTGCTCCTGGATAAATGCTGTTTATTCTACCTCTTTTCACCACTTACTAAAATCTACTTGCACGAGTAGGCCTTTATTTCAGGAATTGCTATGGATCTGCGCTTTAAAGAGTTCAGTGGTAAATTGCCTTGCTAATGGAAAATTAGTCTGTAAACTAAACAGCATCAACTTGTGCTTCATTAAAAAGCCTTTTCTATCCAGCTGATATGGTAATGACTGAACTATATTAGCAACAGCGTTGTAATTGCAGCTCTGTTAAAAGACAGACATGAACTTGTCCTAGTTCTGGTTTTACCTTCACTGCCTTTTCTTGATAAATGAGCAAAAGGAGTTGGTGGGCTCATTTATAATTCCATTTTGGCAAAAAACTGATGAACAACAACACAGAGTCTGGGGTACTCCTTTGGGAGAAGGGACTTAAGTGCTGTTTACCTTCGAAGGCAGTCCATCCCTGGGCCAGTGGTGAAAGCCCAGAAGTGGCGCATGCAGGAGCTTCTGACTGCTGACACAATGTTTAATTGTGTCATAAATGAAGGCTGTAATTTTCACAACTTCCAGATTTTCTGGGAGACACAATTATATGGCATAATTTTGCAAACTTTATAAAGTCAAGTCTTCAAGCAGATTAAGAAAACCTTTCTGTAAAGAATGATAAAACTCAGTGCAGTTGGAGTTTGCTCTGTGGGTCCTGCAGAAGATGTCTTGCTGGAAAACAGTGTCTGGATTTAGAAAGAAAAGGCCGTTGAGGCCAAACGCAGAAAACTTGCAGCACTGGGGAAGACAGGGAGGCTCCTGCAAAGCACAGGGGGCTATTTGCTGTGGGAAGCAGCCCTGCAGCCAAATCTGAGAGGTGACAGGCAGAAGGAAATTTCCAGGAACACAATGGGATGTGTGATGACTTTCTTAAGCCGCAGGTATCACTAAAAGCTGTTAGCCTGAAAAAGTAGAACTGGAATAAAATAAAGTTCTTCAAAGAACTAAGTGAACTCCATATAGCTTTATTAGCAAACCTTTCTATTTAACATGCCACACAAGGGTTATGAGTTTTCCCTATTTTAAGTTACATTGTTTTAACTTTATTTTTTAATACTCTAATAAAAAATAATGTCAACGATGTGGAACATTTTGTACTTTCTGAGATTTGAAATAAAGCACATAATTTTAGCCTCTAGCTACCTCAAAGTGTTATTGGATAAGCCAGCTAACTAAACAAAGCACATGAAATGGCACCCCATAAGCCCCTTTACACCAGCTTCAACTCACATCAAATTAAATGCAAAAAATCCTGACACTAGTAACACTGCAAATAAATAAATAAATGCAAAGCCACTGCAGCACTCAAAGTAGAACTGAGACATTCTGAATGTTTCCATGTCATATCTGAGAATTATAAAACATATTTGCGGTAAGGGTGGCGGTCAATAATACATGTGCACACCTGCCATTGTGATGAAGTGACACAGAAGGGGAGAAACAAATTATGCTCAGCCCAAGACTGGAAGGCAACACCTACGATGTTTAAAGTACCATTCCCACCCACCAAGTGCTTGGACTGTACCACACACCCAAAAACATCAGTGTCCTTTTTGCCTAGTGAGCCACAACCAAAATCTGTGCTTCTTATTACAGCTGTAAATATCTGCAGTAACTCCTCAGGTGTGCCACTACAATATGGAAACTTTTCTACCATTTTAGTGGGTCTGTGTTAAATCTCAAAATTCATCGAGGATAACAAGTAAATGTAACCTAATACACTGAAGGTGACTCAGGTTCATACTGAAAAAATTACTGTGGCTGGAGTGGGTAACAGTTGCAGGCATGTGCTGGTTTGGGCTGCGGTAAAGTTAATTTTCTTCAGAGCAGCTAGTATGGGGCTGTGTTTTGGATTTGTACTGAAGCTGATGATACAGGGATGTTTTTGTCACTGCTGAGCAGCTCTCACACAAAGTCAAGGCCTTTTCTAGTCCTCACCCCACTCCACCAGCAAGGAGTCTGGGGGTGCACAAGATATTGGAAATGGACACAGCCGAGACAGCCGACCCCAACTGACCCAAGGGATATTCCAGGCCATATGTCATCCCGTTCAGCAATAAAACAGGGGAGAGGTTGGTGTGGGGACCACTGCTCAGGGAAAGACTGGGCATCGGCTGGTTGGAAGTGAGCAACTGTTTTGATTTGCATCACTTGTCTTTCTTGGGTTTTATTTCTCTCTCTTTGTTATTTTCCTTTTTATTACAATTATTATTATTTTATTTCAATTATTAAGCTGTTCTTATCTCAATCCATTTCCTCACTTTTACCTTTCCAGTCTCTTTCCCCTATCCCACTGGAGGGGGAGTGAGCCTGTGTGGTGCTTAGTTGCCAGCTGGGCTTAAACCATGACAAAGCTGTATTAGCCAGAGCTATAAAAGGTATCATTTTAACATCACTTTTGATCTAAATTACCTCAAAACTCTTCTGACGCATGACAGAGTGTTTCCCATCCAGTTTCATGAAGTTTTGTTTGTAACACAGAAGCTTCTCAAGTTTGTCTCATACTATTTTATTATTCTTTTTGTAACTAAATGAGAGGAGCAGGAGAGAAGACTCTCATGTGTGCGTCTTCTCCAAACCAACACCTGGGGGATCATATACACCTTGTCCTTAAACACTCCCCCAAAGGCTTTTGCCACCAAGGCAGCCACGATACTGTGTGACATGTTTTCTTGGCCTGAGCCAGTAGGACTGCTGTTGTTATGCTCTGACACCTTGCTGCTTCTATTTAGGAAGCAAAAGGAAATGGCCTGCATTTTTAAATTTTTTATTAAGGGTGGTCATTTTTCATTTCTATTACTTGCACTCTTAAAAACCTTTTCAAACTGTGCTTTGGAATACAGGAAATTCTTTCTGGTTTTTACTCATCCTGAATAAAGGCTGATTTGAAACAACTGGGTAAAATCACACGTTCCATCCTTTCAAGGGTAGCAGTCTCAAAAATCAGAACATAGAGGCATTAACTACTACTTAACATAGTTCTCCAAGCTGTCTGTGGCTTTGTGCATGACAGTTTAGCACAGAGATGGGAAAGCAAGCAATGTATTTTAGTGATGACTGATGTCCAGCCAAGCTCTCTAGAAAGGTGGTATAGCTGTGAAAAACATACAGATCTCAAAAGGGTAATTAAAAATCTTTGCTCAGACATTTTGGAAGGCCCAGTGACCCAAGGGAATGGCCTGAAGTTGTGTCAGGGAAGGTTTAGGCTGGATATTAGAAATAGGTTCTTCACCCAGAGGGTGGTTGGGCACTGCAACAGGCTGCCCAGGGAAGTGGTCACAGCACCAAACCTGACAGAGTTCAAAAAGCATTTGTATGATACTCTCAAGCACATGGTGCAACTCTTGGGATGGTCCTGTGCAGGGTTAGGAGTTGGACCTGATGATCCTTGTGGATCGCTTCCAACTCAGCATATTCTGTAATTCTGTGATTCTGTGAAATATAGGAGATTACTTTCATTTACAATTTACCATTAATTTGCATGTTTTAAGTGCTACTTATCACTGTGTTTAGCCATATTTTTATATGTGACTTTAGACATGCTTACTGTGAGAAGAAATAATCCCCATATGCAACACCTAGATAATCCTTCTAATATGGAAAATCTTTTCCAGTCACTTAAATTTAGCATACATGCAGACCTACCTACTCCAAGAAGAGACTTGTGCCTTGCCTGGATTATTGGTAATTAATACAGTCAGAACATCCCTTCAGGCAATGCACAATAAGCTAAAATTTCATGGTTTGTAAGCTTGTAGTCACAGTGTAGAACAAATATACAACCAATTTGTATTTAAATGTCCCAGACAGACAGTTTTTGCCTGGCAAGCTGCAGATGTGTTCAGCTGAGGAAGTGGGGAATCAGAACAGAGGAACATGTTGATGAGAGAAAAATTCAAAGGAATTGCAGGATGTTCACTTCAAAATGCACTGGGAAATGCTAAATCGTCTCTCTGTTCCCTCATCCTCTTTTATAGAGGCATCCCAGTATACTAGTTTTGTGAAAAATTATAGAAATTCATCACAATGTATGCAATCTATTTGAGCCTGACATGACAAAAAGTAAACAGAACTTTTCCAGCACTTCCTCAATTTTTGTGAATGTGCAGAATTTACTGCTTGCTTTATTTGCCATCTGGATAGGGACCTAAACAGGTAATTTTTGTAAACTGGCACCTGAAAAAGCTATCCTTCTCTAAACATTTTTCATAGAAAAGTCCTTCTCAAGTTTATAGTAAAAATTTGCACATGAATTGACACACATTTCATAGCTGATGCTGTGACAAATAGAAGTTGTTGCCAAGGTTAAAATGCACGATCAAATGTAAATGCAAGCCCCCATTACATTTCTTAAAGAGAGCAAAGCAGTTATTTAAAAGAAAACTTTTGTATACAGCTATAAAATTTAATATTCTGTCTGCACAGTTTATATATACACATAAGCTAAAAATATGCATTCCTGAGAACTATTTATTCAACTTTAATAGAGTGGAATTTTTATTTGCAAATATGAGTTTAAAAAGATGCAATTGTAAAATCCTATTTCTGTATTTTCCCAAATGCTCTAGGTATTAATGCTGTTCACAGTTTATTTTTTTTTTAATTAAAACAATATTTAGTAGTCTCTGAGCTCTGATTTTCAAGCACAGTATCAAAACTGCCCTTAAGTCACAGGTTAGCTTTTCCATTACCACAAGCAGATGTGTTGTATAAGCTTCCTACAAAGAAGCCAAACTCCACATTAAAGGAATTTTTTCTTCTTTTTGATTGATAGCCACACAATTGAGAGCATGAACCTCATGGTTAGCATCCATATTTCCAGCTCTTATCCACTTATTTGCATTACTTGTTTCTACCCCATGGTTACACTTTCAGGAAAAAAAACAAACATATTCTTTATTGTCCTTTATTTTTATCAGCTAATGGGGTTCTTGTAAATATTCTCTCTTTCCATCAACTGCCAAGTAGGCCTTCTTAGCACCTGCTCACTGGTCCTGAAAATTGATTATCAGAATTGTACACATTCTTATTAATAAGGTCGCTGTACAGTATTTTGACAGAGTATTAATATTTTCCTCTCTCTGTTGGCAATTATTTACCTACTTCACCCTCAGAATACATTTCCCTTTTTTCAGCACAGGGTACTGATGGTTCGTAGACATGGTGTGATCCGCTGACATTCACAGATCTTTATCATTTTCAGTCATTTCCAGAAGATGTGCTCTCCCTAAATCTAACAGTAAAATTCCAGGAGTGTGCCCAAATAACCTGATTTCTGCATGTGCTAAGAACATAGTGCTTCTGTTGATTTGCATAGGATTATCAGTTTCAAGGGTCAGGCCGAAGGAAATTCAAGCTCACTGTATGTAAAGTATTTCTGATAAGAAGTATAAGTTTACAAGGATGTCAGGTTTGCCAGATAAGACTGAACATAGGCACTGAATCCAGATGACCTGAGCATCCAAATAATGTAAAGGCAAGTCAAAATCAGAGTTGATTCAGGTCATGTGTTGGCAAGGGGATGCAGTTGCTCTATAACATTTTTAAGGCTCCAAAAGAAGTCCCTTCTCTCTGTTTGCAGCTACATGACCTACGAGAAAAAGGATGCACTACTCTCGGGCAAGTTTTTCCAGTTTCATGCCATCCCTCCTGGGTTTGTGGCCAGCTGATATACTATTCCTATTACATTATGGGTTGCTCTGCAGCCAAGTCAGGTTTAACATATTAGTTCAGTTCTTAATGATATTTGGATGTTATCAAAAACACTCCCTCGTGATCATGTTGAAGAAAACTGTTGATGAGTTTACCTACCTGGCACAGTAAGACAATGTCACAGTGATAAGATCTCACTCCATTCTAGAAAGGAGTTAAAGGCAAAATACACTTCTACTACCTGCCCTCCCTAATATCACCTCAGAGGAGAGCAGACTTAAAAAAACCTTAATTTGCTACTGGAAAGCATTTAGGCACAATATGGTGGGGCTAAAATTAGGAACCTACTTTTGGAGTACCTTTATGTGAAAAGAAGACATCTGAAATGGATGTTGTTTTTTGAAACATTTGAATTCATAAAATGTGAACTGAACACATATTAGAAATCTATCTACAAGGGCACTGTACAAATTCTTAGTCTCATTTGTATCAATAAAACCATAGCAGCATTTCACCAGGTAGGTCTGTCTCCAGTAAAATACTTTAAACTCCCTTTACACTAGGGAGAAACTTGAAATCTTCGGTTACATGGAAGTACTGGCAGCTGTCATTGCCTTTGAACAACAAATATGCTCACCTTGATATTCTCAGGAAATTTTCAATTTAATAAACTCTTGATAAGAGACTAGTGTAACCTAAAGCAGAAGCCATTATTCATTAAAAATAGATACACTTTTATGAAAAAAGAATGTGGCATTCCACCTAAACATAATACATAACATAAGAATAAAATAATGCAATTTAAAAAAAGCGTGTAGAGCAGTTAACCATTCGATAATTTTGAAACAAAGAAACAGAAGATTAAATAAAATTAACAGATGGATCACAAGGGCACAAAGTAAAACAGTTATGTGAATATTTTTCCTGATGAGCTCAACACTGCAATGGAATTTCTTTCATTAAATGCCACTTCGGAGTGACATGACTCCATATGTGTGTTATAATGGAGAAGCCACAACCGGCATTGTTCCCAACACAGAGACAAATGTCCCTCTTTCAATTCATCTCTCTTTAGGCAGAAAGGAACTAATAAAAATTACAAGACAAATTATCTGTATCTAGGCTTAAAAGCAAAGGCTTGGCCATCATTTACATCAGTTTTGCTGGGCAATTCATGATGCTGGAGGCCCTACGTGTCACTTCCAGAGAAAAAGAATTCAGGATATGTCCTTCAGCCACCATCACACCTCCACACTGCTCTAATAGGGAAGGAGGTGCTACACAGCACAGCAAAGCATAATGTATCCAGGAATTTGTTATAGATCTGCCTGAAAAGATACAGCTGTGGGGCTTCAATTAACTTTTATTTAATTGTTCAATCAAGAGATTCCCTACAGGATTATTCTGCAGGAAAGCCTTATTTTGGCAACATTTATGGCATCACATTCTTATAAACCAAAAGTTCTACAAAGAACCACTGCCACATTTCAGGTCTTAAAACATAAAGTCATGTACTTGCCTGCGCCCATTATGAGCCCTGGTGCAGTGTCCTTCGTGTGGACTGTTCCTGACACATACGGATTGTCTGCCCACCGGAGATGGAGGTGAAGGTAGCAATCAGGCTTTTGGGGCAAGAAGAAGACAACAGGTTTTACAAATAATGGCTAGCAGTTATGCTCCTACAATAATGAAAGCCCAGAGAGAGAGCAGCTTCAGCAATGTTTGTCTTTACAGAGAAAAAGAATGGCTGTTTCCCATGGTGCCAAATTCCAGTCTGAAATATCAACTGTCACTTTCTAACAAGAATCTCTGGTGATGACTGTGTAGTGTGCCACTGTCTCAACAAAAAGATTTCCAAACACGAGGAAGTCAGTGTGAAATTATTGTATAAAACCCTTCTGACAGAATAATTGCTTAAAAATGCTAACTGGCAGCAACAAATATTGCATGTTTGTTTGTCCCAGGTAACTGGTAAAATGATGTTTAAAAACAACTGCTTGGATTGAAAATGTCTTTTTTTAGTAAAAAGGTGGTATGAAAAATAGCTTAATGACTTTTGGACACATCATCTCTCCTTGCTAAGCAGCTTACTGCTTCTTGCCCTTTGTGCAGTGGCACTCAAAGGTCATATTGTTCACAGCAATTCCAGCCACGAGCTTTACCAGGAGCGGGCTGCCAGCACTGCCCGGGAGCCACTGCCACTGCAGTCTTTCCACCTGTCTCAAAATGATCCGGATCAAGCCCTGCAGACTTGAACCTTGTAGCACAGTCCTGAACTCTTCAAATGGGAACCAGCAGCTCCAGCCCTCCGCTTCTGCTATGTGGAGAGGAAACAAAGCCCTGGCAGTGGCTGGACCACAAGCATTTATTTTGCCCACCAATGCAGAGCTTTGAGTACCCAGGAGCAGGAAGCCAGTGAGAAAAATACAAGGTTTTCAGTACAGCTTTGCAAATAACAAAACACTATGGATAGTTGGGACACCTAAACAAACAGAAATAACATTGTCTTAAAAAAAGAAAGGACTTTTTAGTGCAGTTTACTTTTAGTTTATTTTCAAGCAACTGTAAGAAGTTCCCTTTAACAAGGAACCAAAGGTTACCTTGATTTAATATGAAAAAAATATGAAAGATGGAAAGAGAAAAATTATTGGTCAACTCTATTTAACTCATTATGTGACCCTTATATCCAGACACAAATGACTGTTGTCATGATTATTCTGAACCGGACTGTGTAGTTGACACTTAAGAAAAAATGCACTCTTTGTGTCAAAGTGACCTAAAATATGAAATGCATTGCAACAAATTAGAGCCCTGACTACTCACACTACAAGATGATTGGACTAATAGCCTGTGAAACCACAGCTCATGCAATACAAATAGATTTGCCTACTAGTTTGGCTGGTAAACTCAGCGTAAAGTGGAACTATTGCACATCCTACCACATAGATAATTCTTGTGCACTTTATAGAAGAAGATAGACCAAAAAGAATCACTTACAGGTTTGCAGTTTGTTGGTTTGCCATTCATGTCAATGTCTGGAGGGTTTAGAAAATCCCAGTCACGGCCCTTGTTGTAGGTTATCAGAGTTGTAACTTTCCCATCAATTTTCTGGTTGGCCAAAAAGACTCCTTTTACACCTCTGACCTGTAGCATACAGGAGAGAAGTTAATATCCAGCACATACACATTTTTTTTCAACAAGGATTATCCCTCATCAGCTGTTTTTTTGTGGCTATGAACTGTATCTAAGGTAGTTTCTCCTGGAAATTGAATAGCAAGCGAATGATACCTTAAAAATATAGAAGGAAGGCAAAAAGATAAGAGGAAAGGGAGAAACAGGGAAGGGGAGGACAATTACAAACTGATTCGGATTTTTAAGTCTATTTAAAAAGTATATGCAATTCTCTCAGTGTCAGAAGGCTAATCAAATTACATGTAGTTTATACATCAAAACACAAAAATTATGATACCATGGCCTTACTGTTAAAATTACAGCTCTGCATTTTTTTTTAAATATGGACATCTCTAAAATGCTATTCTACAAATGATGTAAGCAATTTGCACCTTCCGTGACCCACATTATGTAAATAGCACACAAATAGGTTACAACAACAAAATACAGTACCATGTTCTTTAAAATAACACTGAATTAGGAAGCACAATTGTCTTCTGTAGGAAATACAGACAGATCATCTGAGGAAGAAACACTGAGGGCTGAATCAACCTCTTAAGTATCTGAAATGCTTCCACACCCAGCCTGCCTCCACACATTTAGCCTCCCTTCAACTATTTAACTTTGGGGGGAAAAAAAATTAACTTTAAAAAAAAAAGTTTACAGACTCACTCTTCTCTTGAGCTGTTATTTCCTAACAACCTGTATTAGAAAATTATTACAACTCAAAGTTAATGGGGATAACTTTTAGAAGCAACCTGACAGTAATTGCAACTTAATATGTTTAGTTCTACCCCTAACATTTATGTTATTAACATACTAACATATATTCCACCCAAAGGCATGAGATTAAGATCTTGTAATAAAATTGAAGGTTTCCTTAAGAGTGCTCTTATTTCCCTTGTGATTACTTATGAGACCTCTTAAATTTTTGAAAAATTCTGGAAATGTATATTAATTCATACATCATTTCCAGCACAGTAGAGCTTGCTAATCTCGTTGGGTGCTGACAATTAACAAAACCGAAGCATTCATTACAAATAAATGCACAAGACAGCCAGCTCTTTGAATGATAGGGAATATTTGCCTCTTGATGACGTGATGCATTCTTGAAGTTTAATTTTTTACTTGAAATATTTACTGTGCTCCTTTTTTCCAGCTACCAGTTATGTACTGCACTTAACAGAAGTCTGCATTCAGGGTGAAGATAAGGCATCCCTACCATCAGGCTACAGATTTGATACTCACTGTATTGGCACTGACCCAAACCAACAGAGAATAAAAACGTTCTGCCGGTTATTGTAACAGCTTAGAACTTGGGAAAATATTTAAGTTTAATATTTAATATTCTGTGTAGTCATTTTAATACCATGCTCTCTCACGAGCTCCTTCTTCCTTAAACCCCATGCATGTGTGGCTGGCTTACTTATCCAGGATGCTGGAAACTCAGAACCACGTCCAAGTCAAACACACCATAAAAGTCAACTACTTAGCAGTGCAGGTGAGAAAGAAAAGTAAGGGAAGAAATGAGGAACCTGCTTTCCTTACTTTAAAAGCATCTTCATCTTGCTGGGGCTTTTTTACATATTCTGCCTTTGGGAAACAGCACAGCCATGAAAAGCCTGGCAGTTCAAACATTTACGTGGGAAGGCAGACTTGGGGGAAGATTTCTATGCATGTCTTTCTTCCAGTGAACACAATATTAAATATTTAAACAATAATTAGGTCAGGGACTGCAGCTGAGGTTTCCCTCTTCATTTGTGGATGGCAAAAACAGTGCAGCATCATGAATATTTTTATTTCCTCTCTCTCTTTTTCCCCCTCATTCTTGTTTAATGAATATTTAATCATTCAATGTAATCATCAAATGGGAGTCAGGCTAAAATTTTTCTCCATTCTCACTCTCATCTCTAATCTATCCAAGCTCTGGGGTAACTTCTGCTCTCTAAAATATGGGACATAAGTGTTTGAATCTATCAAACATTGAAAGGTTATGAAAACAGTTCTAGTGTCTCTGTTAACTTCTCTCACTGCTGTTTTAAAAGATAAAAGCTGACCAGCACTTCACAGCAGTTGTACTTTGAATGAAAGGCAAAAACTCTGCTTGAAATAATAAATAGGTTTCAGGCATCTCTTTTCCGAGCAAGTTCAGAAGGATGATGTTCAGAGTGGTGCATCAGCCTAAAAACCAACAACTAATATAAAATTATGGTGTGTAAAAAATGGCAGCTTTAGAACACCTGTTGTAGCATTTTCTATTTCATTTGTCCCGTGTCCTATGCAAATACACACCTGACTCTGTAAAGATTGTAAATGCTTTATGTCAGATCTACTTTCTGCATTAGATCGTGATGCCAACACAGCCAATTTCTTCTATATTTTCTACTCCTTGACTCTACTCCCTAATCTAAAACTGGGAGATAAGTATCTTCCTATGAAGAAGGGAAAAGATTCATATTGACAATAAAATGGTATGTAAAAGAAGACATTTCAACACTGTGCAGTGCTCAGTTACTCTGACAAACAGTCCAGCACCTACTCAAGACAGATAATCACAAGATAATTTAAAAGCATCTTTCCATTGATTTTCCTTGGACTTTTAGGTTAACTCTTAGAGCACCTGTTTTCTACAACACCTTATAAAGCTATTTTCTGAGCAGGTTTTCTGCTGTGACACATTAGTCACTGATGTTACATTTCTGATTTTACAGCCAAACAATATTCTGTACTAGCTGGTAGCAAGAAGAACAGTTCAGATGGCCCCACAGTGTTTATCAGCAGCAGTTACTGAAATGCAGAAATGCAGAAATTACTGCTATATGTTTGTGATTAAAATTTAAATACATATAATTTGTTGTTTGGGGAAAAAAGGCATGAAGAATGTCTACTGCAACTTGTGTAGCTCTTATCTATATGAGGAATCACAAGAAGAAATCTAGAATTAGTATGCCCATTCTGCAAATTTGTGACTGGTTCACATTGGCAGCACTAGATACAATTTCAAGGACATGCTCCTTGTATATAGTCACATATTTCAAGGGCATGCTCCTCTTGGTCAGTCAGTTAACACTTAACTTTTTTTTTCCATTAAGTATTTGGGAATTATTCCCCTTTCACACATGCAACATGAAAAGAAATACAGTGCAAAAAAAGATAAAGCATATAAAAGAAAATGAATACAGAGAGGCAGACACCTATTAAAGATTTTATAGCCAATGTACAAGTAAAAGATGAAGCGGTGTCAGCAGAGGATAACGAAGATGAACAGTGCAAACTTTAAGGAGAATTATACACTGCTACAAAGAGAAATTATCAGCCATTGAGGACAGTCTCTGTTCTGCACTGAAGATTCCTCTTTCCAAGATGGGATACGGCCCAGAAAGAAAACCCTGATTAGACCAAAAAAAAAAATCACATCCTCAAGGGCTGCAATATGTGTTCTATTTATTAGCCATTTTATACTGGGTAAATAACCCATATATCATGAGTACTTGATCACATTCTAGTAAACAAGATGAACACTAATTATTTATCATACAAGCTATCTAGAAGCTGTGGGCTTTCTTACTGTAAGCAAATAGAAGTGTTCTCCAATACTGCAGCTCTATTTCAGAAACAGCTCAAAAAAATTGAATTGTGTGGCTCCATTGTGGCTCCTTCAATTACTCTTTATCATGTGCAAATTTTCTTTTTAATTTGTAGCCCTACAAATTGATCCAGCACACACAATAATCTAGGATCACATTATCTAATAAGCCTTCAGTAACATTTGGAAATTATGAAATAATCAGTGTAACTGAATTAAGTTAATAACTCTTGCAGGCAAAAGGACAGCCAGGGGTAGCATCTCTGTACAACTTCTCTGAAATTGTATGCTACAGGTGATGCAAGGAGTAGAGACTGCACCTGGCTGCCTTTTAGCTTTGCATCCCACAGGAGTGAGCAGGATTAAAAGGCTGCAAACTAATGCTGTCAATAAATCACCCTGTGGGAATGTGGCTACACAGCGTGTGTAGCTTCACCCATTAGGAAGCCTCATTTCTAAAAACGGTAGAGCCTAGAAAATAATCACTGGTAATGAGAAACCTCTTAGTTTTACTACAGACATTCAGAAAGAAAAGGCTAAAGAAAGACGGAGGAGATAAGGAGGAAAAAACACTATCATTTTCCCTCACCAAGAAGATCTAATTACAGCTATTTAACAGCTCTGTC
>JAYRBT010000139.1:62748859-62779612 GCA_036023395.1 Myiotriccus ornatus | reverse complement strand
GAGGAGATAAGGAGGAAAAAACACTATCATTTTCCCTCACCAAGAAGATCTAATTACAGCTATTTAACAGCTCTGTCAGTGTGTGCCTTGTATCCAGAATTACTACAAACCTTTGCCAAAGAACTTGGCTTATTTTGGTTTTTTTTCTTTGTTTTGTTTTGTTTTTATATTAACACCAGGCAGACTAAAGTGTAATGAGGGACAAACCGGGTCAGACCAAAGCTCCACTAGTTTAATATTCTGATAACAGCCAGTCCTGTGTGCTACATGAAAGAACAGAACTGGAGCAAATGTACACCTTATTACATTGAAATACATGATACTGCTATTCCATTCTATCAGCAGGAATGGAGTTGATAACACTCTGTGGTACTCTTCCAAAACACTATATTCTTCAGTCTTTTATTTTGCCAAGTGCACTGATGTTAAAATACAAGATAAATTTGTTTACAGGAGAGTTTGTCCAACAGAAAATGCAGTTGGCATGAGACACCTACTGAAAGCAAGTGGATTTGCTGCCCAATATCTAATTTTTTTGGTTCTTCGCCTTTCAGAGCTGACACAACCTAGCACAAGGCTCACAGGATTACTGTGTAAAACTCTACTGGCTAAAGGATGTCCTGCTCTAAACCAGGCAATGCATCACTGAGTCACCTAAAAGAAAAAAAGTGTACATAAGCAGATACATAACTTCTGACTTCAAAAATAAATTGTGCTGCTGTCTTCATTTTTCAATATCTTAAAAAAACACCTATTTTAGACTTGCACATCCATGGAATTCCATCCCAAGAATCTAGTTCTTAGAGTACACAGCACATCAGTAGGGCAAGAGGGAAACATGTAAGCAGTAATGATGTGCTATCAATAAGAAAAAAATCCTAGACTTTTTACATTAAATATACCTGTGAAAATTAACTATACTCATAATTGAAATATTAATAAAAAAAACCCTTCACACAGATTACACACAATGGAAGAGGTAAAAGTCTACCTCCAGGATATCTATCAGGACATTCTCTTCTGGCTGCTTTGTGCTCCGGACGTTCTCCAGCAGGATAGAGTAGTAAACACCTTGTGGGTCAGACTGGTACAGGTTGTACGTGTCTGTCTGGTACCACTCCTGAACAGCCACAAAAACCTGGTTTTCATCTGTACTGATTATTTGTAAATCCTGTAGGAAAATAAGATACAAAATTTTCCCGTCATTTCTATTTTACAAACAATACGTTGAGCAGGAGAAGGGAAACATCTGAACATTTAATAACAATAATCTCCTAATACAATACTAATTAACATGCTGTATCCCACTGCTCCAAGGTGGTTCCTCATTGCCTTTTGACTGCAGTGCAAACCAGCCTAGTAAAGACCAACATCGTGAATGTGCAAAAGCTGAGATCTGCTTTGACTTCAGTGGGAAATGACTTCTTGAAAAGAAGGGAAAAAAAGGAAAGGAAAGGAAAAAGAGAAGTGAATGACTGAAACAACATTAACAAAGCTAATCTATCAAATAATCCTCAAGTATCTAGAGAAATAAGAACTAGATAAAAATAGCATAACAGAAACAGGATCAGATATAATTTATAAGAGTTACACATAGGAAGTAGTGTATATCATGCACACACCTCATGTGTATGATAGTACGTAACAGTAATGTATCTATGTGTATAGAACCACTTAAATATTCAATATTCTGCATTAATTACCCAAGAATTTCAGGCACGGGTTTTGCAACAGCTTGCTTTCAGTTTTCTCAGCTTCTTCACTCCAAAGATCTCATACAAAAAAATGCACAGCTGGGTAAAATAATTTAACACTAATATTAAACAGAAGAAATAAATCAGGAAGTAGCAACATTGTACTAAGCTTAGCAAACAGAATAAAAGGATGTGAGTTTGCAGCAGGATATGGCAGCATAAGGGCAGATGTTGGGACTATATAAGAAATAACATCTAGTCACAGAGACTGAAAGCTTGTAAACTCTTTTTGACCTTGGTACTTAACTGGGATACTGTATCCAGTTCTGGTCACCTTATTACTGGAAAAATACTAAGGCAATGGTGTGAATATTAAATAATGCTACTCAAATGTCAAGAGAATATGATTTTGGGATGAATGGGCTTAAAAAAAATAAAATAAACAAAGAAAACTATTTTGTAGAACTCTAAGAGAGAAATAAACCTAATTCTTAAGAATCCAGTTAGACTGAAAAAAATGTGAGTAACAGCAACACTGAACACTCACCAAAGCGTGGCAGTCACACTTTAGGAAACATGCATGATGTGACTAAGGCACTCAGATTTAAAAAAAAGTAAATGAATAAAAGTAAAATAATAGAATGGAAAGATTTTTAATAAGAGCAGAAGATGGTTATTAAACACTAATAATTTAGTTAAATTTAAAGTACTTCTGGAAATGTGACATCAACACAAAAGAATGTAAGTGAAGTTTTCTATCAATGACAGCTCAATGCTGTTTTTAAAGACTTTCATGTTGAGCTATGTACTAAAGTAGATTTTTGTTTAGCATCCCATGAGTAGTTCTCTTTTTTCTTTTATTCACAAATTACTCAGAAGCAGAAAGTCTGGCAGAATTGCCAGCAAAACACAGCAACTGCTCACAAAAGGTTCTTTAAAAAGCCTCTTAAATGTAAAGAACATTTCATCTCCTGTCTTAAACAAGGACAACATGAAGCCTGGTAGCCCACACTACACCACAACACATTTTGCACTAAATTCATCTATTTTGTAGTATAAGGAAAGTTCCCATGACTATCCAGTAATAAGGATGGAAGGGAAGCGGAATCAAAAAGAATAAAGAAAGAGTTGGGGGCTTTTGTGTGAAAACCTCTAGAAAACCCTTAACCACCTGTGAAGCCCGGAGCTTTCAGCAAAATTATCATCTATGTTATTACAATAAAACATTTATAGAGTGCCATAGACCAATGCAAAACTCCAGGGAATGTAGGCAAGGTGCTTTCCATGGTGGGGTGGCAGTGGTTGCACAGGTGCTCCATCGTGGCAGAGGTGAGAGCTGGGGACAGGCACAACCTGTGGGTCTCCTCCGGCAGGGTGGGGTAGGAGCAGCCAAGCCATCAGAAGCAATGTGCAAAGAGCCAAAACATCTAGTGCACAAGGACAGGGAGATTAATTTGGGGCAGATTGCAGGGGTCAGGTGAAGAAAAGAGGGGTTGGATTGCAGAAGTTCACTGCAGCAAATGAGAGTTCACTTTTCTCTTGGCAGTGACTTACCAATAAAGAAGTTTGCTCAGACTGCTGGATGCCAACTTTGCTGAGGCAAGACCTTAACAGATCCTGATTTTAGCAAGTGAAATTGCCCTTGTACGGCCTTGAACTTTGTTCCTTCCATTCAGAATTTACACTTCAGATTTCCAGCTCAGCCTTACAGCTATTTGTCTTTCACAGTGATTTCTTTTTCTTCAAGAAGCAAAGCAGTCCTTCAGTTATACTACTTTGTAACAATCCCGCCCAGCACTTTCTGCCCAGCATTTTCTGACATAATCCTCTGGGAAAAGTAACTGACAATGTAAAAAACCCTGCAAATTTCATGCTCAATTCTTAAACTTATGTTTCAAACTCATGGATAACACAGACTGCTGAAAATCAAGCTAAAACAAAGCTAAATGGTCATGTCAATCTTGTACTATTCCTATGCTAAAAGGTGAATGTAAAAAAAAATAAGAAGAAATTAACTGACAAATACAGGATGAGTTGTCAGTTTGCCAAATCCAACCTTCGATCTCAATTACCCACTGGGTAGAACAGAGGAGAAGCACATGAAGAGGGGACATCAACCAGTATTGCTAGACAGAACTTACTGTCACTGAAGAGTTAACTAGAAAAGACATCTGAGAAAAGAAATATCTTGATGGAGGGAATGCAAGTTTTTATTGCCTTATCTAATTCATGGACACAGATACAACCTCAGGCTGTAACCTCAGCAGATCCTATAAGGAAAGCATTTCTTCTTTTACGATTTCACGCTTGGACTACTGCAATTGCCTTCTTGCTGGCCCTCCTGCCTTCCCTCTCCACGTTCTGCAGGCTACTCAAAGTCCCACTGATCATCTAATTTTTCTATAATTATGCTATTCACACACAATTTATTCAAATTCATTTATAAAGACCTTCTTTACTGATGTTAGAGATCTTCAGGCTTTGGAACATTCCTTACTGTCTCTATTGAGACTTTTGTTTATCTCCAGGCTGTACTTTTGCATACAGTCAGTGTGTGAGCTCTTGTGCCTTCCTTTCATTTCCAAGTTCAAATGAGAGTCCATGCCCTTCCAGATGTCCCAAGGAAGAATCTCTTTCCTGATTTGTCATAGCAGCCATTCAGTTTCCTCTGTGGCATGCTCATTCCTCCATGGAATCCCCTCTCTCACCTCTACTACTTTACTTCTGTCCTATCAAGTCTGCCATGCCTACTCTGTTCCATGTTTTACTGACCCAACTACCCACGCTTCTGCCATTTTCATTTTTCTCTCTCTGTTTTTGCAAAGATCACAAATTGGTAACAACAATAGACTGTGATTCCAAATACCAGTATTCTCCATTTACTTTACCTCCTCTTCTTAGGTTGTAAGTTTTTGTACAGTTCTGACATGTTACTAGCTGCATTGTCCAAATATTTATTTTTTTTAACCTCTAAGCCCCCACGAGATTTCTCTGTTCTGTTTACCATGGTGCTTCTTTTGCACTGTATTTTGCGAATTCCTTTGTCACAATGATTCCTTCATCTTTCTCTCTTCACTAGGTAATGTTATACCACATTAAGCAGAGAAATCTGTATGTTTATCACTAAAAATCTGTGGAACAACTCATAGGTCCAAGGCAGTAGACAGACTCAGGGCCAGGGATAGGTCTACATAATAGATGCAACCAAAGAATCCTGCAAAGTGCTCTAAAACCCACTATCCAATCAAGTCCACAGAATCATTTCCCTGCAGGTGGATGAGACTAGCTGGAAAACAGCCCTTGAATACTGTAAACAACCATCCCAAGAAAAGTGGAATTAAATGTCTTCTGAGTCTACTTGAAGTTAAATTCTGGATATAAACTGCATCTAAGGAGAAGTAGGTTAGACATGAGAATACCATTGTCTGGTAGGGTCTGCTCATACACACAGAGGAAAAACACTAAGGGAGGTAAAGTAATTTTTATTCTCAGACTTTTTAAAAACAGATAAGAAAAACAAATGTCAGGACTGGCTTAGGCAGATAACCATGCTTTGATAAAAGATCTTTCAAGATCTTTTCCATGTCTATTGTCTATGCTCCTGTGAAAATAGAGGGAAATAAAACCATACCTTATTGAGATTACTTGAAATGTTACATATACAATTCGAAATATCATTAACAGACAGGATTTGGTTTTTCAGGTTTTGTTTTTCAGTGTTTATTTGCTGTTTTGGGGTGTTTTTTTCTATTTGTTGTTGTTGGTTGGTTGTGGTTTTGTTTTTTAATTCAAGAGCTATAATTTCATAACTATGTTAAAGAAAGTAAAAATTTTGCAGACAAATAACTATTTCAGTTTAATAATGGAATTAGTATTAAGGACAGCTGGAGATCTGTTGAATCAGAATTACTTTTCTATAAAAAATGCTAAATGAATCATGGAAGCAATCAAAGACTGCATATTAAAAATTGGCATGATTAAACAAGGCATCCAGTGACAGGTCATATCACTCCTGCTCTCTCAGGGACTTGTAAGCTGCTGTGTTGTACCTTACATCAGTAGCAGAAAACATAATTAACAAACAAATAAACACAAAGACAGTTTCAAAGTGATACTGAAAATAATTAGAAAAACGCAGAAGGCCAACTTGTGCCAAAGGATGAGCATCACTTCAAAGAAACTTCATATCACATGGGTAGACATGTTCTGTCAAATAAAATAAATGAGTCTGAGGGTGTCCACACAGCATTGAATGAACTGTGCATATTCACCCACGACCTGGAGAACAAGCATCCAAGAACTCTTCCAGCAAGTACAGAGCCACAATCAAATTTTACTTCTAGAAAATACTGCTTAAGAATTATTTCTTTACTTCTAACATACAGATACAAACATGATCAGTCTTTCCAAAATTATCTGCTTTTAATGCAGTCAAGTCTGTTCTCACTGAAGGCTGAATGTCAGTCAAGAAGCCCCAAACCATTAAACAGTTAACAGAGTTGGGTTTCGGGGGAGTTGTGCACAGCAGAGAGGAAGGAAAGAAGTTAGAGGAAAGGAAGAGAAATGCATTATTTTCATTGTATATAGCCCCACACCATCTACATTTACTAACTGACCAGCCTATAAGTCTGCAAATACTTTAGAGAATTTTATATTCAAGAAATGCTCAATATGCTTTACCATATTACTGTGATAAGAAACACTACAACACAAATAACTACAATTACAGCCTGAGGACAAAAGGATATAAAAGATGACAAGTATTCTACAGCAGGCCAGTGCTCCTTTGTCTAAAATGTGCTGATGACATAGAAAGTATCATTAAGTGAAAACACAGTAAGTCAGGTTCAGCATAGCCAGTATATGCTACGCAGGCAGAACTGTGGTGCTTCAGTCAATAAGGCAAATAAAAGAGAACCTCAAAATTCTTGTTTTTCAAATCTTACAATTTTCAGTCCGATGTCAGAATTTTGTCCCTTTCCTATCTTTTAATGCTGTGGTTGAGCAAAACATTAACATGAAGCAAGTCACGAATGAAACAGGGAATCATGAGGAGTAAATGTATCCGAAGTCCAACAGATGTAAGCACTCGAGGATGTGTAGTCTCAGCCTTGACCTCCAGATGTACCACATTTATACCCCTATAATCTCTCAAGCACAATCAAGGTAACTGGATGGCACATATCCCAGAGATAATCCTCCTAATCTTCCTTGCCTGGCCGAGTAAAACAGGGAAAAGAGAGAAATCAATATAAAGTTGCACTGTGAAAAAAGTAACAGTTCCTTGAATCCATTTCAGATGGATTTGTACAACCAGGGAGCCAGACAGCTGCTACAGCTCAGGTTCACTGGCTGCTGCCATGACACTGCCTGGGAAAGGAATACTTCTCCTGCATCAAATGCCACTGCCACCTGAATTACCACTGAGATAAGGAAGAGGTGGGCCTGTTTAAGGTGACCAAGTGAACATCAAAAAGAATAGATGGATCTGATAAAAGGCATACATGGGAGATTCATATTACCATGAATAAATTACAGACTTTAACCTATTTCTAAGGTGATAGGATTTTTTTCTTTTTTTTTTCTTTTTTTTTTTTTGTTTCCCCCCCATAATCCCTTTTATCTTGGTTACCTGAAAAATTTTACATTATCGCCTGTTTCACAAGATTGAAAATACACAGAGATCAAAATAGATGAAAGAAGCTTTTTCCACATCACATCTTTTCAAAACTAAACTTTCTGAATTGCATTAGGATACAACAGACAATAGAGCTCTCCCATCATTACGATCTGAACATGGCATGAACAAATGCAGAACCAATCAGTGCCTTCTATCAGTTCATAAAAGGAGATCGCTGTCACTGGACTTTATTTAACTGAGGTGGGAGGGGAACTCAGAAAAATTCAGTTCTCCCAAACTGCAATAGTAAAACTGCTATAATTTGTAGCAGATTCCTTAGTTTGGTCAGGAATGTTGTTAACAAATTTTTTTTTGCTTAAACTCCTGAAATGAACTAGTTCCCAGTTTTATTGTTACCCACATTGGAGTATGACTCAAAATCCTGAATAAGGACCAGATCCAATGGACTCCACCCTCTCCACACTGCACTTCTCAGGGCAAGGGCAATGACAGCTGCAGGAATGTTTATGCAATACAAGTGTGCTGACACTGGATGGGGCTTCACCTTGTGCCCCTGGGCACACTTGCTCTCCCTGCAGTGGCAGCTAAACCACTGTTCCAGGACCAAAACAGCCCAGGGAGGATTGCTGGGTCCCACTGGAACACTCCTGCATGCCTAACCAGCCAACTTGACACACAAATGCAATCCTGCTGCTCTTGTCTTGATTTTGGTATTTCCTTCCTACAAGTTATTAACTTCTGATCTAGTTTTAGCAGCACAGAACAAGCAATCTTGGCAAAATGGAATACAGTAAAAAAGTAGAAACCAACTCATTTTTAAAAGAACAGAGTGAAAATTCCTCTTCTGTTTTGGGGAGCATAGAGGCAACCTTTAATTTGGTCTCACCAGCCTTTGCCACCACCCCACCTGGCAGCAGCCAGCACTTGACTCCTGTCAAATGCAGGAGACAGCTGTGTGATTCCATGCAATGTCAGCAACATGCTATCAAAAAGCCCCTAAAAATCTATCAATGACATGGAAAAAAAGGTTAAAAAAAAAAAAAAAATCTGAATCCTGTTCATAAGATGTCCCCCAACAGCTCTGCTCTCTGTACACATACAGAGTTAGGATGTGTTAGAAAAAGGTGATCTCAGTGGCACTGTAGAGCTGGACTTAGCAGAGGTAAAGCTTGGATGGAAGCTGCTTTTAGCAGCCTTTCATTCACAAGTAAGAAGGACTGTAGATGTGTCCAAGGACAAACAGTCCTTTTCTAGGTTTCCCTTTGGGGGTACATTTGAGCAAATACAAACACAAATGCAAATTAAAACAACATAAAACAATTGAATAATTTTTTGCAGATTTTCAGCCTCTTCATATTGAAAGGAAAATGGGACATCGATAACATTTTTTAATTGCTCAGTCTGAAAATGCTCATTCTGTCTCCATACATAAAACCACTGTGAAACACATCTGTGCAGCAAAAGAATAAGATGGGAAGAGCCCAGCCCTGCTCCCTCAGGCTGGAGGTTGGCATTCCAGCACGGCTCTCCTAATGTTGTTACACACATCCTTGACCAGTCTGTAGTATCTTCTGCCTTGGCTCCAGTTTTCCTGTAGTATTCTTGACTGCAGTATGCAATCACTGCCCAAAAATTCTGTCCTGTGACATGAAGCACTTTATGGAGACCACTTGGAAAGAGATATGTTTGACACCTCATTCCACCCTTTCGACAAAAATGAAATTCAGCCT
Source organism: Myiotriccus ornatus (assembly GCA_036023395.1). Taxonomy (NCBI): domain Eukaryota; kingdom Metazoa; phylum Chordata; class Aves; order Passeriformes; family Tyrannidae; genus Myiotriccus; species Myiotriccus ornatus. The sequence continues at coordinate 62,770,547 of JAYRBT010000139.1, read as the reverse complement.
ATTACAGTCATGCTTCATCTCCTGGTTAGGCAGAATCTAATACTTAAACCCCCCTGAAACTCAGATCTTTCAAAAGCTACTGTTTTTAATCAATCTTAAAAAAAAAGGTCCTTTGTAAATTCATCCATTCTGTTTATCTCCTACCACCATAAAAGAAGCAACTCCACAGTCACACGATCTGAATGCACTTTTAATGTGCCAAAGTCTTTGCTGATATCCTGCTTCTTTGCAAAATTTCATCAGTAATTTGTTTCATGAGTCTTTTCCATTCTGTTACAATAGGACCCGAAGATCCATTTCTACTGCATTTGAACAATTCTCACTGGAACACAGCACGATTAAACATTTTAGAACTGTGTTCTTATTCCCTGCAGTATCTAAAATTTCTGCTGTAATGTAAAGGCACCAAATCACTTTAAAAAAACCATATATTTTTCAGAAAAGGTCAACATTTTTCACATTCACCACTGTTCCAATGGAAGTCTGGCTTCATGGCCCTCTTAGGGAAATTTTCAACTTCGTTGTGTTCAGATAGCAAAGAAACTTCTCCTGGAGAGGAGACACTGTCAAAATGCTGAGGGGATAACATTCCACTCATTGGGTATTGCCTGAACTAGGAGGAGCACAAAAACATCCCGTTCCAAATGACATAGTCACCCTGTTCCTAGGTAGCTACCAATTCTATCCAAAATGAAACCTTTAATTTCTCATTTTTTTATTCTGTCAAGTCTGGAGTATCTGCCTATCAAGTAAAAAACATACAAACAAACAAAAAAATAAACAAAAACATATTTTCCAAGACAAATAATCGAGCATGCTGCACTATTTCAAACAATGCAGACTTCATCTGACAGAAATATCAGGGAGCTGTGACTGACACTTTTTGAATATGTCAGTTCCTTTTTTACTCTTTGCTTTCCTGCCTTGCTCCTTACTTGTTTTCTTCTGCCCCAGCATGGGGACCCATGGGCTGCAGTCCCTTAGAATGTCCTCATTTTTTATTCTTTAACATTTAAAACTGGATATTCTCCTGCTGTTTTCCTAATTACAATTTCCCCCAAGAAACCATAAAGGTTACTCTGAAGGCCTTAAAAACACTGAAATAATTTTGTGGAAGGATTGATCTGTATAGCAGTCCTTTGGTATATATTTCTTGACAACACAGATGGAGAGATAAATAGGTGAAAGCCATTTCTATAGTGCTTCTAGAAGCATATCAAGGTTTCGGATTCTTGTTCAACTAGTATCTGAGGATTTGATTTGAGATTCTGTCAATATGTTGCACATTCAAAACCAGAAGTCTTCAAACCACAGTATAGAATTACATAAAAATAAAATCTAATATGAAAAAACCTGATATTAAGCACATTCTTCGGTTTAAAATAGCAGCGGAAGGAAATACATTGTACTCTACTGTCCTTCATTAGATGAACAATGAATTAAAACTGTGCAATTCAGAGCACGCAAAGAAAGCATGTTTTAGTTGTCTTCTGAGTAAGTGACAGAATTACACAGAATCTCATGAAAAAGCAAGAACCTCAGGAGACCTCCAGATCAACCTCCTGCTGGTAGCAGAGTGAGCTGTGAGGCCAGACCAGGTTACTGAGGGTTTTATCCACCTGGCTCTTTAAAAATTCCCAGTCATTTTTCTTCAGGACTGCAGAAGCCTTCAACCTTCTAACTGTAAAGTTAGGAAATACAGTGTATGCAGCACAAAAAATTCAACTGCATCAGTTAGACCATATTTAAGTATCTGTCTGTGTTAAAGTGCTGATTTACTATGCAAATATAGAAACCCTAGGAAGTTATGCTAGATTGAAAGAACCTCTCAACAAGTCTTGCAATTTCATTAAGCAATGAAAGTCCATATTGGGATTCTTTAGTGAAATAGAGCACCATCAAGTGGCAAAATTCTCTTATATTACTATTCATTCTTATACCAGAAAAGAACATGTGGAATTAAACTGTAATTGGTTCTTGAAAGAATGCTTGCTCTACACCATTACATTGCCATTGTGGGTGTAGCACGGCATCATGGAAGCAAAGCTCAAAAACTGTTGCAGTAACTGATGACAAATAAGCTACTGTATGTTCTTGTCCTCTACGGTTTACAAATACTACATTAATAGAATAAAAATAAAGATAGAAGGGTAAGAACATACTACAAATGGGATTCAGAAGTCCTTACAAGCAGAAATTGTGATCTCAGATAAATGAGGTTTAAAAAAGAGAAGACTAAAACCAATTTAGGTAGAATGAGAAGATGACAAATACAAAAACAGAAAGAAAAACATTTATACTTACTTTTGGCAATGCATATTTTGGCAACTTCATCTGTACAAAGCCATTTCGACGGTAAGACACATAATACTTGGTCCGATTTGCTGATGTTGTCTATACAGAGGAAAAACAACAGAACCCTGTGATAGCTTATGCTAAATCTAAAGAATCTGAGATTGAAGTTTTTCTCTTAACCTGCAACTGAAATACATAGCTATTACTTTTATTGCATGCAAATAATCTGCACAGTAAACTGTTCTTTTCTTTAGGAAGAAAAAAGTTATTTACTTCCTTCTTCTGCCATTTCAGCAGTTTTGGGTGATACCTGAGACTTCAGCATCTCACTGTCCCCACTTCTTACCAATATCTTTGTACCCAGTGGCCTCCCACATCTTTGCCCCATTGTAGAAGTCAGGGCAGCAGCACCCTTTAGGTGAGAGGCAGGGAGGAGGTACACTGGCCATGAACACCAGGTACCCCAAGGGCAAGTAGCACTCCACAGCACACTTTAAAGCAGAGCACAAAACACTGAATAAATCATGCTAATGTTATGTAAAGCATTTACTATATCTGACTAATATTTTCTATACAGGATAAAGCATTTCCCAATGCAAGATGCTGACATGTCAGGTGGAAGATAAGGATGCAATTTTGAATCCATTGGTAGGTCAGTTTTAAACTCAGTGATATGTTCTGAAGACACAATTATATGCTTAAATAGAGAGGTCTGAGTATAACTTATACAGCAATATTTTAGTGTCATGATAAAAGAATTTCCAAATGGTTTCAAAAGCACGCTGTTTCTCAGATATACAGCTGCTGTGAGGTTTCACTGGAACAGGTAAGTACTACATCACACCTCTGGGGTGGTAGTACTTCAGATGTGGCTGTAGGATCCCAGAGTTATCTTCTAATGTCCAGTAGCATGGATATGGCTAACTGCAAACCAATTTAGCAATAAAATTTACATTACATACTGTGGTTCACTGCAGTTATGTCTGAAAGCAAAAGACTGGAGATGTTTCCCCTTTATGTGGAACACACGAACATCTCATTTTCTGGCATCAGCATGTGTCAAATCTACAGAGACTACATTACCAGTGGCATCCTTCTGATTGTAGCAACTTTCTATTCCTTACATGTACATTTCCACACTGCACTTCCATTTTGTGTCTGCTCATGCCTGGCATGAGATGGAACAACAGCTCAAGATGCAGCTGTACAAGACATTCAGCAAAACAAAATGCTTGACTAGGAAGAAGACAATGTTTTGCTGAGCACAGCAGTCTGTAATTTCACATAGTGAGAGATACTTCTCTCTGTCTACACACCACGGAATGGATTTTAGAGTGTGCCTGGGGGGAGCCACAGATAATAATACCTTTGAGCAAAATGAGTGCCACAAGTGCTAGATCTGATATAAAAAATGCCTACTGTAACCCAAAAATTCTTTCCCAAAGCCATTTTTTCTGTTTCTTTATAGTGCTAATTGTTCTAAGCTATGCAGGCCATTGAAACTGCTGTGACAAACAAGAGGAGGACAGATCCTTTGTGTCCCTAATTTACAGATCCTTGTGGAAGAAAGAGCCTCAAGGGGGGAAAGCTGCAAGGAAGCCATTCTGATGCACATTGAGGCAGTGATGGGGAGACCTATCCATGGTCACAATATTGCTTTCCTGCAAAAGTCAATAAATAGACAAGCCTTGCAGCAAACAAATCATATCAAACTACGGGAAAAATTATAGCAAACCGCAAGCAACTTCCCCAGTAAAATCTAACAAATCAAGGAGGACATAACTGTTCTTTGAGAAGTTTGCAGCTCTGATAAGATTCAAATCACAACTAGTGCCAAGCACATAAACCAAAATTTTCATGTGTGCTTGAGCTGTACTGGTGCCATAAGCTTGACAAAGTTCCAGCCCATATTTCTGCACACAGGCCCTGTAGTTTGGGAATGAAATAACCCCAATCTAATTTGGACCACCATGAGTTGTAGATGTGGCATTTAGGGCCATGGTTTAGCAGTGGACTTGGCAGTGTTAGGTTTATGGTTGGACTCATTCTTAAGGGTCTTTTCCAACCTAAATCATTCTATGATTCTGTACTAGCTTGCTCCAAGATCCCAGTTATGACCATTTCACTCTTTTGCTTCCTAGGCACAGCCATATAAGTTCTTTCCTGGCAAAACCTCTTCAGAGGAGAATCCTAATGAAGAAGCTGTGCAACCAGTCTTCAGTGGTTGTCCTCAGATGCTTTTATCAAGAACCTTTTTGTTCTTTTTGTTCTACCAAGATACTAGAAAGAACCCAGAAGAGATTGTAAGCAGAAGAACAAACGGGTTTTTTGCTTAACACACGAGAGTATTTATAGAAAGTAACTTCGAACCACACAATCTGCTTGGAAATTTTCATTTGTTCCCTGTAAAAATTCATAAACCATCATTCATACTCTGGAACAGGTTTCTCCCTGCTTCTTACACTGTTGCTGCACTATTTAAAATGTTATTTTTGATTTGAGAATGAGCTGTCTCTCCCGAAAGCGGCAGTACCTGAAGGAATATGTAGTCATCCTGCACAGTCAGGGAATCCCGATCAGTACTACCAGCAAATGGGACTGTCATTGTCTTATCAGAACAATTTTGAATCTGGCAAGTGATGTAGCGATAACCTGAGGGAAGAGAGACAGAAACATATGACAGGGCTATCAAGGGAAAAAGAAGCAAGCAGTATTAAATGTTATTCGTGTAGGAAAAATGCTGCCTTTGCCAGGTGAGTTAGTTGTAGAATTATTATATTAAACCCTCATACAACAGTTTTTCAATCTCCAATGCACTGAGAATATATTAACAGCTTACAGTTCAGATCATTCCCTGGAGGCAGCCTGTTATTATCCAAATTCTGCTGGTCCAGAGAGATTAAGGGTTAGATGAATGAGCCATTCATGGGTGGGGATAATAGAAGGAGCCTCTTTTCTCACTTAACCTATGCACAGAGCCAAATTATTCACTTGGAGAAATGGCAGCCTGACACAACATAACTGAAATCAATAGATCAACCCCAGTATAAAATTGTGATGAATGAGAAAGGAATCAGGCTTCATTTAATAGACAGCGTGCAGAATTTTAAAGGCTATTTTCAAAGCTCTGTAAGAATCTTCAGAAACACTATTAACATGCTATTGGAACTGCTCTGTTGGGGCAGGATTTCTATATTCAGAATTTATACTTTGCTGAAAAAGCCTGGACTGATTTATAAGAGTGGAGGCAGAGGCCTTTCTCTTCCTCTCCAGCTAGCAAGGACTATCCTCTCTACCTGGGTTCTTAGAACATCACCACTGCATCTTTGATACAATCTGCTCTTATCAGAGAGAGCAGAGCCAACAATTGTATCTTACACCAGCTGTGGCTTAAAGACCTTCTCCTAGATTCAAGCTCTTGTATAACTCACCCTTTGCCACAAGCTTCTAAGCACAAAGTACTTGAGTGACTTCCCCAAGCACAGTGAGGAAAATGATATACACAATCTTGTGCCCAGATCACTAATTCTACCCATGCTCAAGGTACAGCATGAGAGAGAGCAAACAACACATCCCCATGTCCTTCACTACTTGTGCAGTGTGATAGGAAATGCATTTCCACACTTCATGACTTTTAAATGGACAAGGCCAAACCAGTATACTGGATACAGTTTTTTTTTAAAGACCTGGTTGTGTTTAAGAGGCAGTTAGAGTCAATTCAAGTTCTCCTAATTATATCCAAATCATCACTACCAGGACATTTGAGCAAGTGCATCTAAAAGTCTTGCAGATATTCGTAATTTACATCACAAGAATTATAGCTCTTCATGAGATAGGTAGGGCAAAGATGCTGTTTCCACTAAAATCAGTGGCAATGCTTGTACTGACCATAAGTGCACAAAGTCAGTTTGTTGAGAACTCAACCAGGAAATATGTCATGATTCTTTTTCTGCTGTTTCTGTTAAATAAATAAAAAAAAAAACACAACCAAACAAACCTTTCCATCCAGGTCCTAAAGAATCTTTTTACACTATCTCTAAAGAAAGCAGCTGAGGGAGCTGTCACCATGTCTCAGAAATCTCGCTGCTAAAAGATTTAGTAACTTTGTCATCCAGCTTTTAACATGGTAACTTTGATTTTTTTGATAGGGCTGAAATGAAGAAAAGTTACAGGATCGAGACAAATTAAAGTATACATTCTTTACAACTCATTTTTAAGACTGCACAGGAACTTAGATGATCAGATTCAAGGAATTACATTACCTTTCAAATGTACAATTGGTAACAAGAAACTAGACCAGATTTTGGAATCATGGTGACTCCTCAGTACAGCACATCCTGACTACCAGTCTGCTTTTCCATTTATTTTCCTTTTGAAGGCTCAAAGTAGACTGGATACTGTAACATGAGGAAATTCTGGGAGTTGGTGGTTAGTGCAGTAGGCCTGACATATGCAATGATTCACATAAACAGACGCTTACCCAGCACTAACACTGCACTGCCAGTTTTATTTGCAAATCGGGAAAACCTGTTCAATGTTTAACTGCCAGAATAAATTGCACCATTAATGGACATTTTCAACAGAGCATAGCATCTCGACGTCAACTCGTCTTACAGGGGGAAAACAAGTAGATTTTAAATTATACTGTATTTTTATATAACAGGACAGTTTTGCTGACTGCATATAAACAGAGAAAGCATCTGACTTGTACAGTTTCTCTTCTGGCTAGTTTCAAAAACAATCATCTGAAAAGCACCTCTAAAACAAAGAGAAATTACTATACGCTAGGGTATCAATTGATAACATTTTCATTTGCATACCTCCACTGGGGTCCTGGATTTCCATATGAACTAAATCAGGGTCTGCGTCAACGCCAGCAACGGCCCTGAGAACATAATATAATCAAATTATGTAGAGCCAGCTACAGAATAGTAATTACGTGGATGGAAGAAAAGAGAGGCTTTCATACTAACCAGCTTTAACATTCTAGCTGGGAAATTGAAATAAACCCCATTTATAACGTCCCATTACTAACATCTAGAAGGAAATTATTTTTTCTGTACTTGACAATGATTTTCTTAAATTTCTTTAGAATCTCTTCTACTAACCTATGCATAAAATAGGATAAATTGAAAAAAACACACAGGAAAATGTATGAAATTGGAAAAAGCCCTCCATAATAATGAACTGATATATGTACACACAGAGATATGCACACAGTCACAGGCACTGGCAAGCGCTACAGCATCTTTTTACAATTACATTTGACATTTGAGACTAAAAAGCTAAAAAAGACTTAGATTCCTTTTTGATTAGAAATATCTTAAACTTGACACACGGTTTCCATAACAAATTGATATCTCTTTTGTTAGTACATTCAAGAGAAGAGTACATTCTGCTTTGACAAAGGAAGTGAAGAATAATTTTGAGAAAAATATTCTAAGAAGGAAATTCAGACAGAATTGATCAACGTGAAGTTTAACTTTGAAAAGCTATAATGGGAGTACAGGCTGATTTTCTCCTAATATCTCTCATGTCAAATATGCTCAGCCAAAAGATGAGTTTTCTACCCTCAGGGCTTCCATCCCAGCCTGGGAATGGCAGCCCCAGCTGTGCTTTTTTCTGGCCCTTCTATTGTCATTAGTCAGGCAGAGTCTGCAGAGAAAGCTTTGAGCTGACAGTTGTGTGTCACTAAGCGAGGCAGAGTCAGGCACCACTCCCAGAGTCACATCACTCTTCTCAAGGCTCTTCACTGGCACGGCAAGAGTCCATCAAGTCAGCAGATGTGAGTTGAAGACACGCAAAGGAGATACACTGAGTGATAAAGTGCAGCTGGATGCAGATATTATAAAAGTCCATTTAGATACTTAGGAGAAAATGATAATTTTGATACAATTATTAACAATCAAATGCAATAAGGCTATACTTTGGATTGAAATGACATCATTTTAAAATTATTTTAATAGCATTAATTTATGAGGGGCAGTTAAAACTCAGACTCAGTAATTGGTGGCTCCTTGGAAAGACAGTCCAGGGGGAGAGACTGGATGATTTCCACTGCTGCATAAAACCCAGAAATAATCACATATGCTGTTTCCCCCTAATAAGATAGATGATCAGTACAGAAAAGAATGGGGAGGGTGAGGGATGAGCCCCTCCAAACCATAAGATGTCACGGAAACTTCAGTGGGATTATTTTTTTAGTAAACACATGGAAAAATCTTGTATTTAATAAGGATATGGTCTCTCAAACACAGACTATTTTAGCATTTTGGAGGCAATACACTGGGTCAGACAATATTTAGAATCAGTGGGGTATGATAAGAATATATATGAGAAGAGGGAAGGGATGTGTGAACTTTTTTTGCTGTGTGTGCTGTTATCTATCTTTGTAGATATCCACAACACCAAATCAAACCTGCTATCAACTCTGCAGTCAGCAATTTGAGGGGAAAAATATTTGCTGAATATTTTACTTTTTGTGTTGGACCTCATGCAGCTGAACCACAGAAATTTTTAGGTTGAATTTTCTGAGGCTCAGCCTGACATGCTAATAAGCATCAATAATGCAAAGAGAGTTTCGGGATACTTCTGAAATTACCTCTTGTATCTATTATTTATCACACATGATTTCATAAACACAGTTTGAGGTATTTGTCAATATCTTTATCTTCTCAACTTTCTTTTAACTGTGCTCCTCCTAACAGTGGCAGCTGACACAAGTAGATTATAATCTTGTTTCCAGTGTAAACTTCTAGTGCAAGAAGATGTCACTCTTCTGTTTTAATTAATACCACAGAACAAAACTTTCCAACCCACACTACGTTTCTCCTTCAGACTTTTATTAGAGTAGATGTGAATAAATCCCAAGGAAGGTTTTTTTCCCAGACAGGAAAATAATACCTCTTTCCCCCTGAAGTTTAGACATTTTCCCTACCCCTTTTTAAAATTATCCTTTACTAACCAGGCAAAGTTATCTCTAAAAGGCAACTCCTCTATTCCTTAACCAGCTGGATCACCTCCCACAATGTCCACTCACTATAAAGAAGGTTTAGGATGACAGGTCCATACTGTAGTTTGACAAGCATTTCTTCTCATTGCTCTACCAGATTACATCACTTCACTCTGAGTCCCCAGTCTTGCCTCCACTTTGCCCCATTGAACTTGCCCGGTCCCAGCTTTGGGAACTGTCTAATTTAAAGGTGACTCTGCAAAGATGTAAGCCACAAGGCTGCCAAAGGAATAATCACTAAGCTATACCTGTAGATGTCTAACTTTACCCAAGTCTAAGTGAGTGGTGGTGGTGCACCTCAGGAGTTGAGACGCATGCTCTAAGTGCAGTTTATCCATTCCAACAGGCACAAATTGAGCAGAATATTTTAAAAACTATGACTTGTGTTTTTCATTATTCTAACTGTACTGATCTAGCAGCAGAGACTCTGTTTACTCAGTGAAGACATTACACCCTCAAAGTCTACTTTTGAGTAGCTACAGAACAGTTTCTGAACTCCAAAGTCCCTTTACCCAGCTTTACAAACACTTGGGAATAGTCCTTTCTTCTTTTATTGAAAAAAAGACCAAATTTATTACAGCTGCTAAGAAAATCTTCAGAAGAGAGTATAACTAATATAGCAAAGTTGAAGCTATATCCCTGAAGAATAAACTAATCTCATTTCAGTGGACTCCTCTGCCAGCAGTACTTAAAAGATAATACTGTTATTTCACTTGTGCTTAAATCATGAACCAAAGGGAAAGATGTATGATATTCTGCAGGCTAAACACAACCTAGGTCCCTCTGCTCACATGATACAGCTTTCTTAAAATGAAGAGGAAACAAGGTACATATGGGAACACAAACTACATAGGATCCACTTAAAAGGAAAGTTCAATTACATGTGGGTTTTTTTTTTCATTTTGAGGGAGAAATGCAAGACAACATTTTTTTGCATTTTCATTTACAAACTTGCTACTACCAGAACATAAATGCACTGTACCAGTGTGAGGATTGTGTCCACACATCCATTCACAAGCACAAGTTTAGGCTTACCTGGCTGGCTTTAGGATAGGACTTCCTCTGTCTTATAAAGCACAGATGCAATGGACCCTGATAATCTGACAGTTTCTTCCTTTTTGATTGACATTTCAGCATATTTTTTTCCCCTCCAGATAGAACAAGCACTTTCTCAGGAGCTATCTATTTTTCTTAATTTCAGTAGGGTTTTTGGTTTGGTTAAAATTACCCCACTCTTTTTCTCACAGTACTTTGCAATGAAAATGTTCACATCTCAGCAGTCTGGGACTACTTCTTTATTTAGTTGGTTTACTTAGGTTAATTCAGGGTTTATGTTGTTTTAGTGTTTTGCATTCAACCACCAAGTTTTCCAGTAAAATTCAGACTAACTTTTAGATCAAACAAATCTTCCTCTAGAAAAAGAAGTATTTCTTGACCAAGTACACTGTGCTGGATAAAGCAAGTGCAGCACATACCAGCACTTCAGATCATGTGATAGTGTGGTTATAACACTTCAGAATTAAAATAGCCTGACTTGATTGCAGGGTGCTGAGAATACAGGCAACCTCAATATGCTTCTTCCCTTTCCTGTGAACACAAGGTCCCATTATCTCCCTTGGGCTTGTCTGACACCATGTTGAGCCTCTTGGAAAAACTAGGCCTGCAGAATGTAATTTTAGAACTTTTTGGGCCAGCAGTGTGTCCCTCTTGGAGCCAGCTGGAACTGGCTCTGTCTGACACAGAGGCAGCTCCAGGTCTCTTTTCACAGGAGTCCTGAACTTTCCTGCTACCAAAGCTTGCCACATAAACCAAATAAGTCACACACATCATCACACAGATAGAAACAGAAACAAAACCCATTCCCAGTGATTAAGTCAAACATAAGAATAACTGCCCACACAGATTCTTGGCTTCCCACACAAGAGCCTTTCACATGAAATTCAGTGCTAAAGGCTCAGTGAAATCCTCTTTGCATTTCTCTCCTTCAGGGCATACCATCACTGAAATCCCCTCTTTCACCTGACACTTGAATAGCCAGGAGCCCACTACGCTTGACATAAACGGGTATGGCTGTGAGGGATTATCCGTATGGGATTTCAGGATGAGAACAGAACTTTGGTCCCCTGAGAACAACTGCTCTACCCAAATAAACTCATCATTTTTTATTTTTATGTTCTCACCTCTCATGAAAATGGAGAACCTGTAGCTAAAAATAAGAGTAACAGATACCCATAGCATAGGATCCACATATCCTAGTGAGTTGGGGATAAAGCATTCCTAAGACTCTAGACAGAGTCATAAAAGAAATGTGTCAGGCCTAATTCTCTGGTAATTATCAATTCATTACTTACTGTCCCGGGGTATATTAGTGCTGATGTAGACAGCTGATTCACAATCTATTCTAAGTTCTATTTTGAGAAATCAAAAGAATTTCTCAATGGGGCATAAGCCTTGGAGACTGAAAAGAATAGCAGCAGAGCCAGAGGAATCCCAAACTGTACTACTCTTTCTTCTTCCACATAATAACCACTCCTTTTTTAAAATAGGTTTCGTATACAAACCCAGTAATATACCATGTGATAGGTGGCTGTTTAATGTTTGGCTGGAATAGGTCGTATCTCTTTGCACTCCCTCCCAAAAATGCATCAAGAACTGGAAAAGGTATTTATAAAGGATGGGTATTATAACATCCCTTAAACAGAAATTGTCACACTGGGCCAATAGAGTTTGTATGTGGAAGTAAAACTAGTCACAGCAATCAAAGTTTCTTAATTTTACAGAAAAACAATTTTCTCAAAATTGAAAAAAAAACATTAAAACTTTCAACGTTTAAAAAGGGGGGATTTTAATCTTCCTAATTAATATTTACACAGAAATAAAAGATATTTATTCTAAACATTGATACAAACTAATTCATTTTTTAAACACAGCGTTACTTAGTATCCTATTTTATCATTAGTTTCAAATCTGCCTTTCATGCTTTTGGCTTACAGTGCTTTTGTTTTTAGAATAGAATAAACTTTTTCAGTTGGAAGGCACTACAACAACCATCTAGTCCCACTGCCTGAGCTATTCAGCACTGACCAAAAGTTAAAGCATGTTGTTAATGGTGTTGTCCAAATGCCTCTTGAACAGACTTGGAGCATCAACCACCTCTTTGGGAAGCTTGCTTTGCCTTCTAAGATATTAAGGGAAGGCAAACTCCTATGAAGGATTAGTCAACTTTCTTTTGCAAAAGAATAAATGAAACAAATAGGGAAAACCGCTGGGATGCTGTAGAAAGGAGCATGGTGTATCATAAATGGGAAGAAAATATTCTGTGCTCCTAAATTAGAGATAGTATAATACACTTTCCATTGATACCAATAACATTTTCATTAGGTCTAATACCATGAAAAATAAAATTTCACATATTAAATCTGCAAAGCTATTTAAGGAATGATTGAGAACACTTGAAAAGCAAATAAACCCTAGAAGATGATATTAATATATTACTTATAAACCTACAGTATAAGATCTGAATGTAAATCTGTCTCTACTGACCTCCTCTTAATACAAATACATATCATATTCCATTAAATTAATTGTATTTATATTTTCATGGAGCAAAAAAAGTTTATTCATGAAGCACATGAAAATCTGGCTGCTTCTGCAAGCACAGAAAAAAACCCTGTTTCTACACAACACAGGAAAATATTATGACTGATAATATTTGTAGTTACGAGACTGCAATAGAGATCTTAGCCTATATTATTGACCTCAGTGGCAAAGCTCAATTGAAATCAAAGAACAAACATCTGCTAAGGATCTGCCCAGTGAAATGTTCTTGGCACAACCAGCCAGTATCAGCAAGAGACAAGCCCTCACTTATCATGAGATGTACAATTAGCTGGACACATATCTTTAGCCCATCAGATATAATACACTGAATGTCTTTACAGTCAAGGTATGACAAAGCTTACGTACTTACATCTGTTGAAAACTACACAAATGCTTGTGTCTATCTAGCAGTCAGATAATTTGGGTGACAAAGGCCATAAAATACCAGAAATACCAGAATGACCCCTCCGGAAGGCCATCATGTCCAACCCTCTACTCACAGCAAACTCCTTATATATTGCAAATTTCCACATGATATTAGAAGTAAAATATATTTATATATCTTTATTTCTATGTAAGTTTATGAGAAGGATCATCTGGTAGTGATGCACTAAACATCTGCTTCCAAATCCTGGCTGCTGGCTGATAGTTTTTGAGAGAAATCAGTAGGGTCTATACATATAAAGGAGGAAAGCAACCCCCTAGAAAATATATCTAATGCCTATAAATGTACAGATTCTTAGAATTTATTATTCCTATCTGTGAAGAATGGGACATTTATGAGCAACCATGACTTTGAAGCGCTACATTGGAATTATTCCTATCAAAGATCCAGGACACTTTCCTGATTGTATCTGAATGATATAAGGAAACACAAAGATTCTGAAACAGCAAAAACCAGACTTCTAATTAAACATTCACTTTCTGGCTTTAATCCTTATATACAGAGAACAATGACAGATTATTTGAATTGGAGAAAAACTGACACATATTTCAATGGTTTGCTATATTTTTCATAATTTAAGTATGCTAAGTGTCAGGTAAGGAAAATATCAATAAACAAGTCTGTGAGAGAGAGGCTTCCTTTTTTATTTCTTACTTGTTAATGACTTTATTTGTTTTCAGACTTAATGCATTTATTAAAAAAATGATTAAAGACAGACAACCACATGCCCTCATGATTTACATCCTATATAATCTTGCTAGGGAAAAATCAGTTACAAGGTGGACATGACCCATGGTGTTACTCCTGAATGATTATTATACTCTTTCACTTGGTACTTAAGGGACCTGCAAAGTGCATGGCCTATGAAACTCCACCTGCTGTGTAGAAATAAGTTGTTCAATAAGGCTACACTCTGCAAGAGCAAGTAAGCAGAAAGTGTCTGCTGAACTCAACTATTTCATCAGAAAAAGTTGAGACAAACTGAAGTAAATCAGATGAGTGTTACTACAAGCCAACCATGGGCTGGTGCTCTAAAAGCATGGGGAGTGAGTAGGTTGCAGATTGAAAATGAAGCACTTGGAAGTGTGAAAAAAGCTTCCTTGTTGTGCACAGGGATAATTACAGAAACAGGGCAGCAGGGCAGGTTAGTTCTTGTGCTCCCAGCTCTTTCAAACAGGGTTTAAGATGCCCGTGTGTCTTTGCCCTGGAATAATAATCTCCCCCCTGCCCAGCTTCAGCAGCAGCAGCAGCACCAGCAGCACACCTGCCAGCACGCCCCTGGACTCACCACATCACACTCTGGGCAGTGGCCAGTGTATCTGTAGATACCATAACATGTTTGCGTGCTTTGTAACCTGCAGTTTAAGCAGGTTGGGGTTTTGCTTGTCTTGTTTCACCCCAAGTATGGCCATGGTGAGTATTTATTTCAATGCAAGAGTAGAACAACTATCTGATGAACAAGCAGGATCACAGCATGAAAGTCAAACATATGAAAAATCCTGCAACCAAGATCAGGTTTATCAATTTCAATACTGGAAACAGCCCCAGCAAACCACAAAATATCACTGAAAGTCAGATATGGCTCCAAAGACACATGGAAAATTATACTTTACACAACTGCCAAGGATCAGAGTCCATCTAAAACTAAAATAAGTTTTAGGGAATAAAATTTAGGGAATGCAAGTGTCTATCAGATTATAACTTCTTCTTGTAATAAAAAATACATACTTACACAATGAAGTAAAATGTGAAAGGGGGAATTGAGTGTGAAATTGACCAATTTTAAAAGTAAACTAATTAAAACACTATCAAAAGTTTCATTTTGTCATAAGGGAAGCTATACATTTTTCAACTTAATTTCACTTGTTAAAAAGAGGACATTGACTTATTTTTCAAACATTTTGTCAACCTGTTTAAATCACTTCTTAAAGATTTAGTGAGATTGCAAAATATTTAAGCTGAAAATAAAATAATTTGATATATGTGTCCTCAATAAGGGACACAAATTTTTAACCAGTTTCCTTATTAGTGCAAGGGTTTATATGACCTCAGTCAATAGGTATGATCCAACTTCTCTTAAAAAAATGTTATAGATTTTTCTGTGCAAAAAGACTGTTCTTCTTTCTAAAGATCAATTTCACCAGTAAATGCAGAGCAATTTCATTCAATATTGCAGCTTTCTTTAAATCTTGGTCTCCACAGACCCAGACCTATAACCCCTCCATGTGCTGATACCTGGTATGATCACTGGCATGAATTCGCAATGGAGGACACGGAAACACCAACATAATCTGCAAAAGATGCCAGGGCTCATACTGTCCCTACCAGTATCTCTGGAAACATCTTTTTGATTAGAATGAAATACTTTTGCTGTTCATTTTATTATTTGGAAAAAAACAGACTTCTTACCAAAAAATATGATCTTTAGAAACTCGTTCCTGCAGGAGGATCCATTTTTTCCCCAAGTCAGTAGAAACATAGACCTAAAAAAAGGGTGGAAAAAAAGGGAAAAATTAGATGATCGGAAACTGCTAATATACATCTTCAAAGACAGGTCCTATGTCACTGTTAAATGAAAGACTGTACACCAATTAAAAAAAAAAAAATCCAAAAACATTACCAGGAACTCTGTACAATATTTTTCAGAATAACAACCTTTCATAGAGAAAATCTTTTGAAATATAATCTATAATTTAAAAAACTGTATGACAATGTCTTCTTATTTACCATGAAAACAATTCAGAGTTCAGCTGGGGTCAAATTCTTTTTTACATCAGCATGGTTACTCAACAGGGATGGTAGAAGGGCACTTCTCGCACTTCTCTTCCCATTCATTGACCAAACAAGAAAAAATGTTCCTTTTATGCCATCAAAAATACTAAACCAGGAAGTCAATGGATTTAAAACTCTGCTAAAATAGAACCAAAAGATATTAGAGAAATGCTTAGCAGATTTGATGAGGAGAGATGCACTTAAGGGATTTTTTCATGGATACCAGTTTGTGGCCCATGAGAAGTGTTCCCTCAGCAGAGAGGCAGACGATGGCCTGGACAAGGAGGACTCCAGCTCCACCTTCCATATGAATAATTCACCTCTGGTAAAAAAACAAAGGCTAATGATATGGATGGATATAGAGTGCAGATGAAAGTTGTTTTCCCCCAGACTAAAGTGGGATATAAACTAGCTATTCAAAAATCTCTCTCCTTTAGCATTTGCCTTCATTATGTGTTTCCTCTAGTTAAACTAGGAAGCTTCTATCAGACTTCTAAAAAGACAAATTTAAAGCCCCCTGCTGTCTGCATGCATTTCTTATTTGATCCAATTTACATAGGATGGATTTTCTCTTGATATCTCTAATAAGGAAAAAAAGGCAAGTAAAACTCTTCTTCTCTGATTTGGGAAAAAGTCACCAGTTCAGACACTGACTGTTCTGGGGGAAAGTGACTTATAAGGACTAGTAAGGAATGGTTTTGGTTTAAAATGGTGGGTTCAATGACAAGAGATGGAAAAAAACCCCCACTGTTACGTATTAAGTTCTACTACAGAAAACCAGTAATATTAACATATACAAAGATAAAGGTTGAGGTAACTTAGGTCAGACTCTATGGGTAAATTTACTTAAGTTTAAATTAGATATAAAAGAGTGTTTCCAAGTTACTCTGCACTTCCAGTGGCTTTCTTCCATTCCACACTCAATTAAAGCTGGTAAACCACAGTTAAAGTAGTAAACTACAATGAGGATTCAGACTGCTTACTTTAGCACAGACAGAAATGATCAAGGATCAAGAACTCATCATCCTCAGAGTTAAATGATGGGGCTGCAGAGCCAGGCTCCTGATTTGCCTAAGTTCCTGGTATTAGCTTTATTGCTCCTGGGAGGGACAAATGTGGGCTGTGAATGGGCTAGACTGTGCAGGATGAAGAACCTAAGCTGCTTACTTCTTCAAACATTTGTCACCACAGGCAATACAGAAAAGATAATCATCGGGTTTACCATCTTTCTAAAAGGTCCCCACTCATCGAGTTACCTGCCTCAGCAGACTGCTTAAATCAGGGAGAGATGATCACTTAATGTGCTACCCTAACCCTGGTGTCTAAGCTGCAAAGAAAGTCAAGAATTCAGAGGTTCCTGGCAAGAGGGCAAAGCCGTGTTTAGGAAAAAAGACAACACTGGCACATGAACAAAGGGATACAATTCATTCAGTAATGAATTTCAGAAGTAAATAAGAGAAAATTGTTGCCTTTATAGAACAGTGACGCCTGAACAGTAGGGGCCAAAAAATACCAAATCAAACCCCACCCCCCAAACCCAAACTGCCTCCTTACACACACATTTCAGATCAAAGGCTGAATGAAGAGTTTGGCTCACTGCAGGGGAAGCCCTGGTTATCTTATTGTAAGGGAGAGAGACGTAGGACTAATAAGTCATATTCAAACTGAAACGATATTTTAACTGACATAGTATTTGAAAACAATAAAAAAATAACATGTAACTAACTTATGTGCGCATTGAACTATCCCTAGCAAAAAAAAAAAAAAGTGACCCATCTGTTCTGTTTCGCCACAGGGACATATGATAAAACTACTAAATGAGATCAGATGTGGGGTGAAAGCAGTTATATTAGTGGACAGCTAAAATCTCTGGTTTCAGCAAACACATCTCATAGATCTTGTAATTCTGTTTATTACCACCCATGTAATAAATGTGAGGAATCATATTTTTTTTAAAAAAATTGAAAATACTTTTCTGTTTTGTAATTTTTTCATCCTTTCAGCTTCCAAATGAATGATTAAAATCTACAGCATCCCTGACAAGGTTTAAAAAAAAAATCTAGAAACATTTATGTAGACTCAGCGAATAGCTGATTGTTATTCATTATAACTGAGGAGTACCCAGAAAAAGAGCATATAGATTTGAGGCAGTAAGTGTATTAATCCAACAACATTGACTGGATTTGCATTAATTTATAGTGTCAGCTAGAGGCTAGAGCTCTACTTAAACAGAATCTAGGGTTCTGAATGAATGAACACATATTTTGCAATACGAAATAAGCCCTAAATTGAATCAAAAGTTGTGAAAAGGGCCATGATGCTGAAGTAGACAGAGAAGCCTTGCTGATTGCAATTTATGAAGGGCTTGGTCCTGTATTCCTTGCAGTCTCCAAAGTGCCTTTGTAAGAAATCATTTGAGTAACAGGAGGTAATGGTTTCTTCTGAGTTTTAGGTTGTGTTACATACTGATACAACTTTCTTTTAGGAAAGGTAAAGTTACTTGACTCAAAAATCTAGAGCATACTTGTCTCCTCAGGGCAACTTCAGACCAACACTATCTCTCAGGATCATTGATTTTAGTACAGTGACCTTTTCTTGTGTCAAGTGGCAATTCTGATTTTCAACTCTTTCTATGCCAACATCACTTTATCTTCCTCTCCCTTCTAGGCCAAGTATATCAGATTTTACACAAAATGTAAGCAGTTTACTGACCCAGTTATAGTCAAAGGCATCCTTCATTCATACACATCTTTGGTAACAATGTAGGGCAGGTCCAGTAGGTCTTCTTGGTTGACTCCTTTTAGTGTAATATTGAAAGTCTGAGAAAAGAACCTAACCCTTCCCACTAGTCCTGCAGAGCTATTCTTTACTGAATATTTTGTAGGGTTATTTGTCCAGTCACATTTAAGAATGGAAAATAACAGCATCACTCATTTTGGAAGACTGTCCAAGTCTAAAATACCTGACAATCTCCCTAACATGCTCAATTCATCGAAACACAAACCAAATGCTTCATTTTGTATTTCTGTCTTCTTCTCTCTTCTGACAAATACTTCTACCCACTTTTGGGCTGGTCAGCTTGTTCAGTACACTTTGGACTCTTATACTTCAGTGCTCTGCCAATCTGTAACTATGTAGAGTTCAGTAATTATATCTACCATCAGGAAAAAACGTCAAATTGAAAAAAAGAGGTTTTCATAACATAGACTTTCTATTACTTCAGGCTTCCATTAAGTATTTTACTTACATAATATGCATTCAAGTTATTTGTAATTGTGTTATAATTTGAAATTGAATCTAAGTAAAATATTTAGTATAATCTCTGACTTAATTTGGTTTGTTCTGGTTTTTATTGTAGTTCTATCATTATTTTCAAATGCCTGTAAACATGAATTGATTTTGGATCAGCTGTTAACTTATATATCCCAGGAAATATCCCAAAGGACGATCTGATATAACACCACTGGAATCAGTGCAGTATTTGGCTGCAGCATGTGCAAATTTCTCTGACTAATCTCACCACCTAAATATACACCTTCTGTGCAGTCTGACCAGTTTAAAACAGGAGTAATGATGGAGGTGAGTCAAGACATCCACCAAGACCAGAATTACAGTGAGTTTGCAGCTGCAGTTTTGGCACTGTGAAAAGGAGATGAGATGAGCTACACACTCACCAGTGCTTAGCCCAACCCATCCAGAAAAATGACTTTACAGTTTAACCAGAAGAAGTCTGAAAGCGGTTCAAAATTTACAAACACGAACAACTCCTGAATCTGACAGTGCTATACACACATCATAAGAGAGACAAGTAGTCCACATTTCCACTGATTCCCCAAATCCTATTCTGCTGTTTGAGTGTGCAGTTTATTTTGTATGACTTTATTTTACATCCTATGAACAGCTTTTGAAGGCACTATTTCAGCTTCATTAACTTTCTACTATACCATAATTTTTTTATGCTCACTTTCTAGGGAGGAGCACATTTCAGAAGTATTTGCTAACTATATTATGCAGGAGGATAAATATTCCCGATATCCACATCAACTGAAAATGCCAGGATTGAAATTACCACAAAAACAGAGATTTGGACATGAAAATAATTAATATTTAAATAGAGCTAAAACCACTACATGGTTCCCTTCTGTGCAAGTGGTATTTCATAAAACCTAACACTAATAAGCATATCAAAAAATTTTATGTCATCTTAAAAAAGTAACTCTTAAATTTCAAACAAATGCTGTAACTTCAAGCTTTACCTTGCCTTCCTTAGTGTAAGCAAGTATTTTGTCTTCTTCTTTCGGGTGAAAAAGGAGGGTTTCCACAAAGAAAGTAATGGGTTGTTTCTGGAAAGTGGCTCCTTCATCTGTGCTTATGAAAAGGCTTTGGTCACGGTCATTGTGGGAAGAACTTACAAGAATTATCTAAAAGACAAAAACAACAACATACATTCAGAAGACTGTTTTCTCTATAACAGGAAAACAGCCTTATTTTTCTTGTGTAAATGTCAGATTTTGTACATAGCTTACCTACCAAAATTCTGTGGACAAGAAACTAAAAAGTATCTAAGAGCTAAGGACTGCAAGATCTTATTAATCTTGCCTGACCAAATCCATGGATGTTAAATTCTATATCTTCCATTGCAAATCACACCAAATTGATCATGTTCCTCATCTCTACTCAGAATGACTGCCTTGGCTTTTGGTGCTTTTGAAAGGTTCATGAGGCCACATGAGAAAATCTCCAGACTAACAAAAAAAAGTGCCAGTTGTTAATGACTCATTTTAACATGACTGTACAAATACGGTCTAGTGAGGCTACTAAATGTAAAAATAATCATTGCCCTAATTATATCAGGTGAATGACCCAGGAGAAAGAACTAGTTAATAACATCTCTCTATTCCTTCACCATTCTCCTCTTGCTGACATATTTTGGATAAAAAGGCAATTCACTTTGATGCAGAAAAACATGCCAATAAATTATTTGCATTTCCTTCTCAGGTCCAAATTATGTCTTGACTCAAACAAAGAAATATCTTAAGCTTTGTCCTTGTGTGACCTTCATGTCAAGCTTTCAACAAAGAAGAAATTCTCCCCACATAATTCAATCAGAACTTTGCTCCTTTCAACTTCTTCACCTTTGCAGTTGGATAGCATGTTATAGCACAGTTCTAAAACTGTCAGTGTGAGGATCCATTTATGATTGTCTTTCCAGATCAAACGGGTCCATTTGGCATTCAAAAAGGTGACTTTATCAACTGATAGCCTGCAAACAAAATGGATTTTCAAAGTCCAGCTGGGCTCTCTCTAGCTCACACTCCAAAAACAATTAAAAAAAAAAAATCCTGAAATCAAAATGTGTTTAGGATATTCAGCAAATGTTGCAGAAAACACCACAGAATACTGATCACTGTGATACAATGACTGTAAATTGCTTACAGAGACAAATAGCAATGAGTTATGCAAACAGAATTACAATAATGTGGATACAGATAAAGAAAGAGATTAGAAAAAACAGTATAATTTTTATGCAGTCACTTTCTTGGATTAAAGCTGAAGTTAAAATT
>JAYRBT010000139.1:62731945-62742391 GCA_036023395.1 Myiotriccus ornatus | reverse complement strand
GGACAAAACAGGCACATACTGATCTTTTTAGCTTGGGCGTTCACAGACTAATCTAATTCAAGGAGTTATTTTGTAGACCTCCAACAGACCTGCAAATATTTTCTGCCTGAATACATAACAGAGCAAAAATATAAAACAATGCTTCCCAAACAGGATAATGGATGCGTGACAAATGACTGCATATGTGATTTGATCTAAGTTAATGAAGAAACAGGTCAAACAGTTCCTAGTCATCAGCCATTAATCTGTCAACAGCAAAAACTGCACTAAGCTCAAAGAGAAATTACATGGATGATAATTAGTGGATAGGTAGAAAACACAAAGAAAAGAAATACAATTGTGGTGACTAAAATTATCAGTCATATGGGTTGATCAGGAACTCATCTTGTGCAATAGGTGAACACTTGTCTGCCAAATTTTAAAGGTGAGCCTTATGGTCTTTTATTATGAATATCAGCTCGATTATAAGGCTGCATGAAGACTTCTGGGGAAACTAGAAAAGGGAGCTCTCAAAACTCTACTATGGTGAATCTCACTTTGCACAAGTTTTCCCCTCCAATCCCAAATTCTCATCAGGTGTTATCACAGGCAATGGCCTTCCCATAATGTTCCCAAGACATCCCTAACACCAGCTGAGGCATCAGCTTCAAGCAGATCTATCCCTCTCTCTCAGTTTTATAGAGCTTTTCTTATGGACATCAATGTGCTTAATGACTCTGTTACAAATCATAAAAAATAAGTAGCATTTTCCACACTTGGAGAGGGGAACAGGGAGGGGGGGAATTGTAGACACATTTGTAAATACACACAGGTTTATGCCACCAGATGGGCTACTTCCAAAGTTGCTGAAGCAGCTGACTGTAATCACTGAGAGCTTTAAAAGGCTCCATGTTGGGGAGAAGTCCCTGAAGACTGGAAAACAATAAACATCCCGCCCACCTTAGCATCGTCTACAAAGTGTTTCAAATGTGTCTCACACTGTATTTTGTATTTGTTCATTTCCATATCTAAAGGGGTAGCTGGCACTAGGAAGTGAGTTGTTAGAGTGTTTCCCTTCAGGAAGCACCTAATTCCTTTTGAGAAGTGTAGGTGTTCCCCTAAAGGAGGTCTGGGTACAGTTTAAGACTGAACAGCTTTTCTCTCCTAGACCACAGGGGAAAACACAAATGAGGGGGAAGAGCTGAACTGAGCGAGTCTTTCATATGTAAGTCACAACAGATTATGTGGTTTTGAAGGAGAAAATGGAAGAGAGAGGAAAAAGGGAGACAGCAGCAGAGGCAAGTGCTGGAAAAACAGTAATTATTTTTCACTTGAATTTGGCTATATCTCCATTATGTAGGCTACAAAGCTTAATTATAAAAGCTCTTGCTATTGAAATATTTCCCCTTATCTTTGATATCCAGTCCAAATGGACTGGAAAAAAACCCTTGAAAAGCAGAAAGGAAATGTCTTTTAAAGTAATTTCTGGTCCCATTAGGGTGAATCTCATTAACAGAAAAAGGGCTTCACCGAAGAATAGAGCTTTTATGTTCAGAAACATACAGTACTGCTGTGCCCGATTCTAGCAGCACTGTAGATAATAAACCTTTCTCCATCAGGGCTTAGATTTTTGCAGTTGTAAAGTACCAATTTTATTGAGGTAGGGTTTTAGTAAATGCACATACCTGGTACTCATTGTCCTAGTTTTCTCTGGGTGTACATGGGATTGCTGTTGATTAGAGCTTTTGGAAGATGAAGTCTAACACATTTTGTCTATTGAAAAGCATAATTTTGCCATAACTGAAATGTATTGCTCAAAACTTACATCAGATTTACCAGCACGATTCCTAAGGCCCATGAAGGAATTAGGGGGAGAGGTTATTCCCTCTGGAGCCGCTTCACTTTATGCACATATATAGAAAATATTTATTGAGACAGAGACACTGACTTTGTTGATCAGTTGTTAGAGCACTCACATGTCGGCGCAGGAACAAGTCCTGGTCTCTTCCCAGATGAATGCTGTGATTATTAAACCGTAGGCAATTTCGTACATATTCTCATATATATGAGAGAGAAAAGGCTGCACATCTCTCAGACCAAGTCAGAAATAGAAATAATGTTCTCTTGCTCATTTGCTACACTGGTAAAATTTAAGGGCAAGTGTTATTGTTTCTATGTTTGTTCCCAAGAATGTTGTTTTGACTCTTATTCAGTATCTTTTAATGAACAGTTGAAAAGTGAATATAAAAGTAAGTTAAATGAATGCACAAACATTTCTACCAATCCCCTTTCTCTCTTTTATTAACTTTTAATCCTCCTTAAAAGTCTGTAATTAAATTAGGGGTTTGTTTGTATGTTTGTTTGTTTTAAACATAATATTTTACTGAAAATGAGAAGTTGAAGAGATTGGATCCTGGAAATGTGTTTAGAGACACAGAAGGCAGCTAGGATGATTTCAGGAGATTTCTCTCTTGTCAAGAACACTGAACACTAGTGATTCAGCTACAAATTATGGCTGATATGGAAGAAGAAAAGCTGGGCAATATTTTTATTTTCCCTTCTAAGACATGCGGTTGCACAGAGCTCTAAAAGCATGAGACTGAAATTAGTTTTGGAGTGCCAATTCTGTTCCCAGTCAGCAGGAACTCTGCAAACTGACCATTCTGCAGACCCTGGGACTGATGCCATCTAAAGCAGAATCCAAACAAAACACTGGTCTTACCACTGCTTTGGCACTTACAAGACTTTGCAGTGATTCTTCAGGGTGTAACGTGAACGTCTTATGAGACTTTACATATATCACAGTTTCTCTACATTTCCCATCAATGCCAACAAGTTGGGAATAAAAATACATATGTGCTTGCAGGTGGTGTTAAAAGGGAAAGAGAGGAACTAAAAAAACCAGGCAAATTCAGGAAGGGTAACAAAATATTGAAGAAGATGTATTAGCAGTAACAATTGCATTTTAACAAAGAAAAGAGTGAAAAAAAAAAATCCCTGCCATTTTCTTCAAAATATCCATATTGTTCCTATTTTGATCTCATTAGCAGAATGTACCAGATACCATAGAATCACTGGATTGTCTTGAGCATATTAGAAGTAAATATGGCACTATTGGAAGTAGCCCCATATTAATAAAATTAATTCTAGGAGTAAATAAAAAGGTACCTCTCCATCTTACACACCCCACTCCTCCAATAATTAGTAATGGAAAAATGTACATATTAATACCAAGAGTGGTTCTTACATTAAAAAAAACCCAAAAAACCAACCAACAAACAAACACTGATGTTTCCAGTGGTCTCAGATTCTTAGAGTTATTGGTTTCAAAATGTTATTTCTGGTTTTGGTGGCATTTTTTTGGGTTTGGGTTTGGTTTGGTTGGTTTTTTTGAGTTGTTGCTGTTGTTGATGTTTCTTGTTGGCATTAGCTGTACGTGGGACACAGTCTAAAATCTTACCTCTATAAAATCCTTTACAATATAACTGTCAACGACACCTTGTCCTTCACCTCTTATGTTTTAATCCATTGCAGCCCTGGACCATAGCTAGACACTGATAAAAAGCGTAAGAAAACTTATAGTCTTTCATATCAACAGTATTTGAGATAATGCTCCTAAAAACTTGTAAGCACCATCAAATCACCATAACACAATACAACGAACTGAGTGGAGTGAGCTGGCCATAAAGGATGAGACATAAAAAATGGGAGATATGAAGAGCCTCTTTCACATAATTAAAAGTTAATTAAATTCTTAGTATAATCTATCTCCTGAAAAAATGGCCTTTTGTCATTTCTACAAGTGAATTTCCTGAAAGAAGCACTCATCTGAGACTGCAGCCCATTCCAGAAAAGTAAATAGAAATCACACAATATCAACAACCTGTCCCAGGAGGCATACTAATTTGCTAACAGTTTTTGATAATTTATTGCAAGTTAAACAGTTCAGTGACAGGTAGGGAAAAAAAAGGGGGGGGAAGGGGGGAAGAGGGTTATTTACTTTCTTGCCTGACAGTGTCTCACGGTCAAATCTACCTTCCTTCATCAGCTTGCTCTGAGGCATTTCTTTGAGAGAATTAATAAGCAGCCAAGAAAAAGTTCGTAGAGAAACAGGCTAAACTCATTTTTTGCGACTGAAAACAAAAGCGTCTATGGAACTTAAGAGACATCAAAGATGGTAAATTTACAAAACAACAACAAAATCTAAACCAAAAACCGTCCCCAAAACCAAGAGAAAACATAAGCCTCATTCAAGGAGAAAGATTACCCAGGTGGATGGCTAGTCTTCCCAAATTGCCTCCAAACAGATCTTGGTGGTCCATGAAATAATTTACCTTTGATAACTAAAATATATTGTATATTTATACAAAGGATCCTAAAGCAAGTGCTTCAGAAAGTAATAACCAAAATTTCTCAGAATTTTAACTGTATAAATCCAGGTGGTGATTTGGGATGCAGAAATAATAATGATGTTAGGATTCATAAACAAAGCAGCAAGAAGACTTAACCATCCGAAATGTGCTCAGCACGCCTACAGTCTTAGCTAAGTTTTCAAAGGGCTTCAGCACATCCATTTCTCTGTCAGCCTGATTACAAGTTGCCCAAGGCAAGACTGTCTCCCTGCTTCACATCTGGACAGTGCCAGGCTCAATCATACCTTTGCCTGTAGGTGCAATCATGACAAAAGTAAATAAATACAGCTGCAGAAACCAGACTGGTCACACCAAGTGCTGAGAGCTGCAGAATGGTTTTTTTTTAAACCCATTCTATTTTTTTTAACCCCTAAATGAGAACTTGGAGATTTTTTTTTTAAAAATCAATTATTTATGGAAAGTCAATTCAAGTGAGCTACACACTGCCCTCATTTACACTGTCATATTCAGAAACCAGCTCCACTAATTTCATTCACAGCACTGCTGCTGATACACTAGTGGTGTGAT
Organism: Myiotriccus ornatus; assembly: GCA_036023395.1. Lineage (NCBI taxonomy): Eukaryota > Metazoa > Chordata > Aves > Passeriformes > Tyrannidae > Myiotriccus > Myiotriccus ornatus. The sequence goes on along the minus strand of JAYRBT010000139.1, from coordinate 62,737,472 downwards.
TTGCAAACTGCTCAGCATCAGAAAATCCCAGTTGCCACATCTCCTTTTATGCTTTCCACAACTTTCAGAGAATTTGAATCTATGCCTACAGAGAAGCTTGGGTCTGCTTAGTCTCCTGTACTGAGCATCTTTTCCAAGGTTTATCATTAGGAAGAATTTTCAGTATCCTGGAGCTACACGTTACTTTACAAACAACCATGGCTGTGGGTATTAATGAAAGGTTAGTTGTGTTAGTCAGGCTGTTAGAATAGCTGCAGACAAGGAAGAAAAGAGTAAAAGGGAACAACACAGGTTCACCTCCCAACAACCTGTTGTGGCACCATTTTTACAGACAATAATCACTGCAAGCAATCAAGAAGCTGAACTGTTCACCTGGAAAACATGCTCTGATGGAGAAATATCAGATTGCCAACAGTTGGTTGAAACAGGATGAGACAAGAAGTTGAAGCTATGTTTTTGGAGTGGCCCATATCATTTGTGGGGAATGCTAAAAACCTGCAAACTCTCAAAAACATGCTGCCCTGTCAAACCTCAGGTAAGACCTGCTCATCTGGTTCCCATGTCTCTCTCGGTGACATCGTGGGACTCTCAGGTGCCTCTGCTGAACAGGGTACAGGGTTTTACAGAAATCCAACCAGGCAGGGCATCTGCAGCACGATGCCAATATTTTTTAGACATAAAACAATTGTGGATATCTTTCTTATCCACATTCAAATTTACCGTGAGTACATTTAGTGTTAGGTTTTCAAAAGAATTTGTGAATTCAGGTTTAGGCCACAGCTTCTTATGGAGTACGGAACCTACATCCACTATAAATAAACACTTTGCAGAGAACTGGGACCATAAGGTCCAATACAGTGCAGCTTTGTTTTCCATGTAAAACTAGTTCTAGAATAAAACAATCCCACTGAAAAAGGTCTACCTTATATTGAGACATTTTTCAGAAACACACAAAACAGCTAAATTTTGCATCCTACCCACATATTCACATTATAACATTAACCAGAGGTTGATTGTAACTGTTTTTTACCAGTAAAATGAACATGAAATTCTTTACATGTCTGCAGGGCTCTGGAAGCATTAAAGGGATACAGATCATGTAACAATATGCATTTCAAGTTTTTATTGTTATTAGTGCTCAAGATTTACCATGTTCAGGCTAGGAATTTATGTATTTTGTTCCTCCAACCCCCAGGTAAATCTTTTGACTTCTCTATGTTATTCATACCTAAGTGAAACTACAAGTTGACAAACAATCACTGAGGAGAAGGAGAATGAGCAGTGTAGGTCATAGGTAATTTAAATATGTATCTCTATCAAAAGTTGCAGTTAAGGTGATCTCTCTGCTGACCCATATCTTTAGCAGATCTGGCCTCCAAGGAAAGCATTTGATGGTCTGTAGTTCCCATTATGCAACACAATAGCAATGGCTGATCCTGTGACACTCTAACTTCCCATATAATTCAGAATGGTTTGGTTTTATGTCAATATTTTGTCTACACTTTTGTCTACACTTGTGTTCAGAATTTAGGAATGACTTGGATTTTTTTGCATCTCTTCCCAAATCCAGCTGCCATATTTTTAGCCAGAACAGTCAGTTGTTTAATAATCCATACTCACGATGTTAAATACAAGGGGAAATACCTTCAAAAGTTCGATTTGGGGTACTTTTTGCAATGTAATGATGGTAACAGAACAATTTGCTGTGGATCCTGTAACACAGTGCAAGCTGACAAGGTGCAGTAACTGTTTCCCAAAGCACATCGCAGTCTGCAAACATAGATCATGGCCGCAAAAACCACACAGCTTTTTATCAACAGAAGATTTGTAATAAACTTACACAATGCTCACAAAGTTTCCCCCCCCAGCACAAGACCCTAAAGTTATGCCAACTCTTCTGTACATTGAGATGAGTCTCCGAACCCTCTCTGCTGAAGGTCGCTCTCTAGAAAAGCAGCAGAAAAAAGGCCTGCCTGGTCATAGACGAGTATATTATGACAAACTGCTACATCAGGAGTTTAGATAAGATTCACCAGAGGATGACTCTTGGAGCTCAATAAGGATGTGGCTGTGATGGACAGGCACCAAAACCAGGCATTAGAGAGTTAGGATCCCAAGCTATATTTGAGATCCTCTCAACAATTCACTGGAAGATTTGGGGACTGTTTACCTCACCTCTGTGTGCTTTGTAATACCCGTTAACATAATGGAGGTAAATACTCATGTGCATTATAAGACTTATGTGATGGAATTAAAATATACCTTAACATTAAACTGTCCTTTGCTGTAAGTACTCCAGAATATCCATACTTACACTTCTCAAAATAGTAGCCATTGGACAAGGAAACAAAATTATGGTGAAGAAAAATAAATATCACTTGTGCTGTCCAAAGGAATCTCAAAAGCAGAATTTCCATAAAGTAAGTGAATCTTCTACCCATTCAACTTCATAGTTCCCTCTAGAAATGATGGAGCCAAATATGAAGACCATTAAATCTGCTGAAGCTCAGTCTAACACATAAATCTTTACCCTGAGAAATAAATCCTCTTGCTATAAAATGTTTCAATCATATTTGCCAGTGTAAAAACTGTGGCTAGAGCAAGGAAGCCCAGACCTAATTTGATCTTTCAAAACCACAGAGTTGGAGGTCTACACAATCCTTGTTCACTTTAATATATGAGGTGTTTTAGTGAAATAAGTAATCCTTTCTTACGTAAGAAGAGGCTGTAGAATCAGGTTTGCTGTCCCCCTGTTGAAGTAAAACAATTTGTGCAGGGCATCTTGATTTTCAGAAGTGCAAGAATTCAGACCTTGGAGCTGGTTTATCCTCCACTGCACACCAGTATTCTGGGACTTTCACATTGCCAAGAAGTACTCAATTCAGTGGGAAAAGTTAACACTTGTTTTACCACTCCATTTCCCCCTCCTCCCCTGCCATTTCTGATCTGTAAGTTGGCTAATTTATGTATTTTTAGACCTAGTAATTAGCACCTGCAGTCTCACCACTCTGAAGAAAGAGCAGAATCACAGCATTCACAATCATATTAAAAAATCTGAATGGACTGTACTTGAAATACTCAATCAAAAAGAATCAAGAGTTATGTCAAATCATGCTGACTGTAAGTTGGTATAAACCATTCTTTGACTCAGGAAAAAAGGTCGCTCCATCAGCACTGAGAGCTACCAGTGTTTCTGGATGCTGAGTTCTGTGTCAGTGGAATTAAAGGAATACAGATTGAATACAGTCCGAGGACAGAGAGATTCTTATAAATATTTCTGGAGGAAACATTTGTGCACACTCTCAATCTGCTGTTTTATTAAAATATACACATTTTGTACTCTGGAGAATACCAGACTGTGAGTGCCCCTTGCAGATGAAAGAGAAGAAACAGAGATTGCTGGCAGTTCTTAGCATTCCCTCAGACCAAATCCCAAGAAAGATTTGTATTCTGCAAGGACAAGCTTCCCCCCTGGTATAGCAGGATTTCATGGGGTACTCATGGAACCCCAATGCAAATAAATAAATAAATACATAATTTGAAAATATTGCTAGATTATCAGAATATTTTTCTTCACAACATCCTTTCAATTCTGAATAGCAATTTGGAAAACATTTAGTGTTTACCACAGCTTTCCACCTCAAAAATTCCATCTTGTAAAAAGACAAATGTCTAAAATGAAGGAAAATCAAGTATGATTCTTCAAAGCAGTACTAGTGTGTTCCAAATGCAAGAGGGAATACATACCACAGCAGAGAAACACAGCAGTGCAAATAATTCTAAGACTTAAGTTATTATCTTTCTATCTATATAGAAAATGTATTTACTGGAGTAACTTTAGGAACATTTGAAAAAGACTATTTGGCTGCTTGAAAAATATTACAACCTGGAGTGGCTTTTGTACAATTCTTGTTGACAAAAATTGCAGGAAATCTTACAAGTCCTGCTTGTAATCTCAGGGGATACCATCATCACTCACACCACATGGCTAGCTACTCCCAAGTCATAACCAAGTGTAATTAAGGAATGATCAAAAAAAATGCATCTTCATACTAGACTACCAAAATTATTTTCTTAATCACCTCCAGAGATTCATTAAAAAAGACATTGTTAATAACAGACAATGTTTTTCTTCTCAGTTCATACTCTATACATAAACAACTCCATTTTCACAAAACTAGACCTCTATATACCTTGCTTTCAGTAATAATTAGAGATACAAACTAAATCTCAGTCTTACCTGAGAACAATAAGGGTACTTTTTTCCTTGTTCATCATCCCTTTACTCTCAGTCTTGCTTAATTAATTACCTCTACAACAGAACTTGCTACATTTTACAGGGACAAACCATTTTACATTTCAATAGTGGCCCTTAATATTTCAACCCAGCTGCCTGCTATCCAGACACATTTGCTTCTTTTCTCTCATTACAGTGCTGAATGAACACACATCCCAACATTCAGCAAAGAGCGGTACTTTAGGTGCCTTGGTCCAGTGCAGCTGAATTGTTGGCATAACAGTTGCTTCCTGAATCACTCATCAAAAGTAATCTCCTGCTCTTCCCTTCTCTCCCTGCTCCTGTACCTGCCTTGATTTCCCTTGGAGGGATACTTTTCGTTCTTCAACACCCCATGGCTTGGTCCTTTCCCTGTTAGGAACAAATCTAACAGTCCTGCTCCTCCTAACTTTGACTGGCACACATACTGATTGTCTTGTCAGAAATACACACAATTAAAAGCAGTGTGATCCTGTATGTAAGTATTTGAAGGGAGGGCGTCAGGAGGCTGGACCAGGCTCTGTTCAGTGATGCCGAGCAATAGGACAAGAGACAATGGGCAGGAACTGATGCACAGGAAATTCTACCTGAACATGAAGAAAAACATCTTCACTGTGTGGGTGACTCTGCACTGGAACAGGTTGCCCAGAGAGCTTGTGGAGTCTCCCTCACTGGAGATATCCAGGAGCTCTCTGGATGCAATCCTGTGCCACGTGCTCTGGGATGATCCTGCCTGAGCAGGGACGTTGGACCAGATGACCCATTGTGGTCTCTTCCAACCTCACCCAGACTGTGATTGTGTGATCCTGCGCCAGAAAGCCAAAATACAACAGATGTATCTGAAAGACTTCTGAATACTTCTATGTACCAATCACAGCAGATCATAAAAGTGAACACAGAGAAGGGAAGACAGATTCTGGCTATCATTTCTAATATGAAAAACAAAATCGCCTGAAATACAAGGGAAAAATATTACCATTACTCTCCATGTTGTGAATTGATGGAGAAAAACAAAGACGAGCTTTAAAAAAAACCTTACCTTCTATTGCAGCACGTAAACAAAATTTAAATGGTTTTAAAAATTGCTGAGAATACAGCAATTCCTTTTGTGACACCATGAATTTTCCAGTTATGTCAAAACTTGGTACTCTCATCATCATGGCTAGGCTTTGCAAACGAAGATTCTAGGAGGGCTCTACCCATGCTTGGGCTCTACCCACGCTTGCTACAAGCGCGCTGATGGCTAAAAAG
>JAYRBT010000139.1:62720560-62731845 GCA_036023395.1 Myiotriccus ornatus | reverse complement strand
AATCTGTTCAAAAGAATTCTTGCAAGGATTTTACCAGCAATGGAGAGCAGAGTAATACCTCTGTAATTTGAGCAGTACTTGGTACTCTAAGCCCTTGAAAATTTGCTCTTAATTACAGACACTAAGCAATTTTGACCCTTTCTCTCCTCTCCCACCATCCCCCAAATCTGTTCCCAAAAGCATTCTGTAAACGTGAAATATGTTGCAGAGCTGGGCATAATGCAGTGCATTTTATGTTTCACTCAAGAACTTAATACCACACATTTCTTAGTTTCATATATGTATATAATTTACGTCAAGTACCTGTTCTCAACATGTGCCATTAATACCATGCACGTACAGTCTGAAGAAATCACTTTAGAACACCACACTGTTCTTAGGAGTAACTCATACTTTCCATCAGATGGAAAAGAAATAATAGTTTTTGACCTCAGATTACAGCAGTGATGTCGCTGATGGAAGAATATTCTGCTTAATAGAATGACCTGTGTTACCTTTTGTTAGGGAAGTGTCAACTGTGAAAGGCTTCATTAAAAAGAGAGAACAAATGAGCAAGACAGAAAAGCCCTTTAAGAAAGTTGGGCTGTCAGGTTTTCTCCAAGGAAAGGAACAGTTCCTTTCACATTGCTGTGTGAACTGAATTATATTTGACATTTACTCCAACTCAAACCTACCTAAAAGTTACACAGTCAATCAACATTTGAGTCAAGATTTATTAAAGTGTTTTTCTCTCCTCTACTTCACTCCCCACTTTAAAGATCCTCCATCAGTAACTTTCCAACTCAGCGAGACATACAAGACAGTCGATTTTTTACTGAATTCTGTGCATGGAATATTCTTGTTTAGTATGCTTTATGAAGGTGGTAAGCACTTATGAAACTCCAGAGATAAGTTTAATTGAGGGGCAGGTATCACTACAGATACACAGCTGACTCAGATGTGCACTGCTGCCCTTTGCTGGACCTGTTCACGCCTTAGCGATAGCGACCTACTGTTATCAGCTGTTTGCCACCGGGGTTTTCAAGTCAGAGTTCAAAAGGTGTAGCATTTGAGATTCCTATCCTGCCTCCCCAGCTTCTACCTCTTAATCAAGTTTTGATAAGCCATCACTTGTACAGCAGGTTGTGAACTCACAGATTAGACAACAGAACCCACTCAGCTGTGCTCAGAGCATGACAGTGTTGGTCTCAGTGTAGGGAACCAGGATTGCAATGTGATGGCATTAAGCAGTGCTCCTGTTCAAATGCAGGGCATGCTTCAGAAAGCCAAGGAACTGAAAAATCTGACTGCTTTTATCTCTCTTTCTGTGACATAAAAAAAGACAATGAGGACCTATAAAAAATCATGAAATGTTTTGCCGTGTGCCTTAACATTAACTCTGAGCACCTGATAGTGCTCAAATATATCTATTACGAGGCTTTCATTTGTTGGAGGAATTGATCTAAAAGGCAGCCTGCAACCCATATGCAAACAGTTGAGTCAGTTATGCATTAAACTATTGGCACCAAACAGTTTTTAAAAGTACCTGTTTACCATAAAAATGCAGAGCAATTGCTGTATTTTCCCTAACTATAAAAGACTCACAGTTTCATACCTTTTAAGGGTAGAAGAAGCCAGTACAACAGTTCTCTTATGAGAGAAACACTGCTGAACCTGCATGTGATAGATAGTTCTATGCACTTTAATATTGCTTTCACACCAGCATAATTTTACTGGGTTGTTGGATTTTCTCCAGATCTCTACTAATTGTCTCTTTAATATTATGCTGCCTATGCTTGTTATATGAAAACACTGTGATGTAAACCTTCAAAACGGTGCAAGTTTATTTCCTAGATTAGGCTTCACTTCACAGGAGTCCTCTTTAGCTGTAAAATTTTGTTCACCTCCAAAAGCAGAACAATCCAAAGATCAAGAGAGGCTGATAAGAGTCGTACTAAAACCATCCAACTCAACATCATTGTAAACAAGTCTGCTACGGGGGGATGTAGGAATACTTCATGTCTTGGGAGATATTGGGAAACCATTAGTATACACATAACCTCAATGCATCTCTACATTAATGGAATCATATTTCAACTGAAGAAAGGTCATCAGTTGTCAAGGAAGAGCATTAGCCACATTAGGAACTGCAGAGGTGGCTATGCCAAATAAATGGTGCTCCTGAAGTACACTGTATTTTTTTGCCTGGGCCTATTTTCAAACAATTTCTTAGTGCCATCAATTACATCACTGAAGTGAAATACTTTGTTTACGCCAGACCTGAAATTCCCACCCTTTAAAACAAACACAAAAACAAAACAAAAATTGTACTTTCCATAGCTTCTTTCTTTAATCTGTATCTCAGAAATGAACTCTGCACAATCATCCCAAAACATTCTCTCTGGCTCTAGGAGAACACTTGGGGGGAAATAAAAAACACACAACAGTAAGATCACAGATACATATGGATGTCAGTTTGCCATCTGAACTATTCACTAAACAACTTCTCTTGGTTGAAGCCCAAAGGCTTTCAATTAATTTTAATGGAATGACTTTGGAATTAAACTAGCATGCAGCACAATTTGCACAATTTGCCCCCTAATGACAGTTATTTGCAAAAGGGAAGCTGTTTCATGTAATCAGTTTGAACACCTGCTTTTGTAATCAGCCTATGTAATCAGACAGATTACATGATTACTACCAAATATTGTGCAGATACATTCTGAGAGAAGAATCCATTGCTATTTCACAATTTTAATCAAGGTGGCAGGAAAAAAAACTCACTGAAGAAGTAAAATTAAGGTTCCATGACAGCAGGTTTTAAGAGAATGGAAAAGAAGCACGACATTTGCCTGACATGTGATTTTAGAATAGATTTAAAACGTTTAAACCAAATTTTTCTACCAAAATTCCTGAGAAAAATTCAGCATTTGATACACAGAAACTCCACAGGGGGCTTGAAATCAACCAGCAATCCACTGAGCACATCCTTAACTTTAAGACCATTTCAGAGTAGCAAGGGAAAAAGAAACTGGCAGTGGGCAGGATATGCCCTCACAGTAGGATATGAAGGACTTGTGTGGATGATGGAAACTAAGACACCAAGCTCTTCCCAGTGAGCTCTGCTATGAGGTTCCAGCACTGAAACTCTTATTAGAAAACTTCATGAAAAGTATAACTTTGTTACGCCTTTCACCAAGTCACTGGGAATTTAATTTAATTTTTAAGTTATAATTACATTGTAAAAACAGTTTTCTGCAAAGGCCACACTCAGTATTATCTGGGTAAAATATCTGACAAGCTGATAAATAGCACCAATTCAAAATTCTTGCAGGTAACGAACTTAACATTGGATTTGTATAATAATTAGTTCAGAAGAAAGGAATCGGGGTGCATAACATATAAAATGTTTCAGCATATTCATAAACAGAGCGAAGAAATACTGAAAAAAAAAATCTGCAGTCTATTACCTTGACACACAGCAGCAATCAGAGAAGCAACTAAGATACCTGATCATAAGGAACTCAATCATGACATCACTGTTTTCAATATTTTCAATATGAGGAACTTCAGCAATGAATACAGTGCCCTATATATAATGGAAAATAAAAAGAATATTGGCACCTTGAAGATGTTGTGTGATTCAAATCCTGAAAATTACGAGCTTTTCTTTGCATTTTGAAAATAATTCTGTGGGATGTTTGAGCCAAATTAACTTGCTTAGAAAATATTAAGCAAAATGTAAATTTTTGGAGCTTGCTGATTTATTGACAAAAGTTTTACAGTAAGGAAGACTTAGAAAACTGGTTATTTTAAGCCTCTCAATAAAATTATTCTTATTATAAAGAAAAAACAAGAGGATTCTAGCCCTTTTTTTCAGTTTGATTATGGTCTGTGGCATGGAAATGTTACTTTTCTGCATCATTTTCATTCAAAAACCCTCCAAAAACCAAAACCAAGCAAATTTCAGTTCTCCAAAGAACGGGTCCCCAGTGGACAGAAACTTCTAGCAACAGTTCAGCACAGAAAGACTCAGGTCCTCCTGCTTCCCAAGTGTTGTCTGCTCTATCTACAGTTTATCAGCTCTTCCAGCTATCTGGGGACTGAAGTGCTTTTGAAATCATAAACTTGCTAACTATATTATACAAATGAACATGTCAAATCGGCTCTTGAAACATTAAGATGAATGACCATTTTGTCAGCAACGGAGTAACCACAATGAATAACTGAATTTGTAAACAGTTGCATGCACAATCACACATGCAAGTAGATGCAGATATGCAACTGCATATCATGTACAAGTTTATCAAAGCAACTACTGGATTTTCATCATCACTGTGGACATAGGTTAGAGTGTTGTCCTCACAGAGGTCTATACCCTTTTATACGTACATGTTTCAAACATACTAATAAAGTCACCGAAGACCGTTACTCAAAACAAAATACAGTCTTCTGTTTTCATATATGCTTGGAAGAAAAGCCAAGAAATCAAGTTACAAATAATAGAAAAGCTTGAGATTAAGATGAAATTACAATGCACATTCAATTGGAGAGTGATTTGCTGTTTATAAAATATATTTCACCTGACAGAAAAACAGATGCACAAATGTCAAGCAGAAATACAGCTACAGTATATTTTCCTTAGTATTTACAACAGAACCACTTGATTTCCTCTACCAGAAGCATTTCTAGGTTGATTACTGGCCCATGCAATGCGGCACGATGAAACCACACATCACGTCTTGCTGGAAAGAAACATGTCACGTGTCACCATTGCATCAGGTTGACCGAGCACAATTATATTTGGTCAACCATGCACATAACTGCTCAGATGGTTTGTGCATTGTTGTATTTGCAGTGTGCTATAAGCATCTGAACACATCTTTTCTACATTACCAAGAGAAACCAAATCTCGGTATCATACCTCAGTATTTATTGCCTCCACGTTCCTACGAATTCCTACTAGCTTTAACAGGACTTGCTAGAAGTCATTATCAGGAAGAAATCATGAAAACATCTATTTTTCTTCTTGCCAGATCTTCTGTCTGGTCTAGAGCTTGAGAACCACTTGTCTACATTTACTCATGGTGAAAGACCTCTTGCAAGCTCTACGAGCAGAGACAATGAAACCAGCAGGTCTACTTCTGGAGCTAGATGCTAATGCGCATGACAAGTGACTGAATTTGGGCTCCATCGTATTACTTGTTGACAATAAAACTACACTTGTTTTCACTTCTACTTCACTGATGTGTTTATTCAGCTCTTAATATTCCAGCACTCCTGCCCCACAGATACAGATCAGAAATGCTGGAGCTGTAATTGCCAAAACTTACACTGAAGTTGCTTGTGCAACCTTGCCTCAACTTCTCAGGTATAGCTTACAAATTAGTCTTCGAGCATGTGTTCCCTTCCTTCTTGCACATAGTTCCACATACCTCCTTCATTCCCTAGTAAAAGATCTATACCTAAATTTCAAAGACCATTTACTGCCTAATATTAAAACAATCAAGTGGAAAATATGGAACATAAAAATTCAGTCTAAACTTTAGCAAACTAAGGCCAGGCAGAATTATAAGCAACTGAAAAGTAAGTCCCATATTAGGAAATAATAGGCAACTTTAATGACAACCACAAATACTTGGATCACCCCTTTGACAACACACTCAGCACGATTCCACAGTTTTGCTATCTGTGCATTTTGGTTTGGAATGTCATGGTATCTGCTGGCAACAATGCATTGCCATTAATGTGTTATGAAAGATGTCTGGTATGATTTGCTTCAAACCCCTGCTGTCTTGTCTGTACCTCATATTAGCAGGAGGTTTATTTAGGATCTGTTGCTCGGTCTTCTGTACAAGACAGTTCTTAGCTCCGTCAGCTTGCAAGGAATCCAGGGAGAGGACTCTTACTTTGTACCACCAAAATCCTTTACCAACTTCTTCACTTCCACTTAAGGGAAAAGTAAATTTTTAGCTGTTCTTCCCAACTTTACAGACTTCAACCTATCTCTCCTTTCGCACAGACTGGCTTTATCTCAGTCTTATTTTATGTCTTCTTTATTGGCCCTTTTACAAACATGTCAGAGTCAGATTACATTTCGAATAGCAGGAACTTGAGTTTAATTTATTATCATGTTGAAAAAAGTTCTTTATCAAGCATTGTTATCAATATGATGTCATCCCTGGTTTGGTTTGTTGGGTTTTTTTTGATTGCTTAGTATATGACCTGGTACACACACTGTACATAACAAGCTTCACATCAAGTTTAAGAAGATTTGTGTCTTCTTTTGTTCCTGTTTGAGTGCTCTGATACAAGGGTGTGTCCATAACGAGAAGGAGGTTTCTGCCCTCTGGTTATATTCATTCTTTATCATGCTCTTGATGCAGAGTTGGAGCTTTAGGCAGGGAACACTGTGTTACTTGGTGGGTATTTTTCATTTTAATGGATTTCAGCTATTGTTCTGTTTCAAGTCACCAGAAGCCTTTAAGTTACAAGCCCCCAGTAATCCAGTTAAACATTGGGAAAGTGCTACATAAGCATTAAGTGCAAATTGTTAATACCTTCTGGGGGCTGCAAGCAGCTCAGATCACTCTTAACTGGCCCCTCTGGCTGCCACACAGGGCTGCATTATTCATCTCTGGAGGGAGATGTGTCCAGTCGACTTTATCCACAGCCAAATATGTTTATTTATTACAGCACTGTTCCCTAAGCCCTTCTGTTCAATCGCTGGTGGAGAAGGCAGGATTAAAAGAATGCCTCTCAGCATCTTTGGCTATCTTCAAATTTTTCTTCTAAGACATGTACAGAGACAGAAGCTACCCCATGGCTTTTAGTAGCAGAGATGATAAGTGATCCTCTCTCTCTGTAAAGCGTACCTTGCAGCTGTCCCTGATTTTTACCTCTAAAGTTCACTATCCTCCTTGATCTCAATTGTACTTTGCTGAAAAAGTCAGGCAAAGAAACGTCAGGTAATGAAAAAAGGCAACATCCTTTTGGCAACAATAATCTGCTTTTGAAAAAACTACAACACAAACGAAGGACCTTCATGGCTTAGTGCAAAATTTAACAGGATCTCTGCTTCCAAGCAAAAGCATATTAATATACTGTTTAAACAATGAATTTTTCCGATGATACAGGTTCTTAAGGTAATCTCTACATGGAAGTGTCAAAGGAAGCAAGAAGCCAAGCATCTTTAAAGGTATTCACCAAGTGAAAACTAATGTGCCACTCTTTTCCTCTTTTAAAATTCCCATAGGGACTTTACTATCAGTCCAGACTACTGCTAACTGGTTTCACTATTCTAAATATAAAATCACCACGTGAAATCACAGGTTTCCTCTGAATATTCTCCAAGTCCAGCCCTTTCGCATCTTCATCATCCACCTTTTTTGCTCCCTCCCCCAAAGGAAATCTTTCAGATTCAAAGATGGCGTGTTACGACTGAGAACCCAGATGCAATGGGATTGTAATTATTTGACTTAGGGAATAAACTGTCTTTTACAAGAATTAAGCTGAAAGTATCTCATTCCAAGATGTCACCTGCCTCTTACAGGAGGTCTTTTTACATGCTTGCAAATAGTCAAATCTCTTGCAAGTCTAGAACAGCTTAGGTAAGACAACATCTGCATGCTAGCATTACTAGTTAGCCTAGATGCTGGTGACAAAGTCCCAAAATGGAAGTATTCACATTAAATCCCTAATATTTAACATAATTCAACAATATCTTACCTATACATTTTCTCCAAGTGAGTAACTTCTTTCACAAAGAAACAGTTCATTCTTATTAAAGAACAGTAAGACCATACTCATGTGGTACAAGAGCGTGAAACGATTGTCTTAGAGGCTGCTGCTCAGTAAATTTTTTGCAAGGCTTATTTCAGACTAGATAAACTTATTGGATAAGGAAGATTAAAGAGGCTATAGCTCCTCAATTACCATTAGACACAGCAGTATATATTCCTGATTCATATGACACGGTCATGGTCATGTAGATACGTAGTGTGCCTCAACCTTTCACCCTCCCTTCTGTCTATCTATACTTGGACTGCAGCTGCTTCTAAATTCAACATATTCACCAGGTAGGGATTACCTCACATTTTCTATGCACTGCACAAACATTAACTAATTAACCTTCATAATAGCCATGGGAGATTCATCCGAAACCTATTCAAATCCCATTGGAGGATACGGGAAGATTCAGCTTTGAATCAGGCTCTCATATAAGAAGAGCAAAACATAAGATTCTGTTTAACTTAAGACCACATAGCAATCCAAACTTCGCCGGGGTCAGTTTCATTCTCTCAATTATTTACGGATGTTCCAACTCCTCTGGCTGTTTAAAATATTCCTGTTACTTCTGGTTCTGCTTACAACAGACAGAGAGTTACAGCAAATCTCACAGAGAGGACAAAATGTTCAAGGCTCCTTGTGGTTTCATGAAACCATTTTTGATATTTTTTAAAGCAATGCTTATGCTCCGAAAAAAGAAGATTTTATCTAAATCACTACTGAATGGACCAAAGTGCTTGGTTTGATTGTAGCATCTTTTACACTATGCCTTTCTAAAGCTCATTATTGTCACAGAGTACAGTAAACACAGAATAGAATATTTTTCTAAGGTATCTAAGCACACCATTTTCACTACTACATGGTCTTGTAAGTCATTTAGTCACCTTAAAAAATTCTCCTTGACATGGTTAATTAAGATGAGCAATAGAAAAATCAAACAATGTGACTCATTGCTATATCTACTGCCATTACTTAATGAAGTTTTTAAAACTCAAACAAATTAATTAAGTCCTAATATCAAGGCATTTTCTCTTTTTTTCTCTGGAGGTGTGATAAGTTAATTACTTACAAAAGGAAGAACATATCTGGAAGTGTTCAAGGCCAGGTTGAATGGGTCTTTGTCTTTGAGCAACCTGGTCTACTGGAAGATGTCCTTGCCCACGGTAGTGGAGATGGAATTAGATGATCTTGAAGGTCCCCTCTAACCCAAACCATTCTATGATTCAACTTTCAGGCAGCGTCTTATATTACTGAGATACTTGGTGTTTGGTTTGGGTTTTTTTTTCTGCAAACAACCAGTGGCAGAAATCCTTAAACTAAAAATCATGTCCATAAATTAAAACCCCATTTAAACCACAACCTTTTCTTAAAGGGCAGAAAGAGATACAAAGATAGATTCTGCTTGGTAAGGCAAATCACTTTGTGCCAAAAATAGTTAAATTCTCGAGGTTCAATATGAAAATTCAGCATTTATTTCCCAAACGACCAAGCAACTGCCACAAACTTCAAAAATCATGTAACATTAAGGACCCAGCTGTGATTTAAAGCTTTGTTCAGAATTCATGAACCAAACCAATAGGACTGAGAGAACCTGAGTTCAGGTTCAAAAAAAAAAAAAAGTTCTCTTGAAAACTCTCCCAGCCATCTGGTAGTTGAAACATTTTTAAAATGTTCTAACAGGACTTCCTATCAAACAGATGCCTGCAGTAAACATCAGACATGTTATCTAGGGTTTCCCTGCCAAAAGATAAATTGCATAAAGCAAACTTTCAACTAGAGGCCAGGTTTGAAAAAGAAACAAATATTTGGAGGAAAATAAAACACCTCTTCAAGAAGGGCAAAAGAGAAGTTCATCTGTTTCTGCACATTTTTTCCACCACTCCCTTTTATTTCAGCAATTTTTCATTCCCTTCTCTTTCAGTGATGACTGTTTTGGGAAATTTTGAAATTTCTTCAGTAGACAGTTTTACTAATAGTTAAGTGGCTCAGGCAGGAAAACACTGCTGTAAAAATCCTTATGTCAGAAGAAAGAACATGCCTATTAGAATGAGCACACAAAGCTGACTATAAAGTATAATAGGAGTTATTCAAAATCTTCTTTATGTCATCTATGAGTTGAACATCGCACCACAAACATTGATAAAGGCAACTTCCAACCCTGAGCAGCTGGTAAAAACTACTATGGTCAGTACTTGAATAAATATATTGGTGTCCCCTTGCAAATCCCCGTTTTAAGATTTTCTTCTCACAAACTGTCAAAAAAACCAAATTATTAATTCCAGCTCTAACAGAAATTTGGCAGATTGGAGACCTTGACTCACAGTGTGAGATGCTATCCTGGCACAAACACACAGTCAGAATTTTAGGCAACTGTTTTGACTTTAAACTGGAACCTCCTTTATCTCATCTACTTTATTTCATCTATTTTATTTCCACTTTTCACAAGCATCCAAGCTTCTCAAGGACTGAACTAGTCGGATGCTGTATTATCTGACAACTACAGCTACATGGTATATGGGAATTGGGTAGAATTTCAGCTGGGTAATTTTTTTGATGATAAAATTTCACTATACAAAGACCTTAGGACTTTTCATCTACTGGAATACAAAACACCATGCACAGCTTTATAATCCCCTTCAGCTCTTCTCTATTAATACAGTACACACTTGGGAGGCTTATCTTTTACAGAAAAATACATTATGCAGCTTCAAAAAATTTGCTAATACTTTTATGTCACTTTGGTCAAACTATGATGAGACACAAATGTGTCAGACTAATAATACAGGATCTGAAAGTAACAGGCTAAACGGGAAGCACTTATGCTAAGCTCTCATTATACATAGTTTTTCTTTATAAGTACTGTAGTTGATACAAAATAAGATATCATATTAATGGGGGGAAAAAAGGATTCCCTGAGGGAAAAAAATTTAAGATTACTAGTTTCTGAAACTATTATTTTTGATGTTTTTGTCATGATGATTGAAAACGCAAAAAGATCCCTTAGGGCTGGTCATCTTTGTCTTAGCCTGGCCTTGATTTGTACTTAGACTAAAAAGAGGGCTTCAGTTCTGGATTCCATCTTTGCTTTCATGTTCAATGACACACATGTCATTGAGGGTTTTCCTCATCTGGTTTTAGCTGGAAAAACAAAATCACAAAAAAACACAAATTGCACCAGACGAACCCAAGGCACAGTACATGTGTTTCACATTTCAAATGTTAAAGAATTTAGATGATAAACTAATAAGGAAAAACTTTTGTAAACTGGTTAGGTGTGCTTAAGTCGGTTTAAGTCCTAAAACAGACAAGACAACAGGCCAGACAGCAAATCAACGTGAGCTACTAAGGCTACCGTGCCTTAGTACAATTAAGAATAAGATGGAAATGTTAACAATTAAGAATAAGATGGAAATGTTCTACTGTCAGAGAGGAGTAATTATTAGTGAGACAATAAAAATTACTCATTTCTGTATCTGGGATGAGGTAAAAGAAATTCTTCAGAACAAACTTCAAAGCAG
>JAYRBT010000139.1:62709359-62720460 GCA_036023395.1 Myiotriccus ornatus | reverse complement strand
CTTAGTACAATTAAGAATAAGATGGAAATGTTAACAATTAAGAATAAGATGGAAATGTTCTACTGTCAGAGAGGAGTGAGACAATAAAAATTACTCATTTCTGTATCTGGGATGAGGTAAAAGAAATTCTTCAGAACAAACTTCAAAGCAGATCTGTAGATGGTAAAGAGAAAAGCACTGATTTGATGGCCCATATCTTGACTAAAGAAATTTCATACTTCTATACTCCAACATCCACAATCCTAAGAGTTACACTTGTTTCACCAATCCTTCCCTTTTTTTCCCTTACACACATGAACAGAAAAAAAAAAAAAAAAGGCAAAATGCACCATATCCAAAATGAAGAATACAGGAAGAGATAACACAAATGTTTACTTTTTAACCCAACTTCTAGTGCTTGATTTCAATATATCATTTGTCTTCAGTTCTTTATGTCTTCAAACAGCAGTGACAAAAATTTTCACTGTAACAACAAACTGAAGGCTAGTGTGAATTGGAAGAACTGCTCAAGCAGGACTTCATTGACGTCACAAAATACATGCTGTATGTGCAAACAGATTTCTTACTTAAAAAGTGGGTCTCACTAAAACTGAAACATAATCACTTTCAAAAAATCTAGCTGGAAAGTGGTCACCTACTGAGTGAATTCAAAGCAGGAAAAAAGGGCTAGTGCAATGAGGAATTACAGAAATCTGAGGGCTATGCTTGACGCACACCCTGCATGAGACAACAGAATAGGAAAGGGAAGTCGTCTTCCAACAAAAAATGGCCATTCTGCTTGCAGAAACTCAGCCCCAAACAGATTGCATAGTCCCCTTGACTACATAGGAATAAATAGAAATCTGGTTGAATGTTTATTCTTTCACTTCCCTGGCAAGAAAATACAACAGCTACATGCATCTCACAGTAAATACTGCCTCATTTCCTAAAGCAGCTGTCTCCAGCCACCTTGCAGTTCTTATTAAATCCTTTCTTACCCCTCCTCCCAGCAAGGTAGCACAGTTCAGCAGTCAGAACTGTACTCTAGTGACCATCCGCTCTACTCCGGGCTGGAACCCCATTGTCTGGGGCTGACTCTCTGCCAGTGAATCACCATGAAACCTCTTCACTTTCCCATTCTGTAAAGATGATGATGATGATAATACCTTTCTCATCGCTAAAATTAAAGGGGAATGACAAGGACTGGTACTGACTTGCACAACACTCATAATATGGAGCATAATTTAAGCATAAATGTATTTGAGTTATGTCAGCTACGAAAAATAGATCACAAAAGCATAGTGGAGCATAAAGTAACATTTTATGCTAATTATTGGTCGAGAGAGAATGAGGAAACTGGCTTTCCAATATTCATCACTAATGAGACTCAATTTAGGCCTTTTACATAATCTACTTATGAGAGCAAAGAAAATCCCCACCCTATCTGCTAGATGTAGACTGGGATGAATCTCCTCCCACAGAGATTTGCCTCAATCATGAAAGCAATCAGAATGTTTAGACTTTGATGTGAAGATGGAGGCTAAAGAGGAAAATCTCTCTACAAATTAAAAACTGTGCCTTCTAAAATAACAGCTAGAAAAATATTTAAAATCAATACAGTATAAATGATTGATAATTATGTTGTAAAACACAACCTAGCCAATGCTTTTCCTGGGCACAATTGTTCAGCTTTTGTAAGCGCTTACATGCTCTGAATAAACTTAAGTTAGTGCTCCAGTTTGCCCTTTATTTCCCCAAAAAAATTACACACATAAGGTAGTATGCTGACAACTGTGGTTAACTGAATCACTCCTTCATGTGCATGTAATGGAAGAAATTTGGGACTGTGCTATAAAATATCTTCTTGCAGCATCAACACCTTTGCTAGTCAGGTTTTACTTAACCATCTTTTACTGAACCAAATCCACTAGCTCCATTAAGTTCATAATCAAGCTATTGCTCTTACCTGGCTGTTCAAAAGCATAAATTGCTTTTAAGCCTCTGAACAAAAATACCACAATACAGAAGTTCACACTTCTGTATCTACATAAGTATTTACAATGCAATGTTAAAAACCACTGAAAAAGCAGGTGGAGACAACATCCTATACACTTGCAGGATGTTTATTCAAAGAAAGACCAGTACATGCTGGACGAAAACTAATCACAGTTTAGCAAGTATATATCCTGCAAGGACAGTTGATGACATTTACTGAAAGATCAAGCAAAAGGCAGACTGGGCATTCTCCAAAGGATTTTTTCAACCAGACATCAAAACATGTATATACAATAATAACAGCTAATACAAAAACCTTGTTCATTGGCAACACTGCACACACTAATCTTTTTGCCAAGGTACATTCCTTTCAGGTTCATACCTAATGGCAATGTTCTCTGACGTGGGACTCAGAGTTGGTAGGGAGGAAAGGAACAGCATTTCTTGGCCAAACATCTGATCACTCTCAGAGATTAACAGATTTCTTCCCTTATATGACCCCAATATATTTTTGAGATTCTAGGTATATAAGTACATATGTGGGTTTTACATATTCCTATACATACACATACACAAAATATGCAAATAGCATTTAATGAAATTCATGCTGCCAACATTAGTGCTAGGTAAGCAACTTAATAAAAATAACTGCATTGCAAGTTCCTATTGTGCATAAAAGTTGACTCATTTCATATCTGATTTGAAGATGCCTACATCTACTAACACTTCCATGTATGACATCTCCATGCATATACTACTGATGTAAAAACATACAAATGGTTGTGTTAGGGTCTAACATGGCAACCAATTTTGAAATCATACAAAATTTACCTGATTTATAATCATAAAATATATCTAATATTTTCAGCAAATCAAACGAACTTGAAATACATTATTCAATATTCTCTACACATTATAAATCCCAGTTAGAAGATGATACGTTACAAACACTCAGATTTAGAAAATCTTTGTTCATGAAGTAACCTGAATGAAGTCAAACTCAGTGATTTTTCTTTAAAATCACTTGAAATACATATTTTGTGCAAACTCAGGTAAGTTGAGCAGTTTTGAGTCTTACCATATGGATCTATGGGGCTTAGTCCTACCGGAACACTAAATGAAAATTGTTTATTGTTACACTTCAGATACAAAACCCTTAAGGAAAATCTTTAAATAGGTGTAAAAGAACTAAAATCACTGAGCTTTGTTCAGCTATAGTTGCTACGCAGTCGATACGTTATCCTACTTGTAAAATGTTACCTCTATATTTACACACATTTTTGTATGCCATTCCTGCCTGTCCTTGCATATCATCCTGTACTCTTTGCTACTGACCAACACTACCACAGGATAGCAGAAAGACTAAGACAAATTTTAGCTCATTTCTATTAAAAGTTTTGGCTGTTTAAGATAAGGGATGGCATGATTTGACCTCCCATTAAGAAATGTGAGTGTTGCTTTACAGGCAAATTATCAATAACATTTTAATTAGGGTTTGATTGAGCCAAAGCAATTATCACATGGCAGCAGGTAGTGAGCAGCGAAGTGCTCGGGGTATCATTCTTTCCCTGCAAGGGCTGGAGGAAGACGGAGTAATTACTACTGACGAGGCTAATCTTCCAGTCTTCTAACCTCAGGCATGCTCAGACGAGACAAATCCCACTCAGCATTCCTTGTCGACAAATTGGTCATTTACATAAACATGTTTTCTCGCCAACATATGCTATTGTAGTAGATTTCCCAAAGATGGCAGCAGGCCAGACACTTACTTAGCAGCCAATGTTCATGCCTTTTGCATAAACATATGTGCTTTCCCAGCCTTTACATACAAGTCTGGAGACTAAGCCTTACTAAGGGCGAGTGGAGCTTTGGGTCAAAACCTATCGACGAGGGTCCCTGCCTTTGAAGTCACTCCCTATTATCATAACAGTATATAGTGGGGTTTTTTCCCACTGAACATATCCTGTGTCCCCAAGGAAACTTTCAAGGTTTTTAGAAATAAAATTACTGTTAGATAGGCCATACACAATTTTTTACATACTGGTTTAGCTGTCCAAAAGCATTATTTCAACACTGCATCTACGTTATCCCCACCAAGCAGTAACCCATGGCATACCTTGGCCATATCGTTTCAACACAGCTTTTACTTTTATTCTACAAACTAAAAATGGGGGATGGAATTATTTCCTTCACACGTTTTATTCACATGCAGATGCCGTATTTATTACTGTTCACCTCCTTGTTCCTGCAAAGATCACACTGACTTCATTCTCAAGGGATGAGAGCACCCTGCCAGGATGCTTATCTGCAATGAGACTAATGTAGATTATTGCAGTAACAATTACTGATAATAGCAACCACCCATGCAGCTCCTGCATATTTCTCTGGTCCTCTACTTGAATCTTTTCTGTCTGAACTTGCTCTGTTCTGTACAAAGGGACATTGTATTGGGAAATTAAAATAAAATTAGGAAAAAAATCCCTGCATCTAAGCTCTTATTATTTACCTTTTTTCTCTTTTTTTTCTTTCCTTTTTAATTTTTTTGAGACTAAGCAAACTCAAATGCTGCAATATAAACTAAGTGGCTACACAAAAACATTGACAGAATTTAGATAGATTTTTAACAAAGTGACCTCTGTCATGTCCTTCAAACATATTGCTAGCTATCCCTGCTGATGAGCAGCTATCACATCTCACAAGGCCTCATCACACTAGAAACAGGGTATCTTACTATTCTGCATCCATCACTGGAATGATCTAAGTTTGGCCTAAGAAATCACCACCAAGACATCTCATTTCATAGCAGATATATTTAAAAGATATTTCCATAAAACAGATTTTCTCGTACCAAAAAAAAAAAAACAAAAAAAAAAAAAACCAAAAAAACCTCAAAACCCAGAAAACCAAAAAATAAAATCAAACATTTCTGTACATCCAATTTAAACATTATGCATCTTCTTGATTATTTCTACAAGGAAATTTGCAACTGCATTTGCAAACTGTGATTACAGTCTTCCAAAGCCTAAAATTCCAGTCATCTTATATAAAGCTTTTTCTGCTTTACTGAGTAAATTTCTCTGAACAAGTGCCCCTGACTCTTCTCACTGCAGGTCAGGGGAAATTTTGTTAGTATTTATCACTTGCACAGTGTCAGAAAGAAACAGTAATGCAGTTCCTTCAGGTAGATAGATGCTCTTCTGAAGGGCATAGAATTAAAGAAGCAAAGAAAGAAAAAGAGAATGGATAAAAGCATGCCTACGCTCAGTACACATTTTGTTGTTTCAACTATATTTGCTTTTCCTTCCACTTCTGCACACATTTCTTTGTAAATAAAGTCACTGTCTGATAAAAGGTAGGCAGAACGTGTACAAACCCTGCAATATACACTCCTCTCTGATATCATTCGTGCTGAGACTAAACGGTGGAACAGTATCCTGGTGCCTCACCTGAATACATTCCTAGGAGCCCCGTTGCCTCAAAATCATCCGTGTTTTGCTCAAGTTACATTACTAAGGATTTGACCTACATTTTACACTATAAACGGAAAAAAATCACAGAATCATTAAAAAGGAATTGTAGAAATTCACTATGGTGAGCACAGTAACAAAGATACTTTGGATACAGGTTGCATCAAGGATACAGGTAGTCCTGCAAGGAGCAGGGAGTTGGACTCAACAATCCTTAGGGGTCCCTTTCAACTTGAGACATTCCATGATTTTATGATACTCAACAAGTGAAAACAGAAGAAGTAACTAACTGAAATATAAGATACATTTATTAAACTTCATCTGACAATTCAATCCCTTTTGTCCTTGAAAAGTTTAGTTACAGCTTAAAGAAACAGCTGCAGATTTCCCCCCATGGGGTTTCAGAGGAGTTTTCTCTCAATATACTCATCACGCATTGATACCTTTTCAGGGCCGATACGATACGCTCTCTCACATCTGTTGTCAGATACCAATAAAATGGATTTTAGTAAGTCTGTAAGAATTTGGTCTGAAACTTTTCGCTCTGTGTACCAATTCCTTACAGTCTCTTGGTGATGGGGTCAGTCAAGGAGGAAGGGATAACACAGTGGCTGCTCATAAACCCTGGGCTGTTACCTCCCCGTTCATTTGATTCCTAGAACATTTATGAATTTTGGCATTACATTGCTGCACTAATGGAACCAGGGCAAACATTCACAATAAATATTGAGTCAGAAGTTGAAAACTTTTGCTGTCAGGTTCCGAAGCTGGCCAAGGGAAAAACCTTTGTACAGTGCTTCAGGGGCACCACTGCCCCCAGTCGTGTAGGCCAAGACATCGGTGGTGCAGACCCCTGCATGGTGGCCTTAGTCTGAATCTGACTGAAGTAACACTGATAGAATTTGTTCTGCCCTAATTGTTGTAAAAAGTGTTGCTTCATGGGCTACATAATTCAAAAACACAGGGGATTATACGCTCTCCTAAACCAAGCGTCACCTCACTGGCAGGCACAGCTAGATGGGTTTAGTCACCACGCAGCTCCTGGAGCTTTCCATTTAGCAACATGACTGTAATTAACCTTCCTGCAAACACATTGCTGTTGCCATGGGAATCCACCTTGGACATGAAGACAGTTTCATTATGTACCGCATATGCTGAGGAAAAGTTACACTTCTGACAAACACACAGTCACGAAAGCGTGTCAAAGCAGTTGTGAGCATCATCATCTTGGGGAGAGATGGGATGACAGCTCAAAAGGAAATTCATGACCCATCTGAAGAAATTAAGGCCACAAGAGGTGCCAGGGAACACAGAAAGCCATGTCACAGCAGTTCAAATCACCTTTCCTTCCTCTTCTCAAGAGTAAGCAATCACTGCAAAAAATAAAATTTTCAAAGCAGGAGGAAAGAGCAAAGGAGAGCACTCTTCTGCATTTCCACATATAAATGTAATCACTTTTTCATTTGTGGCATTAAACAATGCCACAAATTAAAAAACAAACAAACAAACAAAAGAATTAGCACTTTAAGCTAATGTACAATAGGCACAGAAACTCAATAACACTATTTATTTTTAGAAAGAATGCAGTAGGTCTATCTATCTGAGAAAATAAGAATCGTAAAATCTAAACAGAATAGCACCTTACTAGCTAATATTTAATTTGCACTCCACAATTTGCATCATAATCGCTGTCTACTTTCTTCTCAGAAAGGATTTCTAAGGACTGACATAATGAGATTTCCAGTTTACTGTATTTGTAATTGTACATTACCGTAAGAATATCAAGCACTATTGAAATTTATCAAATAATATTTATTATTATTCTAGAAAGCCTTTAATTCATTATTAATTAAAATTCTTCAAATAAAGAACTAAAATACATTTCGAATTGCTTTACCTTTTCTTTCTTAGAAATTGAATTTGTATATTCCCTAATTTTCAAAATTCAGTGCCTATTACATCCTTAGATCATTAGCTCCTCTTGGATCCTAATACTTTTAATAAAAAGGGAAGGTACAAAAATCAATCCATTTGTAGACCTGAGAAGCAATTTTTAACATAAAACATTCTATAGTAATGTAAAAGTACTATTGATATGTGCCTCAATCTCCCCCAAGACATACTTCATCTGTCCATATTTAGGGAGGAAAATAAGCACTCAGGCATTCAAAATTCAAATCAGGCAAAATTTAAGCAGAGTCCAAACAGAAGAGCTATAAAATAATTTTCACCTTCCATACCTAATGGTCCCTGAGAACTTCTGTTTTTTCCTGGAAAAATTATTGGGATGCTTTGAGTTTGTTGTTGCACATTTGCTGGCTTTCCTTATATGTGCCTATAAATGCATGCCAGCTCCAGCTCAGATTCACAAATTCAGGCACCTATGCACCTAAAATTTGTGTCTACTGATTTGGGAGATGAACTTAGCCCTCGCCCGTAAGCACAGACAGCACCAAGATCAAAAAGGAGGAAAATCAAGAGCAGAAGACAGCAGCAGTACTCATATTTTCCTAATAGTGTGGAGTGGCTGGGGCCTCTGTCTGGGAAGTGCAAGACCTTGATTCTACATCTTCACCTGAAAGCTACTTACTTATTTTTTGTTGAAGACCAAGAACATAAAAAACATCAAACAGAGTCAGACAGAAGCTGCAGCGCAATTTCTGAGCTGCGCTCTCCCCTGACAGACGAATGACTACCCCGGGGACGCTCCAGTCAGGTCACAGACACATTTTTGCATCCTGTCTTTGTTCACATTTTTCTGTCAAACGACTCACAGGTGATTCCAGGCTCCAACAGCATTAGCACAGTTTAATTCTGTAATGGAAATGCCAAGGGTTAAAGAACTACAGAAGGGGCAGAAGAGGATCATCAGCATTTCAAGGGCGAGAGGGGCTGGTGGGGCCTGTGTGTGAAAGACTAACAGCAGGCTGGAGGTATAGTACTGGGATCTGCCTGACTTGCAGGAAATGGGTTTGAGGGACCAGGGATCACAGCTATTCATGCTGCAGCTGGATGAAGATCTCTTTCTTTCTTTTTCCCCAAACCACATTCCTTCTGGGATCTCACTCCCTCCCTTAATTTCTTCCTGACACCACT
Organism: Myiotriccus ornatus; assembly: GCA_036023395.1. Taxonomy (NCBI): domain Eukaryota; kingdom Metazoa; phylum Chordata; class Aves; order Passeriformes; family Tyrannidae; genus Myiotriccus; species Myiotriccus ornatus. The sequence goes on along the minus strand of JAYRBT010000139.1, from coordinate 62,711,923 downwards.
GACAGTCTGCAGCTGCTGCTACAACACCTTTGCATCACCTCCTGCAGCCCCAGGCAATTGGCTCCTGCTTGGTGCTGGCCCAGACAGTCCTGAACAGTTCACACCTCGGACACCTGACAGTCCCTGTGCGCTTTATAAAGAGCAGGTGATGGAAGCTGGTCTTGTGGGCTCAGTTCTGGAGGTGGATATTCAAAAAACCACTGTGATGATGTTCAGCAGTGTTATACATCTTCTCCCTGGCCACCTGGAGACCTGCTGAGTGATAAACCATGCAATCAGATACTTAAAGCAGAAGATAAAAAGCATAGGGAAAATTAGACACTGAGCCATGAACTTTACTGGGTGACCTTAGATAACTTTTCCTTGTGATTCATCCAATTAATCTGGGGAAAAAAAAAGGAACCAAACAACTCCTCCCCCCCCCCACCCTAGAAAAACCCTAAACAATTCAAAATAACAAAACACCACAACCGTGTAAACAAATCTCAGATCTTGCAGAAAATTGGAGATGACATGTCATCTGACATCACCTTGCAACACCATTCTACCGCGGAGCTGAGCATATTCTTGAAATTTCAATTTTATAAATTATGTGTACTATAAACTACTAAAAAATGCAAGTGCAATCCTAGGAAGTCAACAGAGCCAGCTTGCTAACTCACTATGTTTCTTTAGACTTACACTCTGCACTTAGAAATCAGTGTGAAAATTTCAATTAGTGGAAACTATGTTGTACTAAAAAGCTGAGTACAAGTAAATATCCTAGTTTGCAGTTTTGATTGCAATGAATTCATGAGCTTGCCAGTGAAACACAACTAATGTTCGCTTATCAAAGAGAAATCAATCTAATAAAGAATTTATCCACCTAGTGCTGCAGTGTCTTTTTGAAGCCATGTGTGAAAAGTCTTTTTAAAAGGTGCAGCAAGAATTTAGGACATCATAACATGACCCACTATTTCCCAATCCAGCACTTGAAAAGATGTCCTATTTCTGGAAATATTTTTGCTGCTATTTCTTTCCCTGTGTGTCCCCACTCCTTCATCACTTGGGTTTGAAAAATTTATTGCTTATTTTCTATTCCTCCAAAATGCCATTTTCTATCACTCCCTGCTGTCTTTCCTCTGCACTTGTCTGGAGTTCAGAATTGAAATGGATTATCTGAAGTCAGCACTGTCTCCAGAGGAGTCACGATGATGACAAAACTCAAGGAAACAAAAACATCTCAGTCACTGATTAGCAGGAGAAAAGAGCCCGACAGGACAGGTGGGGAAGAAAGGAAGATGAGTCTATGATTACTTAAACCTCTCAAGTGAGTCATGACAAATAAAACCCTGAGCCCAGAGGAAACTAGGAACTTAGGAATCATGGATGACATACTTTAGCAAACTCATTGACAGTGTTTCCCATAGAAGTATTTCCCCTTGAAGCAAAACAGAGTTGCAAAAGGAGTATTTCTGACTTGTATTTTAAAATATTTCACTGGCAAATACACAGCAATACACCCTCACAATTAATTTGTTTGCCTTAATTTACCAAGATAATCCACAACATGAAGGAATTCTGAGTTCTGCTGTTACTTAAAAATGATGGAAATAATTTCTAACACCAACTGCATTTAGGTAGCAACAGACTACTCAGTGTTGTCAAGAGTAACAATCAGTTGGGAAAAAAGCTTATGGGTAGTCACAGACTGCATTCCTTTGCTTTAAACAGGAGCCACAGGAAGGATGAGGGAAAAAAGAAGTTTTTAGACACTGAGAAGGAACAGCACTGATTCAGTATAAATTTAAAAAGCAAACAAGCAAAACACAAAAGAAAATGTCATGGTAAAGATGTATAACTTGGTGCTGGATCTTGTCCCAAAATAGAAAATTTCCAGATAGAACAGCCTAGCAGTACCAGGAAATTGCTTTTATAAGTACTTTCTTGTTTGGTTATTACTGCATTTTTCTTTTTATTGAAATTATAGATATGTTGAAGTACAGAAATCTCTATTATAAAATTACATTCAAACATTAGAATAAATTATTTTAAAACTTAAACAAAATGCCTGCAATGAGCAGGAAATGTCCCTTACTGAAGAACAGCTATTCTTATTATTGTTTCATGCTATAGCAGACATATTATAATCCTTACGTATACTACCCAAAGTACTTCTGCATTTTAGATATGTCCCACAAATCAGAATATTTTAGTAAAGCATTTCTGACTTAATCATCTAATATTTTAATAATACTCAAAGCATCTTGTAAACAAACCGGTTTGCCTACAGACTCCAGATGAGCTCTTCTTCAGCTCATCACACTGGTGACATTCTGTGATCTGTATTATACAAAAAAGTTCAATGGACCTTCAGGCCTAAGATCTGTTAATTTATGCATTTCCCTTAAAAAGCAATACCACAGCAATTATACAGCTTCCTCACAAACTGTTTCAAGTTTGATTCTGGACAGGCCGGACCGATGGAGAAGAGGAGGCTCAGGGGTGACCTCATCACTCTCCACAACTACCTGAGAGGAGGTTGTAGCCAGGTGGGGGTCGGTCTCTTCTCCCAGGCAATCAGC
>JAYRBT010000139.1:62686850-62705288 GCA_036023395.1 Myiotriccus ornatus | reverse complement strand
TTTTTTCCAAGCTCACCTTTATCTACAATTTAATTTCTACAATAAAACTTTTAGAAGATCTACTATTTATGCTGAGAACACTCAGAGCAGGAAGGGATAGAGATGTCATACATCCTCTAAATTACCCACATGTAAACACACACAATGCCAGATGAGAAAGCAGCACATACTTTTATCAGAAATCCATCATGCGTGCACAGAGTACAATGGGGACTCAAGTGTTAAATCTCACAGAGGTGGACTTCATCAAAGAAAGAATTACAGCTTTGTGTCTTCTTTGAATAGTGGACCAGGATTTTCTTCAAAGCTTTCTGTGAAATCCGTTTCTAACAACCCCACAAGTCACCTTTAATCTTTAAAGTCACAGGCAAAAAGGTGCAGTTTTAGAGATGTTATATCTACAAGAGGGAATTCTTTAACCAATTCACCATTTTATTAACACAATTGAATTTTAACACAACTTTCCCTAAACCTAAGCAATAATGAGATCTAAGGATTCTAGGTTTCTCATTAAGAGAAGGATATCTCAAGGCTTTGCCTTGAAACAATACACTGAATAAGATCTGCTCCTGCAAGAGCATTTGTTCTCCAGCAGAAAACAAAATGTGATGTCACTGTAATGTGACTGATAATACCTTGTTACCACAGAAGAAAACCTGTGATAAGATAAAGGAATTTCCCTGTAGCATAGGATAAATCAGTCTGAACAAAGCAAGATCATTCCTGCTTATCCTGAAGTACACAAACCTAGTGAAATTTGCATTAGAAATATGACTGCAAAACTTCATAGCAGAGGACATTCTCTTTAGGAGATTTTTACAACTACTGACTGGTACTTCACTCCAAACTCAATCTGAGATCTCAAAGTCAACCGGAATTGCTTGGAATTTTGTCATCACCAGAAATACAGCTTCACGTTTTAAATCATTATCATAGTTATTCAAACACATAGTACTCAACCCTAATTTTACTAATATGCCGAAACAACTGTTTTCAATGGATTTTTATTAGTACAACTGCTTTCAGGTCAGTAAATAATCTGAATGACATATAAACAGAAACATTAATGAGTTTTCATTAATATAATAAAATTTAGTATGATGCAGTATAAGAGTGATGCTATAAATGGGACCAGATGACCTCCAGAGTTCTCCTCCAACCTCAGACATTCTGAGATCATTACCAAGAGTAGCTATAACTAGTGCTCGGCATTAAACTTTTCTTTACAAATCTATCTGACTATCCAAAATCTTCCCAAAAGTTAAAGCCTCATCAAGGCAGACCACCCAATACGCATAGGTTAGGGCACTCATCTGCTGCATGGGAATATTCATATCTCAGTTCTACGTGCAGGAAAAAACTCAGACCTCAGTCTCTCAGGTTACGTAAATTCCAACCTTATTTTTTAGAATGTGCTTTGTCATAAGTGAGAAAAGAAACATATTTCTGTTAAAGGCTACCACTACAGTAGTAGTCATATTTCAGATTTCCTTATTCAGGGAAAAAGAGCTCTTAATTCTGATATTAAATAGAATTTTGCATAATGATGAAAAGCCCTGTTTTCAAAAGCATAATATATTCTGGAATTTAGAAAAATGAAAGAGTCATTGATAATCACAAAGTCTAAAATGAACAGTGTCAGCAAAGAATCTAAGTTTGTTATATATTCAAAAAAACCCCAAATCAAACCCCCAAACAAACAAACAAAAACAAGCCCAAAACCAAACCAACAAACAAATGGGAAAAAAAAAAAAAGAAAAAAAAAGAAACACCACAGGCCAATTTCAGTGAATGAATCAACGTTAGTTACAGAAAAAAATGTACTACTGCTCTAACCTTGCCTGAGCAAAGGAAGTTTGTATTTGCCAAAAGTCTTGATGTATTTATCCTAGACTAATTCCAGTACCTTGAAATGTCACCACTGGAGGATACTACAGTAGAAGCTCAACTACATGCTACAAATCAGTTCAAAATCAGAAAGGCAGTGAAGCAGCACCCATTCGGTTCTTTTTTGCCTTTGAGTTACTTCTGAACAGCCCAGGTTGTACCAGCAATTCCTTCACAGCTTACAATGCACACAGCACTAGCTAAGCTAGTGACAAATTGAATTTTGAGGTAAGTATGTATTTAGAAGATAAGAAATGTGAGAAATTCTTTATGGGTTTAAAATTAAGTCTGTTTTGGATTAGAAGAAAAAAACTTATATTTGGGTTCTACACTAATATTTAAGTAGGCTAATAGCGAATATTCTGGCTAATACTGAAATTAGTGAGGTTTTCCTACCGCGATGCCTTTTTCTTTTTTCATTCACTGCATTAAGCTGTCTTACAAATATGCTGAAACCACGGTTTTGAATGGCCTTAACAACACAGGAGCTATTGATTTTTGCACCCAGTTCCAAGAGCTGATGAATGTCCTTTTTCCACTTCAGGAGAAGAGAGATGACAGCTCTTCCATCTGTTGGGACTGAGAACCTTTGTCACTGAAAAACAGTTGAGTCTTTTTCCCTCCTGAGGGAGGAAAACCAGAAAAAAATTGGCCATGTAGATGTTCTTTAATAGACAGTGCTTAAATTGAGAGTCCAGAGCAACATGAACTGCTTTCTGTATCTGGCTTGTTTGTGTCCCAGGCACCGGAGCCAAGGGAGATGGCAGTGTTTTTTGCTGGATGTTGCTGCTACTGCAAGATAAACACAGCAATTCTTCTTTTTATCTGTGAAGTGCCTTTCAGATAAACAGTCTGACCTGAAGTGAAGCCCTTTGCTGTCTAAAAACAAAACCAGAAAAGATCTATTTTTCCAACAGAAGCAGGACCAAGCACAGAGATGGCTTTGGATCTGATGTTTAAGACCAGCATTTGATACAATCCCAACCAGGGTTACACAAGCAAGCGGAGAAAGAAAAAAAAAAGAAAAAAAATTAAAAAAAGAAGCTCAAGAAAAGTGCCACTTGAGAAATTATGAGACATAGAAACAAGATTATAACAAGGCTGGAAGCTGCAGGACCTTTGCTGTCAGGTTCTGCAAAATCAAAGTCAGTAACAAGCCCTGGTCGAGAAGCATTGGGCCCAGTGGGGCCATTAGGATGGGGTTAGGACAGAACTACAGCTCTCCAGTGAAAGTGTTGTGCTCTGAGCTGCCAAGTGCTGAAACAGCATTTTAGGAGAGAAATAATCTGTAAGAAAATTTGTTCTCTGCTTCACCTTTGAAAGACTAAAAGGTAGAAATGCCTTTGCATAGAAGAATGAGAGAGCAAGGGACTAAATTATGTTCCTCTTCCAAGTTCAACGCATATTTAACTGCATTTAACTGCATCCTAGTACTTTCATGTATCAGTTACATACAACAAACATTCAGTTATAAAAATATTGTTTCCAAGAATCCAAAGCTAACTGACATTACTCAAAGTATCGTATGCATCTACTACCCTGGGATAAAGAGCTTATGCTGTATTCCCAGTATCCCCAGTACCAAGTACAAATACTTGTTCTTGAAACCTCCAGCAATGGAAACCCCACATTGTCTCTAGATTACCTGTTTCAAGATTTCACTATCCTAATTTTTAGAAGTTTTTTTCTGATTTATAGCTTAAATCTTCCTTGCTGCCATTCAAGTGTGTTCCTCACTGATCTCCCTGAGAAAGACCATGAACGTATTCTGTCTCTCTTTGCAACAGTCTTCTATATATTTGAAACCTGTTATTTGGCACCTTAGTCTTACCTTCTCTGTATGAATAATAATAAAAAAAAGCCAGTTCCTTCAACATTTCCTTTTTAGTCCTTCTTCTTTCTTTTCCTTTTTTTCTTTTTTAACACACTTCTGAGGACTCTTGTTATTTTTTGCTGAATTCTCCTAAATTGGCCCATATCCTTTTTGACCTTAGGAGGTCCAATAAAGAATTCCCTCTGTTTTTTAGCACAATGTTCCTGTCACACACTCCAGATGGTGTTTAACATCACTGACAAGACATTGTTTACCTAAGTTCAAGTTAAAATTGACTATTAACTGACAATTTTTCTTGTACTGCTGATGCCTAAGGATTGTATTTCTCATATTGCTGATGCCCATCCTCTGCTTGTACAGTTAATTATTCCAACCCAAAATAGAAATTTAAATCTGTCCTTTCTACATAGCAACCCAGTTAAGCTTATTTTATTTTTCCCATAGTGTTTCATGACCAGAAACATTTTATATTCACAGAATTCAGACCTTGTCTTCCAAACATCCTTGTATGTTTCCTGATGCTGCTGCCATTACATAAAGACTGAATAAGCACTCTCTGTGCTTCATTCAAAGTATTTAATGAAAATATAGAATAGTAACTGGGCTAAAGTCAGGCTCCTGAAAAGTCCTATTTGATGTACCTGTTTGTTCTGACAGATTTCCTAATGTATAAGTATACAGACATCTACAGCTTCTATGTATCAGAACTGTTAAGTTGTCAGAATAGAGAATTAAATTTGTTACACATTTTTTCTTGATTAACCTTGATTTCTTGATTACAGTTATTACACATCATTATAATCTTCAAGTTGCTTACAAAAATTATTTATTTGTTCTGATGCTTTTCTAAAAGATGAGTTAAACTGACAACCTTGTAATGCCTTCCTCCTTCCCTTGTTTTACAGATAGCATTGTATTTGCCCTTTTCACTCAGGTTTTTCTGAAAGGTATCATGGCACTAAAGACCAGCCAGTTTAAAAACAAAATGGAGTATTCCTTGCTTATCTGCCCCTGGAGCCTTAGTCTGGTAGGTGTTCTCAAAGGAACATTTACCCCTAGCATAAAGACATGCACAAAAAGCAGCAGTGACAGAGTAGAAGGTTGAAGTCCAACGTTTTCCTACATCTGAAATTATTCAAATCCTTGTCTCCTACCAAAGTGGCTCTAACTATGAGATTACCTCTCGGGAGGATGCAGCAGGGAGGAGCAGGGATTAGGAAATCTTGCAACCCTGTTTACAAGACCACTCATATTTTAGAGCAAACAGTCTTTGCTTAATACAGCAGTTGAGTGACAAGGATCCATATCACTCCTGTGTTTTCTTTCCTCTTCTTTTACTTTCTCTCTCACTTGTTGTGCCTTAGACTGCACGTGAGGACAGTTTCAACAGGACAGGAGAGTTAGAGGCCCGTCATGCTAATGACAGCACTGAACTGGTCTCCTTTATCTCCTAAGCAAATGTTTCACTAACATGGCACATTAATACCTTCAGAGGATTCATCCAAACTACAGTTAGAAGACTACTGTGATTTAAGACTAATTTTCCTCACTTTTTTTCTATTAATACTTGTACAAAGGAACCGACAAGCGAGTGTTTACTTCATCGGCTCCTCCTGCCCAACTTACGCCTTTTATTTCAGACACAGCTCTTTGTTTCCTTAGTCTTCTTATGGTGCACCCAGCAATAGGGATTCTATGCCAGATACGAGGAGACAGAACACAGCATTTATCCTCAACTGTTCAGCACCTGGTCCCATTTCCACTGAGCAGGCTACAGCAGAAACTACTGCAGTGTTATTCCAGGTTAGGCAAGAAATCCAGGCATGTGTACTGGCCCAGTGCAATGATTGCAAACACTGCAATGCATGCTAATCTGCTTAAGTACTTCCTTAGCAATCCTTCTATTGGTATTGTCCTTGATTCATGACAGTTCCTTACTTTAGAGCTGTGGAGATCATATACATAAAGGTCCTGAAAGCTAAAGAGTTCTTCCTATACCGTGGGTATCTAATAGGGTTGACATGTTGTGTGGTCTGTCCAAATTATTATAATTGACAATATTTAAAAATATCAATCATTATACATATATACGCTTTAAAAGTCAATGTGAATATTTAGCAAATCTCTTTAGAATAGTATTTTCTATTTCACCCCAGTGAAATTAGATTCATTTACATCAGCAAAACTGAAATCTCTTTGCTAGAAAAACACTGATTGAGGCCATGGACTAAGAAGTAGTGACATAGTCTGTGTGCCTAAAAACATCACTGTAAGAATGCTTACTCACCATAAGAAAAAAGACTATATTAATTTCTTGATACATGAATATACCTAGCTCAATGCATCCATACACACTAAGCAGTGATCACATTCAACAAGCATAGCCTGAGTAGTTAAATGACAAAAAAGCACATAATCCCCACCCCCAACAAAAATACCTTTTAATGGTATCTTTTGAAGATACTTTTAATTAGCTTCATAACAGTGACAAAAAAACCCCACTACATTTAACATAACGCAGGAAATTTCTGATCACCATAATCATCCTCTCTGCTGGATTGCTTTAAGTGATAAAAAGAAACAATCAATAATCAAAAAAACACAACCAAAACTTGAAAATTGCACTTACCAAAACAAAAGTATATGGGAGCTATTCATGATTCGTTACTTCAGGATGGACAGAAATAGTACAAGCAGAGCAAGGAACATAAACACTGATGTAACTAAGTCAGAAAATAATAGAAATTACTATATATTATGAGGCACAAATCATCAGTAATTGCTTAGAAAAGATGCTTACAAAAGACCCAGCCATTATTACAGAACCATATTGCATGGCAATATCTGTGGGTCCTCTGCTTGTACATCTGTGATTTAGCAGCAAAAGAAATGAGTACAAATAAAACAGTAAGAATCCGCTCCAGACTTTGGTATAGCCCTGCGTGGCCTCCTCTGTCATTTGACCTGATCAATTGGCTTTTAACGTTAGTAAAAGGTTATCTTGGATTGCATTTGCATGTTTGCAGTCTTGTTTAAACTGTACCACAGTAGAAACTGTCAGCACCTTTGAAGCAAAAAGCTGACAAGTTTTTTTGGAAGTAACCGCAAGATATAAATAGCCACATAGTTTATAAATCCAGGCCAATTATATGGTCTTCAGGCTGTTCTATACGTTCCTCTATTCTATTCTAGAAATCCATTCTAAAAACCTTTAGCTTCAATTTAACAAAAATAAAGTTTCCTCTGAAATTAATGGCTCAGGCTGAGAGCAACCTCAACACACAAACGAAATGAGCAACGGCACAGGAAAATGTCTTGTTCTGAAACTCTCACAGAGAGCAACACTTCAGAATACAGAAAAAAGCCCAGATCTAAGAAAAACATTGTCTCCATAATTCAGCAGAACAATTATGTTTTGCAGAAAACAGAAACGCAGTTTCTTCAAAACGCTGGAGTTTGTTTAAAATGCTGAAGTTATGTCAGGTTCACTGCCATTTCATTAATAACACACACTTGTTTGTGGGGAAAATAAGAGACTAGAATAGTAAAACATGTAAATCCCTGTTTGTGGATGGCCTGACCCTGTGGAGCACACTCAGTGCTCCAAGCAGAAGGCAGGCAGTAGCCCCATGTAACTCACAGGAACTGGTAGCACAGCTGGAGTTGAGCAGATGTTATGCTGGAGCAAGGCCTTATTCTCCACCTCAAATGTCATTCAAATTAATTAGGTATAAGCAAAACCAATGACTGCTCTTCCCTCAGGGTAGATCCTGACCAACTGGTTTGGTACCCACTTGTCTCCTTCCAGTTTGAAATACATCAGAGTCTAAAATTCAAAGCAAGCTGATTTTTCTGTAAGTTATTAAGCAAATACCTACAAGACTTGCAGCACTCCATGTTGAAACAAAACTCCAGCTGCACAAAATGAACCAAGAGAAGCCTTTCCACTCAAGGGCTTTATGTTCTACACTGAGAAACACTGCCCGTGAAACAACAGGCTACGTGCAAGAGGTTACAGGCTACAATTCCAACTTCCACTGAATGGGGAAAGTCACTGACTTCAGTTAAGGGCAGTAACCCACTGGAGGCCAACAAAACATCTTTGGTAAAACTGTTGAGTACTGGTGAGCAGATAAAACTCACTGTCAGATTTCCTAAATTTACACCGAGCAATTAGCATAGAAATTGCTTTCTTTTGAAAGTTTAGTTCATGTTTCTACAATCTTGACCTCCTTCTCCTTGGAGAAAACATTTCAGCCTTCTCTACTCCATCCTGACAAGAACCAAACTACTCTCTCCCAAACGGTATAACTGGCACCAATACAACTAAACACTGACAAACCGTTCCCTTTCAAGTTTACTACTTCAGTTTGGTACTGAACAGCCTAAAAGCTTGCCCACTTTTTCCCAGCTTTACGGTCAGTGCAACAAAAAGTAACACAAATACTCTTTTGCCACTGATCATGCCTCCCCCAATGAGAGCTGGAACCTACAGCTTTGTCGTGGAGTTTGCATGTAAATTCAAGGCATGTTCAACTTACCATTTTAAGAGTGACTATTGACAATACTGAATCAACTACCATATATTCATACTACCTCCTTTGTTTTTCTTAGACAGAGCAGACAAAAAGCTAAGGCTGTACTTTACCAAGGCAGTTTTTAATTAGAATTCCTACTTGAACCACATCAGTTCTGCAAAACAGATCTTCGAAGTAGCAATGCAAAAACTATCAGTTGAAGAATGAATCTGCACTTGAGTACAACACAAACATACAATTTCCAATTTTGCTAATTTCTGCTCGGAAATTAAAGCACATGGTATACTACCCCAGCTTCTCTAGAAACTAAAATTTTAACTGTCTCATAAGTGTGTCAAATGGGAAAAATATGTATCATCTACAGTCTAACTAGCCAGATTTTTTCCTTTCTTCTTATTATGAATAATGTTGAAAACACTACAATAAATTCAAATGCCAGGATCTATCATAAAGTCCTTGCTGGAAGAGGCTTGATTTTTAAGGGAAAGAAATCTGTAGAGAACTGACTTATTAATGGTTTATTAAAAATTAATTCATGCCAAGAGCACATTAAATGTTCATCTTATTAAAGAAAATATAATGATTTCAGTGAAGATAAAACAATCTTAGTAAGAAGAAGATGGTAAAACATATTAATTGGATTAATATTAAAAACATATTGTTTAGAAACACCGCAAACGAAATGCTAACATGGTAACTGAACTATTAAAAAATATTCTCCACGCTTATTTTTAAGTTAAACAAAGTTTGGAAGCATTTATTTTGCTGAGATATAGAGATATATGTAGAGATAGCATATTAGGATATATATACGAAGCAATACAGGGTATAAAAACAAAGCAAAAAAAGGGATAACATCCTTTTAACAACACTATTCAAATATGATGCCAAACTACTTTTACCAAGAATATTTGTTTTCTTGTTGTTACACAGAGATGAAAATTGCCTCATTACAGGATGTCTCTCCTGATATTTTCAAATGATCAAGAAAATTACAGGTTTCCAGCTTAAATAATAAAACATCAGTTATAAAAAGCTTATGGCCAAGTAGAGCAGTTGCAATGCTGAACTTTCAGCAGCTGTGATATACAATAACTTTAAAATTTTATACAAAATATTTGCATTTTTCTCAAAAAGATAGTATGTCCATTTTCATTTGCACAGACCTTTTCATCCAAGTCATTCGACAGAAATATCACAACTTAAGAGATAATATGGACATTGAAAATACAATCTTTTTCTATTGCAATCATCAAGAAAAATAGTGCACTTTTTATTCACCCACAATTTATTTTAAACTTTAGCAACACTGAGGCATTCCCTACTTATTGAAACATCATTACATTTCCAGGTACCTCTCACTGTGTAATCACACTATATGTAACCTTTTTCTTTCCTGATCTGCTTCACTATTTTCCGAGTGCTTGAAGTACTTCTCAGGTTGGTGCCATCTACAGATTTAATAAGCATAGTCTTGACACAGGTTTTTTTTTTTTGACAGTGAAATATTAATAACATTCCCCTATTATAGCTTTTTCAACAGTTTTTTAACCAACTACAATAATTTCTTCTGCTGAAGTCAAAATATATGACATCTACTGCCTGTCCTTTACCCACAAGACTTGTTATTCTAGGTGAGATGAAAATTAAATTGGCTTGACACATTTTGTTTTTGGAAAATCTATGTTTACCATCCCTCATCCTCTTTATTTTTCTAGGCACCTACAGGCACTTTTAGTGATTTTTTCCAGTGTTTTTCCAGGAATTGAAAACAAGTATGTAGTAAATCTCACCAAATTGCTGAAGTCTTATGTAGAATGGATGTTAATTTAAAATTAATATTAATTTTAAATAAATAACACTTTTAAATGTTTAGTTGATTCAATTTTCATGCAACCTAAAATGCCTAGGCTTCTTAATACCAAACTCTTTTCTTCTTAGAAATACAGCTGTGATGTTTCAAGAGTTGGGAGAAAATTACCTTAGTCAAATATATCACTTATTTAAGAATAGTGAAAACATAACACTCAGAAACCTACTAGGGCTTCAGCATGCTGCAGCCAATTATTTGTTGAACTCTCCAATGAATTGATTTTACTGACTTTTATATTACTGTGATTTTTACTAAACCCAGTACAGTCTTTGAAGTGCTGGTTCCAAAGACAAGGGAGATCATATGTGCATTTTCTGCCCTACAGCAGACCAAAAAGCTTTTATCACACCACAGCTTTGAACAGAAGTAAGGAGCAGCTCAGGTGATACATTTTACATCAGTTGTAACCCCTTAAGAGAGAGACAATGCTCATCTTTGTTTACAAGATCTGCAAGTGAGCCGTACTAAACAGATGTCAGTGGAATTGTGTTACTACAAAATATGGTGAGGCAGATCACTTCTTCCAGACTCTTTAAAAACAAACCAAAACACCAAAACACATATTCCTTACATTTTTAAGAAGCTAAACTAGGCATATCATGAGAAGGAACTGACAGTTTTTCATTTCCTACCTTAGGACCTTCTTACTCAGAGTGTCTCCTGACTATGCTTGACAGAGAATGTTTAACGTGCTCTTTACTTCAATTTACAGCAAGGCACTTCAGACTACACTGACCAAAATTCTGCTGCAACTTCTGATAGTACAATATCACCACTTCTTGAGGTGAAGAAAAAAAATAACTGTGGAGAGACTGTTCTATTACACTGACCCCGCAAGTTTCAACAAAATGAAATGACATAACTGCTTATCGACCACTGGAATTTCACTTGCTCTTCAACGCTTACAGTGCGAGGAAAAAAGGTCAAGCAAACGTGATCTTTCTGCTCACTTGAGTAACATTTTTATATATGCAAAGATCTGGCTTATTTTCAGTTGACCATTGCTTATGTACTGGATTTATAGGTAACATGTTTAAGTCACACAGTTTACTACAGACTTACAACTCCAAATAAAAGCAGATAGGTGACTGTCTTCAGTGCAAAAGTCGGGAAAGGAGATTATATTTCTAGCAGAAATATCCCTATTCAAAACTAAATTGTGTTTTCCAGGCTAAGAGCTTTAAGAAGATGCATTTCCTTTCTGCAGCACAAGGATTTGATGCTGTGATGGGTATATTAATACCAAGCTGCCAGAAGTGATTAGTAATCTCCTGTGGTTGCTATCAGCCCTGCTCACACTCCCTTCATCCAGCACGGCAAGGAGGAGTGAAAAAAGTATTACCCTTCATCCTACAGAGAGGAGAGAGAACAGCTTTAGTGGAGCTGAAGACCTGAAGGGGTCTGGGATGTGTCAGAAACCTTCCTAGTCTAGACGTGAGCATTGCTGCTACCTCAGCCAGCTCACAGAGAGAGCCAGTAACATACACTTGTTTCTCTTTTAACCAAAACTCTATAACCCCACTAAAAAAAAATAATTACAAATCATCAGCACCAAAAGCTCCCAAAGAATTACCTTGAAAGGCCCAAAGTTATCAAGGAGAAATCTACAGCTTGGCAGTAGAGTTGCCTACAAATTCCTGCCATGCTCTGAAGCAAAGGCATCTGAGTAAGGGCTCAGTGACTCCCTCCACTTGAGATCCAGGTACCACACCTGCAGGAAGGACTCGTATCTAAAAGCCATGTCCAATGGCGGGTGACAAGAATAACTTACACAGTGCCCTGTAGGTTAAAATACATAGCCAGGAATCTTTCCTTGGGTAGAAGAAAAACAAACCCACCTGTCAGTATCAGAGAGGCGAGTCTTCTTCCATCTAATTCCAGGTGCTTTCCTAAACTTGGACGGAATTTGTTGTGTATCTCTCTGGGTTGAGAGGGCATATATCCCATGGGCGAAATACCTGTAAATATGTTTGATGAAGAACTGCTTCTCTCTTTACATTCATTACTGGGGTAAGATCCTGAGCACCTTTCACCATTTCAGTTAAGTGTCTAGAAGTCAGTGGGAGGAATACAAGTTGGAGTGCCTGTCCACCAGGCTACAGGAGAGTCTGGTGAAGATGCATTTCATGGCTGCACATTAAAGGGGTGAAAGCATCTGTAGGCAGAGTGAGCTGTTTCTATGGCCTTATACTCAAGGTACTCAGTGGGAAAAGCTAGGTTATGCTCCCTGCTTAGTTTATGCATTGTGTTACACAGCCACGATATGAAAAACAGAGATAATCCCAGGAGCAGGGCTCTGGAGTCAGGTCTGAGTCCCCTGACATTTGACTGTGGAGCAGCTTGCAAAGGTGACACAAGTCACACCCCATTCCCATTACGCATTTGTGACTGAGGTGTGTGGAGCAGAAGAGAGTGAAAGAATCACACTGCAACCCGCACATTTTATTAAAGGATAAAAGTCCCTCTCCCCACCTCCAAAACCCGGATCACACTTTGCATTGCAATGTGACAAACATTTCATGTGTGAAATACTGTTTATCCAAGGAAAAAAACAGAAATCCGTTAAATAAATGTTCCCATCTCACGGATGCAAATGCTAAATGTGTTTTTTCTGGGAATTGTTACACTAAGTGCCACAGACCATCCTCATCTGTTTCCAGCTGTGATCTAATGCTTTAGAGGAATGCATAAAACCTCAAGCACCTGGAGATTAGGAGATCTTACTCCAGTTGATCAGCTTGCAAACCCAAAGCTTAACAGTTTACATAATCTCTACTTTATATTAAAAGTGTGCATGATGATTTCACTATCAGTGATTTTTACTGTACTCATTTTTGCATTAAAATAATTCTCCATGCTATTTTCAGATTACTAGTTATGAGTTACACCTTTCTAAGGGGTGGAGAGGGTGACTGTTACAAAGCAAGCCTGGTTTTCCTACTATCCTGCAGGGTTCTCCCTGCCCCTTGAGTCTCTTTAATAGGTTAAGTCTCTCTACTGACATTAGAGAGTACCATAACAATATTAATGACTTTTAAGAGAAAGAACCAAATGGCTTGCATATAAAATTTAAATTAAAAAAAAAAAAAAGAGAGAGGGGAAGGCCAAAAAGGCTATTTTTACTGATGTACTCACACACTTTAACCCTATTTTTAATGCAAGCTTGGTGAAATACTTCCTTACAGAATCTGATGGCAAGACTTTTGCTTCTTTGATGAGAAATATGTTGGAGGGGAGGTAATAAAATGGAAAAAAAGCGCTGAATTTCTTTAAACTCGGTGCCTGCTACTGGAATATTGTGGTGGAATGAGGTTATGCAGAAATAAACTGGGATGTGTTAGAGTTAAATGCAGTGCTCAGAAAACACAAAGGAAACTGGAATGTTAATGAACCAGAGAGCACAGTTAGAATGCAGAATTAATTTGTAGTCAAGTGAAGCCTGAAATTTGCTATTGGATTCTGCTACTTGTTGATTGTAGTCTGTGTTAGGTTCTGAGCCTTCTTGCTTGTTTTTTTCTCATTCTACTGGGATTTAGCATTAAAGAATAAACAAAAATTAAGTGCATGAGTCACAAATGACCTAAGAGCAGAAGGCTTTAAAATTGCTGTTTCTTGGCCAACTGAGGTTGATTATACTCTTAATCCTTTTGTAATAAATAAACAAACAGAAAAGGAAGACAGAAAGTCCCTTAAGCTGAAAAAACACAGGGTGGACATGATGAATGACAAGAAGCTCCATATAGTTCCAGGCACAAAAGCACACTTGTACTTGCCTGCAGCTCCTCACAAAACTGTAATTTTTGTCACATTTTTCATGTACAGCATAGGTAGCAATACCAGACATACCAGTGCATATGTTATGCTTCTGCATATGACTTCATTTCCCCAAGAAGAGCATTCAAAAGTACCCCTCTCATTTCTGCAGTGGCATCACTGCACTGCTTGCTCATGCTATTTTATTCACCTTTTCTCAGCAGTACCAGCATCCCATCTATGAACAGCACCAATTCCCCATTTCACCACCATTATCACTCACAGATTCTGCCACAAACAAAAGGTACTGAGATTATGAATTTAAAAACATACACTAGCTGCTGCAGGGCCATGTGGCCCTTGGAAGCATCAATAAGTATTTTACACCACTGCCCCCTCGTTTTGCAACTTGATAGATGTAGCACTCTTCTAGCACCCTGAATACATGGGGGTAGGTCCCCTCCTCATGGAAGTAGTTTGCAATTCCTGAACATGGTGAAGGGTTGCCCTCAAGCCCCATTGTCACAGACCTCCTGAAGGTGTGTGACACCTCTCTCCATGGTGAGCTGCATGGCACATGTCTGCAGCTCCTTTACAGTACTGGCAGCTGATATGCAAACCAAACACGTTTGCTGCCTAGTGTTTAGCTTCTTTAGCTGCTTTTAACATGTGTGCTTTAGCTGCTTTTGTTGCAGCCCTAGGTTCTGCTAGGTATGCAGATCTGTGTCTTCTGTTTTGTCACTGTGTCTCCAAGAAGACAGTCTTTCTATCCAGTCTTACCCAGTGTGAACCCAGTGTGCTGGCCATGCTCTGATATCCTTGCTCAACTTGTGCAGGAAGACTGTCTGAAGTTTCACAACCTGCTAACTTTAGCTTTTTATTCCTATTCTCAATTATTTCAACTCACAGTGTAAATGTTTGCTGTCAAATACGATTCACATTTAAATAAATGGAATCCCCAGAAGAAAAACACAGCCATTAATTTTTATGGGTTGCTCATGTTGAGTGGTACTTGATAATACAGCTCATTCACAGCACTCGCTCACACTGATCGGCAACGACAGGAAGGCAAGTTAACTAAAAAACTGGGGAACTGACCTCAATGTGGAGAACTCAGCTGGCATTCAGAGAACTGAAAATGATCTGGCAATCAAAGAAAACCTTTTACAGACTACTCAGGACTATAGGTACTCTTGATTTCACTAATAGATCCTGTTTTATATTCTTAGTAGAGACCCACGTAACAATTACTAGGTGAAGAAGAGAAACTAAGAATTAGAACAGGATAATTGAAGATAATTTTTCGTAATGAGTTCTTCCATATTTTCATATATTTTTCCAAGAACAATTATCAAAAAAATGTTGGCAACAACCTCTTTCAACTAAATATTTGAATGCATATTGGTTTTGGAACAAAAGAGAAATAATGGGAAACTTAAGTCCTGCACTGGGCCTCCTTTATCTGTAAACTTTTATTGAATCTCCATGTTTGCAAACAATAAATAATAATAATAAAACTGAGCATTTTTATAGCTGTTTTCATCCATAAACTCTGAGACACTCTTTAGTACGCTTGTCTAACTATAGCCAATAATTTTCCCTGTTGACTGGCGTGGAATGCTCAATGCAAGTGTAGTCCATTAAAAGGGAAATGAGGAGAAAGATTGTCTTGTGGTTAATGCCTGTGACTGGGAGTAATAATTCTTCAGTTTTATTTCCAGCTCAGCCATTGACTCACAGAGTGACCCTGGCCAAGTTACTAAGGCCAAGAGACAAAAAGAGAACAGAGTTAAGCTCGTACCTTTGATTAAACCACCAATATAAAGTTTTATTTTCCTAATTGCTAACTATCTGGAAATTCTCTTTGTGGAAAAACCTTGCCCTAATCTCTTGTTCCAGTAGTTGACCCCTCTGAAATTCAATCTTTATGAGAAATTGAACTGGTTTAACTTAAATAATTTTTTAATTTATTTCATTAATTTGTTATAAATCTCAACTGTATACCTCCTTAACACAATTAAACTCTTTCTTAAGTAACAGACTTATTTAGTAAAATTTTTATTTTATTAACCCAAATTCCAAATTCAGCAATTTGAGAGCTTCTGGATTAGGAGATGGCACTGGTTTATCCTGGTTCAGACCCATGTTTCCTCTCAGACACCTTTTAATCGTGCATCTACATTTTTCAGGCACCATGTGTCAAATAAAAGATATGACTCTCCTCTCATATTATTCAGCCTTTTTCAATATATTTCATTGTCAAACTATTAATTCCTTTTTCCTGGCCTTTGCAAACACAACTTTCTCTCACTGATACTAATCTAAGCAATTTTCTTATCCTCCTCTTCACTCCCCTCTCTGGGTCCTTCATTTCTTTCCCTGTGAACTACAGCATTCCTGGCTTTGCTTTCAAGACTTTTAACCGCCTTTAGCTCAACTTTTACCATTCTGTGAGTGCTGAGACATCTGTTCCCAATTCCAACGGGCTGATCTTCCTTTGCAAAAGACTTTGCGGGGAAAAAGCCAAAAAAACCATCACACTCAGGAAATATTCTAACTGGTAGCACTGGTATGACAAGATTTCTCTTCATTAATTCACTGTCATAAGAAGAGTGAGGACTTGTCAACAATGTATGGTTTTTAGATCAAAATGTGAACTTTTGGTTTTCTCAATACACGGAAAAACAAAGCAAAACCATATGTTAATATAAATGACACTGCTGCCAACCTTTGCTATGGATTACAAGCAAAGCCCAACAGAATATCAATGGCACCTGATTGAAATTATCTCTGCACACTCTAAGATATAGTAGAGTGTCAATGAGTGTTTGACATATTTAAAAGGAAATTCTCGTTAGTGAGTACTTACATTTTAGAATCAAACAGATTCTAAATAGCAATATCAAATAGATTCCATGTATCCACAAATAAAACCTTCCTGATCTTCATAGTTGAACAAAAATTAAGTCACATTTATTAATACTTCAACACAGCGAACTACTGTCTGCATCAGTGTAGTGCAGTGGCAGAAAAAGTTCATGCACTGATCACAGTGGGTGTTACTAGAGACCCTGATTTGAGAAAGAAATTACCAACTTGAGTTTGTCTAGATGCCTTTCAGATTGTTTCATTATCCTCAAATTATACATATAACAAAGTAATTTGTTTGTTAATTGACATGACACTACTCCAGTAAAATCAATGGTCTTTACTTAATTAATTTTGAGGTCAGCAGAGCCTTCCAAGACATTTAATTTCTTCATTGAAAATTCTTGAGTTAATTTGTCAGACTGCAGAACAGAAAATAAATAATGCAGAAATATATGAATCATTTACTTTTTTGTCTCTATTGGCAGTATTTCATGCTGGACATTAGTGCTGACAGCATTAAGAAATTTTTCTTAAAGCTACAAGCAGCAAAGAAATACCAGTTCTAGAGAGAGAATACAAGGCTGAATGTCCAGCTATGCAGCAGAGGGGTCGAGTATCTGCAAATACATTAATTGGAGAATAGGAATTTTAGTTCTACTTCCCTCCATTGTTGTAGCTAAAATTTGGCAATTTTCTGCAAATTCATGACTCAAAATACAATGTGAAAACTATGAGTAGGCTGATGAAGGTGAGGATGTTTCTACAGAAATAGAAATTTTGTAGACAGAAAAGAGGACAAATAGTGGAAGACAGAAGATGATGGTCAGAAAGTTATGGACACCACACAGAAGTGGCAGTAGTAAGGACAGATGGGAGAGAGGCTTGAGATATACGAATGGAAATAGTGAACAGAATTCTGTTCCACAAACTCAAGCGCCTTCATAATCTGTTCATTGAGCAGTTTTATGATGGGATGCAAAGTAGCATATAAATAACTGAACACCTTTGTGAATAAAAAAAATGAAAATAAACCCATCTGTTAGACTTTCCACGGAAAAAAACACGAGCTTACAACATTGCAAAAGCATGTTGACATTAAAAGTTCACTAGCAAGAAAAACCTTGCTTTATAATACTTACTATTCAGGAGATCACAAAATAATTCAGCCTTTCTGCTATATACATATAGCAGCTTCACAAATAGTAACTATCAAGAGATTTTTTTATCATTGTCAAAAATTATACAAATGATACTTTACACCAAATTTGAACCCTCTCTACTACATTAGTTTGATCTTGAATATTGCAACACTTACCTGCTTTGTAAGAGAGAGGAGGAAAGAGGAAAGGAAATATATGAAACATTAGGAGTAACACTGGGCGATAATAGAAAAGAACAAAAATTTAGTTCAGTGCTCCTCTTCCAGGTGGGTTTGACAACAAAACAGGCACAGAGGCCACAGGCAGCTTTTTTAATGGCACAGAAGTGCCAAGAGGGTTTCTACTATGTTACCTGCTATGTTACTATTACTACTGTCATCACACAAAAAACTATGGTAATTATACTCAGTTTGCACTTTTTGATACATTACATGTTCCTCAGGTAGGGACTGGGTCTTTTCTTGTGGCTTGTATGGCATAAAGTTTAAAGACTACATATGATACCATAAGAATTTAAAACTC
>JAYRBT010000139.1:62669188-62686750 GCA_036023395.1 Myiotriccus ornatus | reverse complement strand
GGGACTGGGTCTTTTCTTGTGGCTTGTATGGCATAAAGTTTAAAGACTACATATGATACCATAAGAATTTAAAACTCTAATACAAATGAATGTGTGGAGAGAACTGAGCCTTGGGTTCTAACCTAGCACTCATTCTTTCCTGACCATTTCTAGTGGTCTGCATGCAGCTGTGGATGGTAAATGAAAATAATTTAATTTTGAAAAGTCCAAAAAAATATACATTTATTGGAGTTTTTAGCTCTTGTAGTCAGATTTATGAAGATATTGGAAGCACTCAAATACAAATATGTGCCTAGAATCAGCTCCAGCAGTCCCCATGATGGTTTAACTAAATTTTAGTTTTAATCACTGAATTGCTCAAACATTTATACAAATTCTACAAGTCTGTCTGCTTTCTCTGGTCATTTAATCTCTTTGTAAACCTTAACCAGGGTCTCCAGTTCTATTCACATGTCCTTAAAGCTTCATGAAATCCTAAACAGATAACAGATCTATGCAGAAAGGAGCCAGATCTAATTCCAGAATCCCTATTGAACCATTTATTTGGTTCTCCAAAAAAAGTAAGGGAATGTCTTGTGGTTTGTGCCTACAATATTATCCCAATTTGCCCAAGAATGACAACATACCTCATTATACAAAACAGCATGTGCACAAACTGTATATGGACAGAGATGACATTTATAAACTCTGCATGAAATTTTCAGTGGAAAGCCCAAGGGGCAAGCCCATGCTGTTTGCCATGCTTTGGAACAAATTCAGTTCATTTTTTGGAAAGTATTGGGTTATGTTGCATGGTAGATTACCTTTTCCCTTCTAATCTAGGTAGCATCTGGTTAATAAACAGTTCAAATACACTGGGGATATGGTAAATCACTAAGAAAGAAGCATGGAGATAGGAGTGCTCTAATTTATTAGAAAAACTTCTGTTAAGGTGAGAAAATGGTAATTACCCTTACAGCACAGAATCATTCTAAGCTTGAGAAGCTGTAAAAAAATCAGTCTAAAAAATGGTTCATCTTAAACAGCCAAGACAACACCTACTGCATAGCTCACTGGGGTTCAGACCTAAGTGGGACAAGTGAAAAAACCCCAAACAAACATAAGAGTATGGTGTTTCAGTTATAACAGTTTGTCTTATTTAACTGCTCCCAGAGATCTTTTTCCTCTACTTCTTTCCTGCATAGCACTAATTCCAAAGACAGGCTGATATAAAAGATTTCTGGTATGCCACTTGACTTACACCTGCTATGAGATATCCACTGCCACTTCATACTACTTTTTATTACTTCTTTTATTTTTTTAAATAAACTGCAATTTGATAGTTACATTGTAACTAATCTGTTTTCACCATAACAATCCAAAAAGACAAAAGAACTAGTTTCTCTCTAATGTTGTGGCAGAGAGGTATGTACCTCGAGTTTTACCAGTCATCTCAGACATCTATTTTAGGACAGGATGCATAACATTTATACTGCCAATGCTAAGCCAGGTATGTTGCAACCTTTAACATCTAATACTGAAAATTCTGATGTTTATGGACTATTAGTTCTAGAAACAGATGTTAAAGCCCTAACTGATATTAAGCTCAAGTTTACTCTTTTTCCTTTTTTTTACCATGAAGAAATAAAGCTCTTCCACCATTTTGTGGATATCCAGATGGCTGAAAATATTCTCAGAGGCCATCCAATTAATTGCTGTATATGGCTCATAATGGAAAGCAGATAGTCACTTTATGCATGCACAGCTAATTCTAAATGCCTTGAAACACCATTATATTCTCATTTAATGAGCCTCTCTTCTAATGCTGCCAGTTTGTGGAGTCTCCCTTTGGAAAGCAATGAAAGAAGAATCATCTTCCTTGCAGATAAAGACAAAGGTGGTAAAGGAAAGCTTTGGTCATCCATTTCTAAGAAAGTAAACAATAAATTTGAAATTTTCATTAACGACACCATGAACATATCTATAATTATTTCTGCTGATTCTCGAGAGTTAGCCATTAAAGAAAGCAAAGTTTTTTATGACACTTCAATTCTCATGACAAATAATTTCTTTTAAAAAATGGTTATTGTTACTATTTTTTTAAAGGAAACTAATACAAGTTTAGGGCTACAATCAGTGGCACTCTGCTGGTGACAACAGTGACACAGGAATAGGATTCACTTTACTTTAAGCTGACTTTAAAACAGACCTGCATTCAGTTTGCACCACTGGAGCATACCAGGCACTAAGAAAATACAATACTATTCTGCTTTCTCATTGAATTTACATTAATATTATTTACATTTTAAAATAGTGTCCAAAAATAATTAAAAAAAAAAGTAATGCACTTTGTGTGCTCTGCAAATCTGATCATGGTTGATCTGGCACCAAAAGAACACTAAAACATAACCATGAAACAGGCATATAGATAGCATCAAAAAGCTTTAATATTAAGTGGTCCAAAAAACCCCCTGAAAAACTCTGTACCAGGGTTCAATTCAACAGCAATTAGCAACAAGCATTTGAAAAAGCCAGAGAGATGCTTCACTGGCTCAACAGACCAAGCAGCAGTGCTCTTGGACCTGCCAGTCACTATGATACAAAGAGGAGCACTAATAGTTTTAGGTAACCATGCTACTCATCATCTCCTAGTTCCTTACATTTGCCATGGCACACTTTTTCTCAGCACACCTATGGCAAAGCACAGGTTATTGCACAGGGTCGTTCTTTTCTTTTTGGCTCCAGCTCAACTCTCTTTTCTAAATGCATATGTACTAAATTTTCATTTTGAAACATTTTTTCTGCTACAGATGTAAATTGTAAAGTTTCATTTATCTACACATATACAAACACACTCTCACACTGATTAGAGGCAACTTCTGATTGCCTGTTAGGCAGAATAGATCTACCATGATTAATAAATGCCTATGCTTTAGCATAGGAAGAACTTGGCCAAGTATCCTCATTAGTTTCAGAGTTTGTTTTCATGCAGAGTTATAACCCTATGAACTCTTTCTCTGCTCCTTCACGTAAGCACACTTTCTCCTCAAAAACTGTAACACAAAGAGCTGGAACGAATCTGGCTGTTTGCGCTCAGTGCTGGCAGAATTCAAACCAAGTTCAGTGTAAATATGTATCCATTCTTCTTTCATTTGTCAGCTACCACATAAATATAACGACTTACATAGCAATTATATTTAAATATCCATCACTTATGATCTGAAGGCAGAAATATTTGCAATGTTTTGCATTTTGTTATCGTTCTTTACTTAATAATGACAAAGATTTAGTACTTAATAATGGAGCATAATAGACAAAAGTGCGTTAAATACATATGCAGTGAGAATGGAATAGTTCAGAGAAAATTATTACTATTACTTTAGAAATGACACATCTGGCAGCAAGAAGCTTAAGAAACTTAAAGCAGAAGCTCTCACTAAGTTTAACACATTTGCCTGGAAACACAAGGACTGATTTTCAGGGGAGATGACCAGCAATACATGCCATGAAAGTGGTAAGAAACAAGACCTCTTCAAGGCCCTTGCAAATCCAGGCCTTGTCTGCTGTGCATCCAGCCCCCCAAAAGGGATTTAAGAGATTTAATGTAAGGTCCAAAAAGACAGGTTTGTAATACACAAAGATAAAGAGCTATTGTGCTGGATTGTTTTGCGCTGGCAAGAGTCATTATACCTTTATCAACAGTATGAAGACATACAAGAAAGAAATATTGCCAGAATGGCTGGAGAGAACTCATAAAAGCAGCTGGGAGTGGCTGTGACAAGGAGGAAACCAGAATCACTCGGGCAAAAAATTCTGCAGTGTGACCATTTTTGTTGTTCTTCTTCTGTTTTAAATTCAAGATGAAGAGAGTGTGCCAAGAAATACATACGGGGTCTGGTCCACAGTGCTGTGGAGAAGGGCACTAACTTTTTCCCAGCCACATGAAAATCCTTTTTGGGTTGGTTTAAGAGAGCATAATTATATTGCTTATTCCAATGCCACAGTAAAAAAAATAATGCTAAAAATTATTAACACACTTCATCAATGAATATCTGACAATTTGCAAGCTCTCTGTTTTAAATCTGGTTTATGAAAAAATAAGTAAACAGAAAGATCATTATTGAAATTGGGGGGGGGGGGGAACCCCAAAATTAATTTCAGCAAATGGTTTCTAAGATGACTGGGTCACAGTTACCCATGGTACACATATACAGTATACAACACAGATTTTACAGGAGCTCTCCAGATTTTACTGCAAGTCTGTGAAAAATAATAGTCCTCTCAAGGACATCCATTTTCCCAGGGCTTAACAAAATAAATCTAAAAGATGAATGGCCTTCCTTTTTCAAACCAGTGTCAAAATTGCAGGGATTCACCAGTATGGCAGTCTCTTTGAACGTAAGAGAAAGCAGCCAGTTTAATCCCCTGATTTGATGATGTTTTCATACCCTTCACATCAAAACAGAGCAGCTGGTATGCACTAATGAATACAGCAAAGTTTTAAACTTCTTGCTCATTCTAAGTCCCATTCTAACCCACTTTGACATTCGCAGCAGCAGCAGCTTCATGGAAATCTTTGGTTGGACCACAGTAAACTATCCTGAGAAAGGGAAGTGCACACAGTCAGAATATCATTCCTGATTAGGAAGCAAAAAAAATCTCATGGTTTAGTTTCAGGCAGTTTATTTTTTGTTGCTGCTCACCATATCTAATGCAAGTGCTACCTCATACACACTTGTCACGTCCTTCTGGAAATGGTCTCACCGCTCTTTTCCTCCATGGACCACAAAATGAAACGCATGAAGCTGCTGTGCGACCTTCTCACACTAATCTACAGCCCAAACCCCATCCCAGCTTGAGGTGAGGATCAGGGAATCACACAGCAGAACAAAATGACACCAAGAGGAGGGGGCAATGAGACAAGGACAAAAAAAAGGCATAGAGGCACTTAAGAGAGGGTTCAACAAGCACTTCGATTGCATGTCCTGGTTAAAACCATCTCTGGTCTTTCAGAAAACTTAGTTCTTAACTCAGAGAAACAGGACTTCATAAAATCATAGAATTGTTAAGGTTGGAAAAGACCTTCAAGATCAAGTCCAGCCATCGCTCCAGCATGACCACCATCTAAACTGCGTCCCCAAGTGCCATATCCACATGCTTTTTGAACACTCGCATGGATGGTGACTCCAACCACTTTCCTGCAGAGTCTGTTCCAATGCTTTACAACCCTTTCCATGATTTTTTTCCCCCAATATGCAATCTAAGCCCTGTGGAACAGACCAAAGCAGACACAGAAGCGGACTGCATTGCTATGTTTCATTCCACAACTGGAACAATGACAGGAGATCACATATTTTCTAGATGTTAAAGTAAAAAAACCTCACTGATCTTTGCAATAGATATTTAATGACCTATAAACAGAACCAAATCTAAAACATTACACTGACCAGTAGACACAAGATTGAAGTGAATGAAATAGGTTTGATAGGTCTGGAATTTAGGAAGAAAAAGTACATGTCCCTTTAATTCACTTCCTTTTCCTTCGGTTATTCATTTAAGAATAATGAATTCTCATTCTCTTCCTTAGAGGCTCTATCAATAACATTGAGACAAACCCAATTAGCATTTAAAGGCTGCAACCTGCTTGAATTGCTTTGAGATTCCTTTGAGCTCATCTCCCAGCCAGACAATATACTGAAAGCGACTTAGCCCACTCTTTTTGAAATATTGCTGCGATTTTGCTCTTAATATATCACAAACAAAAATACATCTTCATTCTGACAGAGGGCCACAATGGATTTTGCATAAAGTTGAATAAATGAGAGCAGATGATAACCTAGCAATATCCAATCTGATGGTTTCAAACAGTACATCTATTTTGCATAAACAAAATAACTTTTAAAAAAAATTTCTCAAAACCATTTACTTCCTACTTGGTTCAGAAATGGTGAAATATGAAATCATCCCAAAGTCACGCTGTCCCGGAAGTTCTGAAATTACTTTGTAAACACTCAAAGCTACTCCCTTGTTTTTGAGGGGGGGGTGTTACACTCTATCATTGCTGTATATGCTCCACTTGTTTCCATACGTATATATTTCCAGTCCCTTTTTCCAAGGCTGGTAAAACACTAGTCTCAATGCCATCTTCGGAAAACAACCACATGGGTTAACTACACAATGTGTGAATAAAGTCTTTTCTTCCATCAGCTTTCTATTTCCGTCTTCCAGTTTCAATCAGTGTTTCCTTGTTCTTCTATTCAATATTTTAAAATAAAATACAAATTCACATCCTGCTTTTCTTTACTGTAATCATTACTCTAGCTAATTTTACTGTTTCCTCATATTCATCTTTCCCTAAATAGTCCAAGAGTTTTCAATCTCTTCACAGGATGTATTTTCTCCGTACCCGCCACTTTCTCATCTTCTCTCTCACTTTCTCTCAGCCACTTTCTTTCCCACGTGTCTTTCTGATGCAGCAATCAGAACCAAACTCCTCACATATCTCAGGTGGGGGCAAAGTACTGAATTTTCTTGTGTTTTAATAAAATCATCGCTATAGTATTCACAGACTTTTTGTCTTCCCCATTCGCATAACTTTTGAAGATTTGTTTATTCTTCGGCAGCTGTTGCACGATACATAGAAGCCTGAATTCAGCTGTCTACAGTGACGCCAAGGTCTATTTTTGACTGGATGCTGTCAAGTTAGAGCATAAAATTAATTTCTAAATTTAAACATCTGCATGAATATCTAGACCTGAAATAGTTACCCAAGCTTCTCTAAGTAATGAAGAGAAACAGGCACTTTAAGGCACAAATTCAGACATGCATTCTATAAATTGAACTGAATCCTAAAACTGCAGTTCCTTCCACCAGTTATAGCTAAGATATTGACACCTACACCTTAGGCCTGAGGAATTCTACCCAAAAAGTCAACCGTCTCTAATTTTTAAAATTCCATCAATTTTATTTACAAAACCAAAAAACATTGAACTAACAAAAAACATGAGAAAGACAAAAATGACAATAATAATTTTAGGGGACCATCTTTAGGGGTCATTACCAAATCAAAGAAAAAGAGGATTGGCAGAATGGTCAACAATGATTATCTTGATAACAACATTTCAAAATCACTGTTGTTCCAATCACAAATTCTCATAGCTTTGTCACATTTTTCTGATGAATTGTTCAAACAATTTTTTTCTTTTCTTAGGAAAAAAGCTTCCATTTCATATGACAACTTCGAGTTTGAATTACAAAGTTGAATTCTCTGCTACTTTGAAAAGCTGGTAACACATTCTGATTGCAGGAGGGCACACAAATAAGACACTCAAAGTGCAAACCAAGAGATCAAGAGTTTTTCTGAGACGCCATCGTTTAAGAATATTTCTGCACTTCTTTGAAATTTTGTTGCTGTTTATGTTGTTGTAAAGAAGTGGAGTTGAGGATGGGAGTGGAGAAAGAAAAGAGGGATGGGAGCAAGAATTTACAGCTGAATGAAAATTAGAGAAAAAAAGTGATATCTTTCCCAGTAGAAATTACTCTACTGGTACAGTGCATATAAGAATATGGGATTATTCCACAAAAACAGTAGGCTATGCTTTCTGTAAAGAGGAAGAAAAAACCCAACCACCCACAAAAAAACCCCAAATACTTAGACAGACCCTAAAAAGAAGTCAAATTTAATGTAAAGTCCCAGCAGCATCAGTGCCCTTTTGTGCAAATATTGAAAGTTAAAGGCAGATTTCATTTCCCCATGGCAATGCCTGCAGCTGGGCTCAGGAGCTTTCCCAGGTTTTCATTTTGCTTGCTTGTTTTCCAATAAAGTACTATTGATTCCCAGTCAGGTGGTACAAAAGGGCTGTATAAAATAGTCTGTGAGAAAATTACCACAGTGTCTTTATTCACCTCCTGCCCTCTCCTTCCACTCGACTTAAACAAAGGAAACTTAATGATTCTTCTGTTTGATGCTTTAAAGAATAGGAACTTGCAATCAAAACAGCAACTGCTGTTTGCTTACCAAGTCTTTTATCTTAAATGCAGGCCCTTTAAGAATATGTTGAGCTGATTTTAAAAACTACAAAAAAATTTTAGAAGCTCTTTCTGTATAATCAGAGATCAAAGTTTGATGTGGAATATGGTTTTGCAATAAAATTTCATCCTTTCTCATTTGCATTTCAAATAAACCATTAATATCTTACGAAAGGACTGGGAACTGAACTAAAACACAATTTACACTTTGATATGTTAGCTGTTGTTCACTCCTGTGGCTTCAACTTTTTCTGCTACTACAGTTACTACAACTTCACACCATTTCTAATTTTTTTTAACTTAACCTTGTGCCACCACCAGTGTCTGTAGCTGAAAAAGCTGCCCTAACATGGGTTTCTAAACACCACGAAAACCTACAACAGAGATGGATTATGGCTTCAAAAGCTTTCAAAACGGAGTTGCAGCTTATTTTTCTCTTTATCCTCATTTAATGTCCTCAGACTCCCTTCCAGTCTCTCTTTGTAGCAGGCATCATCTGCTGCTGAACTCCACATCTGCCTCCTGCTGCAACCTTCCATAATCTGAAGACAAATTTAACAGAAGGATTAAAAAAAAACCCACAAATGTCCTAAATTATAAGCCTGAGTTTATTCAGCCAGTGTTGCCAAGTCTGCAGCTGTGTGTAATGAAGGAATGCTACCGGGAAGGAGGGGAAAGGAGAGGTCGGGTCATCACGTTGGTGCTCGTTCTCACTGTCACCACACACCCTATGAAATACAAGTGAGTGCATATCCACAAGGTCCCAAAGCAGCAGCTGTAAGTTCACATCGCTGACTCACACCTGATTACTCCCAGCACATCATGGAGGGGAGAGCAGGAACAACAGCACATAATGATCCAGAAAACATCTGTTTATCACCTACCTGACTTGTTTCAAAAAGCATTTTTAGGGTATAAAAACTGTGATTATTCTGCAGATAGTCTGCCTTTGATTCAGTGAAAGGTCATTTCTGGTTTATGTGCAGCACGGATAGAGTCCTGTGAGAGAGATGCACACCTCAGAAATGCTGATGGAAAGATGCTTCCAATAAACAAACAGACAGGACAAATGCAGCCACACCTCATCCACGTTTCCCAGGTGAACAAACTCTGCTCTCTCCACTCAACAATCACAGCCTGACTCTCACCAATGCAAATAAAGATCACCACCACCACCAGCACAATTTCTGCCAGCATATTTCTATCCAGAGCCTGTACTATCAGAAAAGTATCAGCCATAATGAGGATGCAGACTGGGGAGTGCCTCAGCAGGCCAGCAACAAGGTGAAACCAAGATTTTTCAAAGCAAAAACCACCAGAGCTGTTCACAGATAATCATCTGGGGATGGATATTAAAGGTCAAGTTGGAATAGCTTTTTTTTTTTTTTTTTTACTTCTAACTAGGTCTTTTCCATCACATATACCTCCTCAAAAAGCATACGTCTGGGATGATCTTTCTCCTGCCTGGTCTTTGTTCCAAAAGAAAACACTTCGGAATGGTTAAGACGATCACTTAGCCTGTTTTGACTATTTCAGCACAAGGGAGAAAGCAGTTATGTCTGTCTTTAAAATGAAAATTTTTGCACTTTTCTGCACACTGATCAAACTAAGCCTCATACTTCAGGTGTAGTTTGCTTGTTTAGAGTGCTGATGATATTCTCTGCACTTCATGAGAAGTGCTGCCTGCCCCACAGAACGAGGGTGATCTGCAGTATTAAAATCAAAGGTACTTCCCATTGAATTTAAAAGGTTATTCTTGTGTGTAAAGTTCCATTCATATTACAGGAAACACATAATTAGAGCTTAAAGGCTGACAAATGACCTCCCCAACATCCTGCCTCACTCCAAACAAACAACCTGAAAAAGCCACTGGAAATGGTAGAGGATGGAGTGAAAGAGAGAGGATCAGAAACCACCTCCTACCCCTAAGGAAACCCCCTGAGGACACAAGCCTGTGCCATTTTCCACTTATTCTATAGCATAATTAGCCCCAAAACTTGAAAACAGGTTTATCAAGGTTTGGGGTTAAACCCCAAACCCCAATTAATAGGAATGTTCACATGAATATGGTTTCCTCAGCTGATATCAGGTATTTTCAGCAAAATATAAAGAAAAACTATAGCTCAGAAGGAGTTTTCACTTAAACTAAGAATAAAAATTGTTCTTTAAGTGAATACTTTCATATTGTTCGCATTGTGCATAATCTAAGTCCTGATACCTGTATCCGTGGAAAGAGTGGATTGGAAACTATTAACCTTGCCTATAGAAATAGTCCCACTTGAGACACATCTCAAGTCAAGTACAGGATTAGGCCTTAATATGTTGTGTTTGGAAACCACCTATTTCTCTATTAAGAAGGTATCACCTTCTCACGGGAGACTTCCAGCAGTGTTGCCAGGATTAAGATGCCTTAAACTTCATCCCACAGCATAATACAGGACAGCTTTATGGCTCTATGTACACAAAAAAAAAATTCATATTATTACATTTTGTTCATAGATATTAGAGAAATTACTCTGAGATCACAAAGACCATCTTTGGATCAATGTTACTCTCATATCAGTTAAGCATTTTGGATAAAAGGCTTGCATTTGCTTTTGAGAATTTCCACTTTACCAACTCAAATATATACTGTATCCACATGAAAATTTGGAGTGCCTCTCTGTCATCATATTTCCAGATGAAATATGATGTGTCTGCTCTCCAGTTCCAGTGTGCTCTGTATCTATGTGATGCTATTCCTATAATCATGAATTTCTAAATTAGATTTAGAATTTGCTGGGGGAAAAAAAAAAAAAAGGTTCTAAGATACATTTCCTTTATTCTCAAATATTTAAAGTAAAAAATAGATTAGAAACTGTGCTTAATATAATCACCTACCCTAAGGTATTTTTCCCTGTTCCTCATTAAAAATGAAAATCAATTTAAAATAAAACAATGCAGTACCTTGCAATATTACTGTTTGAAACCTCTTACATAATAATGATATTAATTCAACTCAAATTTAAAAGTAGTTTTATTAAGCAAAGTTCTGCATTTTTCCCTGGATAAAACTATTAACGGCAACATAATGGCTCTCAACTCTACTAACAGTCACAAAAGACCTTGCAGAGGGACTGACATGATTTAAGTATCATGCAGGAAGACTGAACTATAGTTCCATCTGAACCTGAACACAGGGTTTTTATAGCCAGAAGTGTCAACATGAAGAGATGCTGCTAAATTCGAGTTAGGGGAAAAAATGAAAATCAATATTATTATAAATTACATGTTTTCTTGAAATTTGCAGTAATTGAGAGACATATCTAGAGAGCCAGATACCCATTTGTTTGTAGCACAGGTCCTTGTGCCAGAAGGGTGATACTAATAAAACACATACATGTGTCAATATTTGAATGAGTAGTCACTAAAAAGGTTACAAGTGCAACAATTCTAATCCAATTATAAAGGAAAAAAAGTCCATAAAATCTATATCAAAAGCTGAGGTATTAGTCTAAAACTTTTTTTTCATTCCACAGTGACAGATGAATGTTATATCGTCCTTAGAGGTATCTACCGAGTGATGCATTTTTTGCTATCATTTAATAGTCTAGTTATTTAAAATCAATACTCCCACACATGCTGTCATTCTTCTCCTTCTGTCCCGTTCAGGACCGTGGAAGCAAAGAATCCCCATATGTAATTATAAATCCATTTAAAACAAAATATTGAACCATGTTTTCAAATCTTCTTCCTACTATGTGGCATTTGCAATGTAATTACTTCTAAACCTTGCAGAGCTGAAGTTAGTTTCTTTATGGAAAAACCTTGGGAATACTTTGGAAATGCAGAAGAAGATGAAAACCTGTGTAAAATTTCCACATAATCATCAACATGGTCCTTTGGTCATGTCTGCAAGGGGAGTCAAGACACCTACTTGACAAAACAGAATAAACAACCCTGATTTTTTTAGAGTGTAAAAACCAGCTGTCTAACCAGCTGTCCTAACAGGGCTTCCTGAGCCATCCTTTTAAGCAGAAGCAAGATGAAAAGACACCTGAGTTGACTCTCTTACCTATCATTCAAAGACAGACATATGATTGCAGAGGTCCAAAAGGTGAACTTGTGTATACTGGGTTTCCCTTGGGTCTGTGTTGATTTTTGGTTGTTTACTACTACTGTTATTATTATTATTTCTTTTTTTAATCTCACCTGAATGTAAAGACTGACACATCTGGAGAGGAATTGAACTCCTGTTAGTACACTGAAAGGGGCAGAGGATCAAGTACCTAACATGATATAAAATAGTGAAAAATACCCCCTCCTTCTAGAGATTGTACACTGAGCAAAAGCCTCCTGTTTGATACTGACAGGAGGCCAGGATTATCAGCTTTCCCCCCAAATCAAATGTTTCTTTTTGTATAGACCTAAGTGACATATGCTGTTTTGGGGTCTTTTTAAGCTGAAGGAAGAAGTGCAGGAATTATAATTTACTATACCATATGATAACCTACATACCAGGTTAAAGAACGTGCCACCTACCACCCTAAAGCCAAATTGGACAAGGGCATAAGGTAATACTTGTCCACTGGGTCAGCAAGAAAAGATTTAGAGAGGTAAGAAAGAGTAGTAGCAGGATTCTGTCTCTAGGCCCCTCTTTTGCGAATCATCTGGGAAGGAAAAGTCCTGGATTTGGCCCTGCCTTTCAGAAGTACCTTTTATATCCACTGATCACTTGGTATAAAGTAGAAATCCTCCTAGGAGAATGGAGATTTAGAGGCCATCTCTGAAAAGCACAAGCTCTAGTGGATTCCCTCTAGCTAAAGCAGTCCACGAGCCTGGTTTGGCATTTCCTGGACGGATGCTCTTATCACGTACCTGTAGGTGTACAGGTATTACTCCCAACTACAGTAGCCATAGCTTTGCAACACTGTCAGTATATGTTAGCACGTCCTGAATATAGCTTCTAGATTATCTGCTTGGGGGATCAGGCAGTGAGACACGGCTCTGTGATCCACTCACTGCCTCCAGCACCAAGCAGGAGCCGAGACATTCAGCTCAGCTGAGACTGAGGCACCCCTGGGCTTGCATGGCAGTAAAAGACCAGGCACCTTAACTCTACTAGTGAAAAAGCTGGACTTCCAGGGACTGTAACTCCCTCAGTGACACTCTCAGGATTATTCTCCTGCACTTTGATTCCATCAAAATTGTATTTAGATGCTAAATTTTACGCTAGGCTTAAGTAAAAGGGATGAGTGTGCTGTAAGAGGCAACACAGAAATGAGTAACTGGGGAGAGGTGTGTGTCACATTCGCAAAGGAGACCGTATCCATACCTATCTGCTGAAAGAAATGAGAAGATTTAGAAAGTGATGAGAAAGTTTAGCACCCAATATCATGTTCATCCATTGAATCCATCACTTAACAAAGACAATAGATAAAAAACACCACATGAAAAAGCTGTAAGGGAATTGCATTCAGAATGTTCAGAAAGAGTATGTTTAATCATTTCAGGAGCATTCAAGTGTATTATGGTACATCTTCTGAACAAGATCATTTACTGTACGATATATCTATCATACTACTGGAACGGTTTTTAATTAAGCATTATCAGTTGTAGAAGAGTAAACACTCAACAACAATCTATTCAGAGAACAATACTTTAAATATATTGGGTGCATTTATCATTTCACATTTTTAAAAAATAATATAGCCACAGGAAGCACTGGCCAGAGGAAGATGGAGATGCTACCCAGGGGCTTTTGGAGTTTTATGCTCTTCAAACAGTCATAAGATTAGTTACACTGCTGCTGACAGAGGGTTCATATCAATGTCTTTTCTCCAGAACTGGAGAGGAATAGATTTCTGAGAAAAACTACTATAGAAAAGTAAATCTTTGCTCCACACTTTTTGCCCTATAGCCTTTCTACACTGCCATCTTCCACCAACCCATAGTTCAGTAGTTTACAAGACAAGACTGGCAATTTCGTGTTTAACAGTATAGATGTACTTTTCTTCCATTAATTTCTTAATCCTTTTTTAAAACACCACAAGCGTTTGGCATCCACAGACTCCTGTGCCAACACTGAAACACATAAAGCAGCTGTAGAAGGAAAGCAGGACAACAGAAATTCCAGAGAGAGAATCAAATCGTTCTCATTCAAATATTAGTCAGTTCCTCAAAAACACCTCTAACATATTTCAGATATCCAGATTCATACAGACTCCATTCAATATGAATTTAATTTATTATTTAAAAGTGTTTCTAATGATTAGTTATGTCTATTGGGCTTAATGGGTAGTTTCATAGATCACACATCCTCCTTTGCTCCCCCTCCAATTTGGAGGTGTACTGCACACCTTCTACTGCTCTGGTGCTACATCAGATTTCAGCAACAGGTACAAGGCAGAGCTATTTAATCCCAAAATTCCTTTCCCCTCCTGGGTAACTACCACCAGCTTCTGGCAATTTATTTTAATATCTCCTCTACTGGAACTTCAGTTTCAAACTCCTGGACTTTCCCTGTGAACAAGAGTGATGGTGGGGGGACCTCTTGACTCAATTTGGACAGTGGAAGTTCCTCTTCATTGTTTCAAAGTTTACACCTGAAACAATCAAACCAATTTATTATCTTCACTGTACATCTGTGAAGTGGGGCAGCCCATGGTGCTTACCTTTCTTTGATGGTTATAAAGTTAGAGTAATCGCTATTGAAGTGTTCTCACTCTAAGATGTGATTTTACTGCAAAAAGAACATTATGTAGTACAGTACAGCAGAAAACACGTAATTATCCTGACCAGCAATTACATTTTTTCACAAGCTCAAGTTAAAAATCTATTTCATTCATGCTAGGTTAAAAACATTAAGGAAATTGGCCCAATCTGAATGGAAATGGAAAGATCATGTTTCTTTTCTCTTGCTGTCAACACATACAGGGGACACAACTCCCACAAACATGTTGTAGCAGCTTTCTCTCCTGAACTGCTACTTGCTCTGTAAATCTGTATAAAGCAATCACACTAACTGTACTCTCACTCTGTTTCCATATATTCAAGCTGACTGAAGAAAATCATTACACCAGTTACTTAGGTTTAAAATTGGGACAGTCCTGAAACACGTAGCTTGGTTTGGACACACTGATAGCTTTGAGGGCTGAAATATAAAGTTTCATATCAACAAAGGAATATTATTAAAATAGATCAAACAACTGGATTTGACCTTTGCAAAGGTGTTTCCATAAAGAATCATGTTTAATTTAGGAGTGGGGGAAAAAATTAAAAACCAGAAGGTATTTACAATTTAACCTTTCTCTCTTAGAATGTTTCTGGACTTTCAGGATTTTGCCCCAGAAATCCAATGCTCTATGGAATCCCTTAGTTTCCTCAGCATATTTAACTATATAAATTTCTCTGATAATACTACTGTAAAGCCAGGTTATTTTAAGGAGGAGGTCTTTGTTTGCTTTATGTTTTTGGAAAGCTAAACACTTTCACAGGCAAGACGGCAGCTTCCCACATAAAATGTTTATACCCTTTAAAAAACACTTTATCACATTAGTAAACTTAAATTGGAGCTGTCAGATTTCTCCAAAGTATCCTGAGGAATCTGTCAGCACTATGGCCATGTGCATAAATTCTGGCATTTCTTTTCACAGTATATCAAAAACTAGACAGATGAACGATCTGAAACTGTTATATGTGTGCTGCTGCCTGAAAGAGTGGAGCTGTTTGGTTTAATGGCAGACAAATGTTCTTCCAGCTGCACTTATATGACATAATCATGATGCACAGTCAATGGTCAGATTTACGGCCTGTGATGTAACACCTCTAGACATGTGAAAGCACCAGGCAGCCCGCTGCCCATTTGAGTTTCTAGTTCTAAAAGGCAACCTTCAGTCGAATACTTCTCCCAACAGACACAGCTCTTTTCTAACTCAAAGGTCTGCATCAGCCATCAGCAAGAAGATGCCTGGAAGACTTGGTTGGCAGGTTGGTCCCACCATTAGCCCTTGCTGCCAAATGGTGTTTTCAGGGAACCATTAACTCCTGGATTAGAACAAATAGCAAAATATGATCAGTAAAAAGCACTCAAATACAACAAACATCCACTGCAATCTCAAATAGTTTGTTGACCAAGTTCAGCAGCAGGAGTGCCTTCAAGTGCATCTTAAACATCTGAAGGACATGGTAATGCAAGAAGTAATTGTAAAAACAATGGAAAGGGGAAATGCAAGTTGCCAAATGTTATCAATAAGATTTAAGTTTATTTGCCCTTCTTACAGAGCATTTTGACAAAGAAATCAATACTTCATATACAGAGGACATATGTGAGTAGAGTTAACACACAACAGCAATTTGTTGTGGGGTTAGCAAGTATTGTCCACTTAAAAACCAGGTTTAGGCTTTTGCTACTCAAATTGTACTAACTGTTGATCTGATCTCTCTTCATTTGGCCTCTGATAAAAGAAACTGATTCAGTCCTTTTAAAATTGTCTGATCATGGAGGAAAGCACTTCGAGTGGAACTAATTGCATTTGCCTTTCCTCCTTTTTTTTTTTTAATAAATAAATATAAAAAAAATTTAAAAATTGCTCTGTTTTCTCCCTGTATGAGGATTCCAAAAATTATTATTAAAGTTTCAATTCCTGTAGCTGCTTAAAAGTGGAGAAGTCTTAAAAAAGAAGAAAGGGGAAAACAAAGAAGAAAATATATAACTGAGAATTGCATCCTTAGATATCTTAACCACTGTGATACTGCAGTATGTCAAATACATTCTTCATCATAAAACTGAAACTATTCTAAAGTCTCCTATTACCAATGTTACTTAATTTCTTGAGCATTTCCATACAGCTTTAGTATCTTTTAAAACATAAGTCAATGAGCAATTGTAAGAACTGTTCAGTATCTCAGACAACCCTGGGAAACATTCAGCATTGCAATGATTTCTCCAACAACAGCAGCAGATTCTACCCTTGAAAAGCTCATGAAAGTTTTATCCTCGGGATCTTTATAGCAATTATTGCTCATATCTTTAGGTGGCGAAAATTGAACACTGATCCTTCAATTTAAATGGTAGCCAGACACCACCGACATCATCCCAAGTCCTGGCCCCAAACACGTGAACCAACATGGAAGCAGAATGCCCTGGTGTCTTTCCCAAATAATGGACAACTGCATGACAACTATGGATTAAATTAACTGTATAATTGTGGGTACTGAATAAAACAGATGGTTTCACACACCTATTCACAATATCAATAAGGGAGTGCAATATTTAGTACATGAATCTTTGCTAAATTTAATTAGGGAATATGCAAAATTGGCATTTATTCAGCCTTTATATATAAAATGAAGAACACACATTTTGTATTTTTCACATCAGACTTGTTTTGATTGTTTTTTTATTTTCACTGACAGAAGGACAAGCCTTCTAGTAATCCTTCAAGAATTACTTTCTTGTAGCAAGATAATACAAATAAACACAACCATGATGAAAAGTCCACAAAAATGCGTATTAAAAGTTGAATTATTTTTCCAGAACACCAGTTTGAACATGGTCTACTTTGCTCCCATGTA
>JAYRBT010000139.1:62658013-62668274 GCA_036023395.1 Myiotriccus ornatus | reverse complement strand
AGTGATCTATCACTATGCAAGAAATATATGAAGCTGTAAAGCCTAATTTAAAGTGACTCTAATGACTTGGTCCTTTCAGAATATCACTATGCCTGTGCAACAGCAAACTAAACAAATCTTGTGGTTGGAAGGACATCCTGACGTGCATTCTAATGCTCTTGAGTGTTCTTTCTCATCTGCAATAATAAATTGAGAGTCAATGCTCAAGGAAATAAAAAACTTATCTGAAAGACCACCATTAGCGTAAGAGACTTCTAGCTGAAATGTTAAAGTCTTGAGATGTTAAAAGTCTGAGGTTTTTACAGAGGAGCCATTTCTGTGTTCTGATTTTATAAACAGATAGATCTATCTCCTGATCCACAGTGAAGGTCACATAGCACTCACTGGTTATTACATAGAAGGCCTGGCTTCCAGTTCCAGTCCTCCAATTCACGGTGTCACAGAATCATTAAGGTTGAAAAGGACCTCCAAGATCACTGAGTACAACTGATCATCACCTTGTCAACCAGACCACAGCACAAAGTGCCACATCCAGTCATTCCTCGAACGCTTCAGGGACGGTGATTCCACTGTTGAGGAATACATTCAGTGCAGCTGCAGTACGAGCTGCACTGGGTAGCAGGAGACCCAGAAAAGAGGCTGTGACCTCCCAGCTCTTGGCATAACAACAGGCACAGGGACCCGCTCAGGTGGTGCAAGAGTGACTACGAGAGTGGCTCCTGGATGATTGGAAAGTTCCCTTAACACCACCACCTCCCTCAGAAGTCCATTCCAACACCTGGATTCATACCTGTCTTACAGATCCTCAATATATAAAGAAAAACCAGCCTCAGGACAACATTACTAGGGGTATTCAGACCATCTCAGTATGTCACGGTCATCAGGCAACATAAGTTTTTTAATAATTAAAATGTTTCAGTATAAACAAAAACGTCTAGACAACATGGATGAGCATGACTTCACCAGTTTAATTATGAAAAAGATGAAGACAGATAAAAAGGGATGCTATAATTGGAAGAAGCAACTGATACAGAAAAAAGAAGTAGTTGTTCTTGTTTATTTACATAAATATGTAAACTATCTTTGTCTCTCCAGTGACTGCACCGCCTGGCTTAGGCTTCCCTTTGTTACCCATTTTTAACGCACTGCCCAAGAACTGCGCACTCCAGCACTTCCATTCAAAACCACATATATACAAACTGCAGATTTTATAAGAAATTTGTTGCTCTTTCTCTATCCTCCAACACATAACAAGACAGATTTTCTCTTACTGACTCCAGCTATCTTCAGTATAAAGGTAGTAGTGTCAGGTCAGGGGACAGAAATGGTATTATTTTCTGACTCCGTCCTTTGTTATAATAATCATGTTACATTTATCAGAGTTTGTGCTTGGAACATGCTTTTAAGATTAGCCATATTTTTAGGAATTCTTTGTAAATAGAGCTTCGTCCTTTGAAGTTGGATTTGAAAACATTGATAGTGTTTATCCCAGAAGGGAAATAAACAAGAAGATTCATAATTAATGTATCAAAAATAATGAGTTATAGTCACAGGGAGCTTTACTTCTCTCATGACAGAAGAGTAAGTGTCATTCACCAAAAGTGACTAGTGGTATACTTAAAAAAAAAAAAAAAAGAAAGAAAAAAGGAAACCTTAACTCTTTTCCTTTCACTCCTTTTTATGAGAAATTGACCTTTTTCCTAAACAAATTTCTCTTGGAGACAGGATATTAAACTAAGCAGATCACTTATAGCTACCTTATATCACATCCATTAATGTAATTCTTGGTTTCTTAGCTAAAAAATGCTCTGATAAAGAGATTCAGTAACAATACTTTTCATGCACACATTCAGCCTGGGATTAGATTCTAAATCCGATTATTATAGTTTATTTAGCTAACAAATATTACCTGGCTCATGGCAACCATCAGTGTACACAGTCTTAGACCACAATAAATATAAATGAATGCACTACTCTTACTACACAGTAAGAGATCGTTAAAGATAACTTACATGATTTTGTCAGAGGCAATATGTTAGCACAGTAATGTGATTGTGTGTTTGAGCTGTTAAAACCAAATTCATCCCACCCAATTGTAGACATCCAAGGGTGTAATTTAATTCATTTAATCCATGTGTATGACATGGTCCTTTCACAGTGAGTGAGAAGCTCACACTCACATAGGAATATTGACATCCTAGATGGAAGGAGGCGCACAAAGGCCAGGCCCTCTCTACAAGGCTAGACGAAGCTGGAGGTTAGGAAGGTAAATCAAAGATGCAGTTTTTGGAATTAAGCTGGATCCCAATGTACTAATCTCATGAACCCCTTCTTTTTTCTCCAAGATTAAAATAAGCGAAGAAAAACGGAAGGTTGGCATTTCTAATGGCTACACGTTTCTACAAGGTATAAGCCTTTTCCTTCTATAAACGCTTTGCTAACACTTCAGCTGAAGTCCACCCCTCCTACTGTTGACTGAGGAGCTCATTGTATAAGGATCCCTCCTCTTCTTCAGCACAGACTTGGATGGTTTGACTTAGATCGCTAATGAAACTTGATTAAACAAGGATAGTTGGTTTCGAACAAAAGCTGCTGAATAGCACTTGGATGATTTGTTCTGCTTCCTCAACTGTCTTCCAGCCCAATCTCCAATGCAAGGGATGAACAATTTTGGGATGACACCACCTCAGCCCACTACAGCTGCTTCCTGAAGGTCATCTGACCCCAGATGAAATCCCACTGAATTCACAGAGCAAAGTATTATTCCTTCCAGGAGGACAGGACTCGCCTTGGATTACAGGCAAACTGAACTGGTTGCATCACTGTTACAAACCGTTAATAATTCATTGTCAGCCCCTGGAGAAGAACAAATTAAAAATGCTGCTTGAAATACCATCTTTAGTGGCAATACTGGGGAAAAAAAACAACTCCTTT
Source organism: Myiotriccus ornatus (assembly GCA_036023395.1). NCBI lineage: Eukaryota > Metazoa > Chordata > Aves > Passeriformes > Tyrannidae > Myiotriccus > Myiotriccus ornatus. The sequence continues at coordinate 62,665,340 of JAYRBT010000139.1, read as the reverse complement.
TCCCTATTCTCTGCACGCAAACACACAAAGAAAATGGCCTTCTTTAAAAGAAAACAGTTGCTGACATTTTACATTTCTGATTTTACTCTACTTACAGAGGATTCTGATTCTGTCTACTGGGAAATGACATTTTCCTGCAGCTAAGAAAATGAAAATATATAAAAAAAGGTGAGCTAGCATTTACAGGAAATACAGTCAGAAAATTACAGGGACAAATAAGCATCTATGTTTTCCATAATTACACAGAAATATGAATTAGAGTTTGTATTATTGTGGTATATTTATTATTCTATTTAGGATCTCCAAAAAGCAATAATAGAATCCTTTTTTTAATCTACCTTTCTGAGCAGCAGTCAACACTGACTACCACAAAGGATGTTTCTCTAAATTACAGCCTTAGAGTATGATTATAAACTTCTGCAATATGGTGACAAAAATATTGTATTGCATAATAGTGAATACATATAAGTACAGATTGATCAAAATTATAAATGAATTCTTATCTCTTATTCAGAAATTACCAGAGATATTTATTTTAAGATAATGTCTGAATGATCACATGAATTTATTTGTAGCCTTGAAAATACAGGCAGAAAGATGAAATACTAAACTCACAACAGAATTATTCAATCAAATCTGTTATATTCCACCCAGAAATAAGATATCATGCTAACAGCATACTGGGGTTAGGCAGCACAATTTGACTAAAAATGCATATTTTTATTCATTTCTTCTACAGACTGTCAGCAGCTGTAGGAACACAGACTTTATGTTCCCAGTGATAGCTGACAGCACAAGTCAAGTAACCAGCCTTCCCTTCTCTACATGCTTGAAGAATCGTAGTATCATTTATCCACTGCAAAGGTTTACAAAGGCCTGGCAGAGTGAGATTAATATGCTTCTTTATGAAGCAAGCAGCAATGTTTATATCCTTCCTTCTCCTTGAGCAGTGTCTGACTGCAAACCCTTCGTATAATCAGGCTTGATGGGTGTTACTGGAGGCTCCAAGTAAAATAAATGAAGAAATCACACTAGGAAAAAAGGAGAATATTAACTCCTTGTGGAAGTTCTGAAACAGGATGTTTCTGGCTTTTGTTTTACTTTTCCAGCAGAACAGCAGCAGAGCACTGCAGATATCCCCCATGCATTTCCACTGCAGGACCAACACCTGAGAAACCAAAAGGCTGTATTCCCAAATCCTTTAAGTAAAATACATGAAAAAAACTTTTCTGCATGCTTGTCAGATACACACTCAAAACTGAAAGCAAACAACAGATGACACACTCAGTCTCCTAGGAGGGAAAAAATCAGATGCCTTTTATAAACAGGAACTTGGGTGCCTCATTCCCACGTGAAATTTTCATCAACCTGTGATGCTTCAGCCAGGGTGCAGTAAAGGGGCAATGCACTTCTGGGAGTCACAAGTCAGCAACAACTTGAGTGCTGAGCCTTGGTAATCCACCCAGGGGTAAAGCAAGCCACGGGACAGCATGGGTTATACTCTGCTCTCACATAAACACACCACAAAGTTAGCATGGATTTGGTAAGTTTAGTGGAGCTGATCGGGATCGACTCTAGTGAGCACAACACGGTCCCAAGTCTACAAGCAGCACCTCCGATTCCTTCTGAAAATCCAGCTTTCTCTGCAGCTCTGCTGAAAGCAATTCACTTGCTTGTATCAACAGTCTTACTAATTTAGAAACTGTAACTGAAAGATTTCCAACAATTTAGCTAACAGCCTTAGAGAACTGCAGTCCTTTGGGTACTACCTATTAAAAAAAAAAGTAATAAAAAAGAGAACAAGAGATTAATTCTTCAGTAAACATTCCTAATTCATCCCAAAGAGGGCAAAAATTGATGAAGTTTTTGAGTTTTTGTGTATACATTCAGAGCACACAGGCACATGTTTAGATGCACATATTCTCTTTCCAAAGCATCCAACACTTATTTCTCAGTACTGGAGGTCCAGAAATAACAGACCTAAAACTGTGTCTTTGTTAATGCATAAAAGAGCTCCTCTAAATAATTTTTAGGTTGAATTCCCCTGCCCTCAAATCATCTTCAGACTCCTACAGAACTGAACTCCCAGTGGGTGGCTCAGCTTTAAAAAAAAAAAAAAAAAAAAAAAGCAAGCAATGACAATCCCTTGCTAGAAAATTATTTTTGGTTGCAATTGTAGGGTGGGATTTTCTAAAGCTCTCATTGCCTGCCTAACTTTTCTTCCATGGGCTAGGAAGTGAAGTTTACTATGATCTCCAGCAGGAGGGTAACAAGAAAATCTTTGAAACGCCAAGCTGACAATTACAGTTACATATTTTGTAAGGAACTCAAGAAATAGGCAACTGTCCCAACTGGAGCTTATAGAAGTGAAGCAGCATCCAGGGTTCTTTATCTCCTAGAAATTAGTCACCAGCAATGATCATACAGGTTTTTATAGAGAGTCTTTGCTGATACCATTTGTAGGTGACAAAAAACTGATACAGAATATTAGGTAGGTAGTGCACGGTATAGCTGGCAAATAAATTTGCTCAAATGTAAAATGCTGTAATGCCACAAATCTGTAAGTTTAAAAAAAAAGTCACAGGAATGCTCTAAGAGCTGAGAAGCCAGCTTTACCATGTAAGGTCTCGAAGCTCAATCTGTTCAGCAAGAGCAAACTGTTGGTACTTAGACAAGGAAAAGATGCAATGGAAGATAAATACTCAGTCTCAGTGCTGTATGTGTGTTAGGATATGACAGCTGAAAGCAGAAATAAAGATATCTGATGTTGTGGTAGTAAAAATAAACCAGTTTTTAAGTTCATGGTTTTTTCTCCTCCATGTTCACATGAGATTTGGGAAAGAATCTTACCCTGGACTGTGCTGACCAAGAACTGTTCTTGGTCAAAGTGTTCAGCAGAGACCCAGAGCAAGTAGCACCTCGAGCCACTGCCGAGCCTTCAGGCACTGTCCGTGCCTGGGCTCCATGGTTTGCTTGTAGCATGGAGTGCTTTGGGGTACAACTGGTTTGAGCAAATCTCCTGGGCTCGGTACAACACTAATCAATACTACTTAATAGCCACCCTGAATTTTGCATGATTTCATTCTCCCCTTTCTGGTCTCAGACAAGAAAATAAGGATGAGTCTGCAGGCAGTCCCTGTGCAATACACAGTGCTGGGCTTCCTGTGCTAGTAGAATCAGTGCTCTGGTTCTGCTCCTTACACATCTAGCTTTGCTGTCTTCCATCTCCTTTCAACTGCAATTTTACTAATTTTTAAATATAGAGATGAATTTTTTGCCTATGCCTTCCTGCCAAAAACTCTTTCTTTCATGTTCGTGAGTCCTGGCCTTATTAGTTTTGTCTATCAGGATGTCCAGAAGATGTTCTCACCAATGCACTTGACAGGCTTGTCCTAACACTTCCTAAAGTGCCACCAGCAATGAATTGTCTTCCTTCTTAGTCTGAAAGAATTTTAAGTTTTTCCTCACTCCTTCAGCCTGTCAGTGTGAAGCATTCCCTCCTTGGTATTAGGCATTCTGTTGAACAATCCAGTGCAATAAGAAGAATTAAAAATGTATGGAAACTTGAGTTATTTAAAAGTTCAGTAATTTCAGAATATGAAAATTCACCTACAGTGACTATCTAATTATTATTTTTTCCTAAAGAGGTTAATGCCCTCTGCAGCTGCTGCTTTCAGTAAGATTATAATTAATACATTTGTATTTTGGTTTAGATTTGTATAGTGGCCCAGAAACAATTAGGGTTCCCCTCTGCCAGGCATTCAGTCAAAATTTGACATCGGGGACTCACAAATCCAACATAGTCACACATTAATGTGCAAAATCCCTGCTTTCCATTAGATAAGCCTTCCTGTCTTGTGCTACTGAGACTTTGATGAGGATTTTTCAAAGTAATATGTTGGGTTACTTATTTAAGAAGTGACAGGTTCTGGCCATTTACAGGTGATCCAGGAAAGGGATATAATGGATTACCTGCCACAAACCATGGAGAGCTAGGATGGTGTATTGCCCACTCTGCTGTGCCCTCCATTTGCTCTTGTTGTCTCAGCAAAATGATTTTTTACTTTTTTTTTTCACATGGAAACTTACTTAAGTCGGCCTCCATTTCGTCTAAAACTTTTAATCCAAGAGGAAATGCCCACCAAATACACCATTCAACCCTCTCCATGCCTCCTGAAGTGACATAACCCTTTTACTGACATCTGATACCAATAAATGGTTTTATTCACAGAATCATAGAATAGTAGAATACCCTGCATTGGAAATGACCCACAAGGATCGAGTCCAACTCCTGGCCCGTAATAGGACCATCCCAAGAGGCCCAGCATGTCCCTGAGATCGCTGTCCAAATACTTCTTAAACTCTGTCAGGCTTGGTGCTGTGACCACTTCCCTGGGGAGCCCGTTCCAGCGCTCAACCACCCTCTGGCTGACACCTATTTACATTAGGCTTTTTCCTTGCTTCCTATTCTTCATTTCTGCATGTTGGCTCTTACCCAACATGACAAGAATTTCTATAACCCTCCAGATAAATGCTCTTAATTCTCTTTAAGAGGTACTCTGCATCTATGTTGAAATCAGTTTGTGTAGCAGAACTGAGGTCAGTTTAATCCAAGCCTTTTTCTTTTTTTTTTCTTTCATCAGATACCTGAATGCATCTGAAAAAATAAGCTAAAGACATTAGAATATCAGTATACACTTCTCTTCCTATAAGATGAGCTGGTTTGCACCTCTGCACACAGCAAAGACCCTGCCCTGGGTCCTATCTCTACTTTGTATCAAGTATTTAGATTTCTCTCTCTTCTGATTTCTTTTGTAACCAGTCAGTAACAATTTGTGGTACCTTTCTTCTCTTCAGAGTCTTTACTCCTTCTCCTCTCCAGGAGCTCAGGTGGTTCAAAAATTTGTGTCACGGGACAGACACACAGCAGATCCATGGGGTGCTGCCCCCACAGATCAAGAAGGACATCAGTGATAGGCTCAGCCACCCCAAGTTAAAATGCACCAAGGAGATTAGTTTTGAGGCTCTCAGGAGGAATAATAGAACTATGTTTTTATAATCAGCATGCCCAGTAGCCAGGCTCTACCATGGACACTGCTGATCCAGTTACTGAACTGCATTAACTTGAACCTCAGTCATATGTGCAGTTCTTGAAGAGAGAAAAATTAACATCTTTCAAGCTTCAAAGTTCATTCTTTCATACCACCATTGTGGTAGAAATTTGTATCTTTGCTTGATTTATTACCGAGTAACCTCTCGAACATCCAAGGGTATTGCTCACTCACCTCCCAGTATAAGCCTTGAAGCCTTCCAAAATCCCTTTTGATCCAACGCTAACTCCCCTGAATTCGTAAGTCAACAGCAGCAGAGGAAACTCTAGCTTGCAGGCCCTACTGCAGAAACCCATCTGTCAGAAGCCCGGTAGCACACACAAATGTTTTCTCAAAGAATCGTTAATTTGCTTCCCTGCCATCTGTGACACTTTGAAGAGTCAAAAGCCAACACTGCTCATCTCAATACCCAAATCTCTATTGCTGCTGTTCCTCACAAAGGTTCACCACGTATATCTGCATATTCTGCAGATCTGAATTTCCCTGGATAATGTGTCTTTTGGTATTTACATTTTTGTTAGCAATATTTTAACACAGCAGTTCTGCTCACCCCAGAAGGTTTCTAAGTCACATACAGTGCCAATGAAGCTTCTGCAAGAGTGACAGCTGACAGCTAAAGAAAGTGCCTAACAATTACAGATTTCATCAGGTTACATTCTCAGTGAATGCAGAGAAAATATAAAAAATCCAGGTACTAAAAAGAGCCATGAAATCTAAATATCCTCATCAAGCAGGTAGCACTCTGATATTTCACCTCCAGCAGAAAATACCAATGTGTTAAATTGAACGACTGACAATTAACTTGCTTCAGAAGGGAGATGATAGTCACACCTGCTGCCAAAGCTGATTTGTACCATACTGAAGCAGTCCACTGATTATATATTTCAGAAAGCACATATTGGTATGCAACTGAAGAAGACACTCAAGTTCTACAAATACCTCACAGTAATTTTCAGTATATCCTAAATGTAACATAAAACCTTTATGAAGATGTACATCCTTCATTAATCCCATTGAGACTTTAAGCTTAATTTTAAAAGAATTTAGCTACTTCAATCATATGTTATTGACCCTAGTTTCTTGTTAGAACTACCACCTTTCTCAGGCTGTGTACCTTGGTACCCTATTAAAACAATGCTCACTACAAATTGTTACTTAGCTCAAAATAATAATTCTGATTTTTTTCAGGTAATTTCTTCCTGAAGGTTAACACTGAACACACAGTTGAGAAAGAACATAGCTTCCAAAGACAAAAGACTTGGACTGTAGGGAGATCAACTATTAACAAACTCAAAGTTAGAACATATATCCCCAGTTCACTTTGCTCATCTTCAGGCATGCTGTGATCCTGCTGAAAGGACCCTTTAGGTTCACTTATTTTCTCTGTACTTCTGCACTCTCATTACAATAATTCATAGTCTGCATCACAGTTTCCCAGGTTCATAAGTCATATTTTAACCACTTTGGGAGGTGTTCAACAATCCTCTTGGTGCCAAGAGAAGTATCAACAGGAACAGACACCCAGTAGTCCAGCTAACAAAATTTTTAAGAGTAATAATAACAGCAATTTGTATCAGAAGACATGAATGGCTGAGCAACTGATAATACCAATCTATTGTTTCAAGCCACCTTATGATGCATGGCAGAAATGCAGATGGAAATTAGGAATTGCTCATTATTAGTTTTAATTTATTATGTCAGACATAGAATAAACTCTGCAAGCAAAATTCTCCTTTTGTGGTATTGATTTAGAAACGTAAACTTAACAGAGGATTACATGCTTAAGGTTTTAACAGCAAATACACACAAAGACTAAGTCAATAATGAGAATGAAAGGCCAAATTCTAAATCTTCTTCACTGGCTATTTCTAAAAACCTGTGTGGTGTAGACCTCAGTCTCTAGACAAAACTGGTCATCTCCATACTTTCCATATTCAATGATACATCTCTCACTCCGATTCTATGACTTCTCATGTTGAGATGGTACTGGCTTTTCATTAATTTTGACAACTAAAATGCTATTAATGTTACAAAATGCCTAACTTTTCAGATTACTACAGTTGAAGGATGCAAGATCCTTCTCCCTACTAGATTATGAGTATGCAATTAATATCAACATTTGTATCAGTTCTGCATCTGGCCTACTGTGTACAAGACTGCAGAGCTACAGCAGCAGTACTTTTATTTTTTCTCTTTCACAAGTCAAAGAAATATGG
>JAYRBT010000139.1:62640132-62657913 GCA_036023395.1 Myiotriccus ornatus | reverse complement strand
GGGGGGAAAGAATGCCATTCTTTAAAAAAGAAATCATATACAGTTGAAGAATTTCTCCTTTTCCCAAGTCATGAGGAACTAGAGACTAGAGTTTAAACAAGAGTTTAACAAACAACTTTTCCTTTTTCCTCATACATCTTTTCTTTAATACTTTGCAAGCTACTTCTTTGTCTAATACAGTAGATAAGTCAGGACCACTGAGTCCTTGCACTGATTATGAATAAAGGACAAAGGAGTATGAATAACTGTTTAAAAACTGCAATGTTAAATGAGCCATGAACCCTGGACTGTTAGATACCAACCCTTGAGTTCAAATTGAGGATAACACAGCACACAGCTTATAATACAATAAATGGTCTAGCAGGAAACAAGATGAGCAATACTCATTACTGTGACTATAAAATCAAATACAGGAGAAAGCTGGAAACACTGGACACGCACCACTGTACATCCCAAGGGACAAGACATCAAACTGGCACCAGGAGACACAAAGCATAATTTTCGCTTCCACATCCCAGCCTCTCTCTGATTTCAGGGAAATTGCTTCAGTCTCAGCTTCAAAAGTAAACACTATAAGATTTAGAGGGGAGAGGGAAAAATAAAAAAATAATAAAAAAATCCAAAATGGTTTGATTACTATTTAATAGAAAGGTTTGGGGGTTTGTTTGAAATGAAGGGACAGCTGAATCTGTGAGTCAGTGCCTGAAGTCGGTGAGCGCATGAGAGGGGGACAAACATGAACCCCCTGGAGTAGTACTTGCTTTACAGGGAATGTAAGGGCCACCAAGGCCAGGTCTGCTTTCTCCCTACCGCCATGAAGGTGGGAGCTGTCAGATTCTCACTAGCTGTACATATGTATTTAAGTGACTTTACTGTGACAATGGCTGAAATATCAGTCCTGGTTCCTGCTCATTTAAGGAGCTGTTTGCTATCTGAAAGCTTAAAAATCCAATGACCTTTTGTAGTTGCAGGAGTGTGTGTGTTATCCTGCCAATACCTACTCTCTCGTGAACACCACACTCATTAGCTGACATTAAGCATGATTGCCATAAAGGTGATGAAGCTGAGCTTTAAATGGTACCTGCATAGTCCTATGGATATTTATTCCATGGCTACTCTGTAATTAAAGGCTTTATCAAACCCTTTGGGAAATTCACTTACAAAACAGTTAAAGGAATCTGAGTTGTTTTAAATTACTGTATTTTCACCCAGCAGTTCAGCAGACCACCAGAAAATGCAGCCAAAAATCTCAAATGATCTTTAGACTGGGAAAAAAGATTAGCAACAATCAGATCACACAACTACTGTGTTATTTTCAGAAAGCATTCAAGGCACTGACCTAAATATCAATTACCCTTCTGCCTCACATATATACGAGTAAGTGTCTTGATTCTCACAATTTGGAAAACACAGCTGGTGGTGGTTGAGCAATATGTTATGATCAAAAAATTTCTCCAGAACACACTTCCTTGCAGCACAACAGAATGAAGTCTACATTTCCCACTCAACAAAAATGTTGCCACTTCAATAGCTAAGAGAGAGAGCCAAGCTCAGTCAATAACTCTTTTTGATATGTTATCTGGGTAAGAGTTAAGCCCACTTCCTACCCTCTCATTGCGAACTCTTGCCATTCTAAGTGTGGCTAAAATAAATCCACAGCAAATCAACCCAATATAAACATGAGATATCACATAAAGACAGATCACCTGAATTCTACAAAGCTCTTCTCTACAAATCAAATTACTGTTCCAGCCCTTGATTTTAAGAGCAGTGACAGACAGGTTAAACAAAGTGCTAAAGGATGCAGACACACAGTACATTATATCTCCATTTTAACCTTTCTGAAAGGTAGTCTGAGGAAGGGCAGTAAACTCGGTTATTTCAGTGAAGTATGCTGCACAGATTTAAAAGATTTATTTCTTTCTACATCCATTGACATTCATTTTTAGTGTAATTAAACTGCTCTCATGGATCGATGAGCACGGATAACAACTGAAAGTAGCACGAGAGCATCCACCAGCAATCTTTTTCATTAAGCACATAACCAAATATTATTTGTTAGGCTGAAACACAAAATGCATCTAAAGGATCTCATTTTGTTTGAAAACTGAGGGACCACTGTAACTTGTGACCTTCTAGAGATGAGGACATGAAATGAAAGCATTCAGGAGCAACCAAGTCATTCCATATTACTAGTATGAGGTAATTTTTTTCAGGTGAGGCTCAAATGAATATATAAACAAATTAAAGTGATAGCTGTTTGAATTAGGCCCTTAGCAATAATATAACCACAAAGCAAAATAAATCCAAAAGCTTTAACAATTAAAAAATGCAAATATTCCAGATATGTATAAGCAAATCAAATTTTCACATTTTGTCAAGTTGGCAGTTCTTTAAAATCCTTATCATCTATGAAGCAGGCAAAAAGTAATGAGAGAGTACATAGAGAGTTATGTTTGTGTTTTTTAATCCAGCCCCTTGACACGTTATTTTTTTGTGTTGCTAAAAATATCGGCACTAGTTGCAACACAAAAATCTGCTTCTGTATTAAAAATTACAATGACAAAAACACCCATAATAACAACAACAAAAAAATATTTCTAAATACTTAGGACACAATTTTTTTTTGTCAGGAAAAGAGGGAGATTTTTAAATTAGTTCACCTGCCAAATTTTGGAGTCTTTAGGAACCTGAATTTGGACTTGGGCATTCTCTTCTCACTCTGGCCCAGTACTAAACCAGTTCTTGCACAGAGGTATTTTATAAAGGTCTGTGTACTAAAAACCTTCACACTGTGTACAGATCCTACATAGCCTTTTATATCTGGAATCAGGAGAGAAAGCACACAGGACACAGACCGGTGAGTGACAATGTCCATTTGGTAAAGTTTGTGACGGTTCTATTTCTTCATAAAAACAAACACCATTTCAGTAAATTCTAGAAGAGCAATATTTCAGTATTCAGAAGATCTAGGCCAAAAAAAGATACATATTTTATATCAACTTGATTCGAATACTAGCAGAATTTAAAAGCATTAGAACCACTGATATTAATACACAATGCATGCTTACATCCCACAATGCAGGACTTCTTCCCTTAGCTTCCACCTTTCAGTGCTTTAACTGATTAAAATGTCCCTGTTTCATTGTCCCTGCAAGCATACTTGCAGCAGGCAAGAGACAATGTGAGTTTTAGAAATCTCAAGTGGCATCCTATTCAATTAGATCATCTGAAGATATTCGCACCTCACCTGTGAATGACACAGAGGCCAAGACAAGGTTGACTCATTAACACCCCTGCATCTCATCTGCAAGCCTGTACTCAACACACAGGGGCAGAAAGGGTTATTCAGTTTTTCAGGGTGACTGGAAGCTTCATATTCCAGGTGTAAAAAGAGATTCTTAGTCCTTAATATATCTTACATTTCTAATTATCATAAAAATATGATTCTGCTTTTCTGAAAAGGAGAACTATAGCTGACATGGTAATCCCAATGAGCAACACAATTACTTGTGTTGGTCCTCTCTTCCTTAACAGTTGCTCATTAAGAGCCTTGATGCTAGTGAAAATGGTGTCATCATCTTCCCTTAATGCAAAGCAGTAACTTTCCAGCCCCTGATTATTTTGACATTTCTAGCTGAAACAAAAAACATTTCAAAGTCTGTGTGGTCTGTAAGGGTTAGAGAGAGTGGACAATTGTTTACTCTCGCACATTTGCTTTCAAGGTTTATCATTTAGTCCAGGCACAAAGAGGGGGGGGGAAAGCAAACCATGCCAGGAAATCACAAAAGGAATACCAGAGAGAAGCTTATCTGCTTACATATGCTGTGAGCAAACTGTACACTTCGAGAAAAGGGGGATACAGAGAGTACAGGGCACTGACCCCATCATCTTCCTCACATCCAAAGCAGGAGTCAAGCTGGACAGAAGATTGCCACTGCTAGGTGGGCTGGAGATCTGGCTCTGCTCCCTCTGTATATTGTCTATGGATTACAGACAATATTTCCCACAGGGTAACATGCACAACTGCCCCATGGAGGTAACTTTCAGGACATTTTATGACCCTACAGTGACCAATTTTCTGCAATCAAAGGAACACAGGCAACCCAAAGGCAAAGATGCTGTAGTTCCCACCTCAAAGCTACCATGCTGAGCTATGCAGGGGAAGACAGAAGAAAGCCTCCCACAGGCTGAGTTCTGCTCCTGCCTTGTATCCCTGGACAGCCCCAGATGAGATTGTTAACCTGTCTGGCTGACAGTTTCTCTATACAATGCTTAAAAATTGTACTAAAATTCTCAGCTGGGAAGTGACAAAGACAAGCTGACAGTGACAACCAGCACCAAGCACATGTACAGTCCTGCCACAGGCCTTCCCATGCTAGCTTATCCCTTAAAGATGGGGATTTATGGAGAAAGCAACAAAAGGCTCTCCAAAGCTTAGTGTCTTTACACTAATGTATATTAACGGTTCACCATCTTTTGCAGCATTTCTGTCTCCTACTCTTACCTCAGCCTATTCCTTTGTGCTGCCCTTGATGCCTTCACAGACTTAGTCAAGGAAATAGTACTCAAATATTTGAAGTTTTCTTCTGCCACTATTACTAATACCAAGCAATACCATATACCATATGATTCTTCCTCTACAGCCTTATTCAATATGAACAGAGGAAATGAAACCCAATCCAAAGTTTTCTTTCAAAATAGTTTTCAAGCTTATCTATACAAGTTTATAGAAGGAACAGAATTTATTTAATATAGTACAATTACTCCATAGAGAGACATCGAAGGGTAAGGAAAAATAAGAAAGTAAACAAAATAACACCGGCAGGATACGTTTAGATCTAACCCTGCAACTCCTCCCACACAGAAGGAAACACACAACCACAGAAGTCAACATATATTTACAATATTTATTATCAGCTTACTGATACAAACATAAAATTCTTAAGAAAGCAGAAGTTTTTCTGAACTTAATTTTAATAGAAAAAATCAGTGTTTTCTGGAGAGTTACAGTCTTGCAGTGACTCTTGTGTTTATTATTAGATATCTTAATCTTACTTTCCTAACCATGATGCCTTACTCAAATTAATCAGTGGTGGATGTCAGCTAATCCACACCTCTTAGCTCTCAGGAGTCTCAATAAGGCAGTTGACCACTTGAGACAAAAATCTCACAGGCAGAAAGTCACCACAATTCCACTGAATCCATCAATATCACCAAAAAGGGGTCTGGTTGTCCAGACACAGATGCATTTGACATATAACTCTGCTACAACAGTGGCTTATAAAGCTCTCTCTAGCCATCCTCACCAGCATCCCCTGCTCTTCTTAGATGCGGCTCTCACCGCCACCACTCCTCTCTTGATCTTCACGTCACAAATCAGCTTGCAGATGGCTCTATTTTACTTTGCTGCACAGCAGTGCAGACATGGGTGCCTTTTGTACATCATCTACTGACAGCTCAACACAGATGTACCACTCTCCTTCCTTCCAATTAACTTGGGCTAAATTACAGGCTACTGCAGAAAAAAGATTCAGTGTGGGAATAACTACTGACATGTAACAAGGAACTGAATGCCTGTACTCATAAAATTAGTCTCACTTTTAACAAACAATTCCTTCTTAAAGAAGAAAAGAAGCAGCTCCAACTATGACAATGCAGCTCTTGAGTCTATTCACTAGTTAATGTGCTGCAAAGACCTACACACATGTATTTTAAATGCTTTAGCAAAACAACTGGCTGCTCCACCCATTCATTCCATCTCCAGTTTAACATCATTGCCTCTCTAACACTTCTGACACTGACTTAACTGGTCTCTTTAGTCCTCGCAAATGCATTAACAAAGCTTCCCATCAAAGTATCACCCAAAGTACTATTATTAGCTTAGCTTTAATATAGCACAGAAATTAAGAATGGCTGCAGTTGGAAAAAGCCTATGTAGATGTTACTTGTCTGACAGCTTCAGGCTTATTTTTAACATGTTAAATAACTCAAAAATGACTCAGCCAGCAATTAAGTGACATCAACCCCTGCACAGCTGAGTAAGTAATGTTAAGGCCCTGTAAATGGAAGGAAATCCTATTATGAATGCCAGGAGGGGCATCAGTCTTTTCTTCCAAGCCACTGCTCCCTATGAATGACAGGAACAGCACTAAGAACCAAACACAAAGCCTGATTTCCAGCAGTTACAGTAAAGACACACATTCTTCCAAGGTAGGGACACCCGGGAAAAAGCTCTAAACACTCTGGAGCTACTGAAATACTGACACTTTCAGATGCAAATCTTAAACATGAAAATTTCTACAGTATTAAAAAAACTTCATGGAGCCTGTACTGGGAAAATGACACCTGTCTGTTCTGCTTCTTGCAATTTTTGCCTTTTTAAATTTGGTTTTGCCATTTTTTTCATTCAGGTCCCAACAACCCCAATACCATGAGCCACCCAGACAGGCAAGGAGAGGATGGGCTCTACAACACTTGTTTGGGGGGTGGGGGGTGTGTGGGCCGGGGGTGAAAGGAGTAAATGGATACACAAAGAGAAACTATTAGTCACCACCAAATGTCCTGCCAGGGAACATTTGGGAAATACGGTTATTGAGGTGCATGTAAGCGTAAGCAGATCCTTTCTGTCACTTCAGTGACAGAGGATAGAGCAGAAAAAGGGGTGAGGATGAAGGAGATCTTACAGAAGAGAATATCTGTGCAGAAATGAAGGCTAGTCTGGGCTAACCAGAAAACAGGAGGTCAACCTCAAAGCCAAAGTCTCTCCCCATTCAGAGCAAGGAAATCAAATTCCATTCTCGTTTTATCTTGGCACAGATCCTTTGCTTCAGCCTCTGAATTACACCAGTTTCTGTGATTTGGACTCAAGGCCATTATTTCTGGCCTTTAAAAAAAGGCCAGAACTAAGCTGGAAGTAACTGTATCTAGTACAAATACAAGTTGAGCAATGGGTAAGTTTTAATTCAGATACATTCATCAAAGGAAATAAAGCAATGTAAAAGCATCTGGCAATACACAACTTAGTAAGACTAAATGTCTCACTTCTCACACTAATTGCTTCTTGGGTTAATGAAGGAGGCTTTTATCCTCTCAATTTTCCTGAAAGGTTTGCATTTTCCTCCTTTCTTTGAGTCCCTCTAAGGTATTGCTATAATGAATATTTGTCCTGGAGACTTCTGGACAGATTCCACATGTTTTGGCTACCATTTCAATGTGATAACTACTAAATTTCATCAGGAGAACGCACATGAGCACCACTGCAACACTTACTGGACTGGACCACAGTTCAGTGATGTGTTAAAAATGGGAATGTTGCAGTTTGTCCCCTCTGTGGCTTCTGCAGTCCCAGAAGGGCAGAAATCAGCCCTGTAACACAGTATTTACCTGTAGGCCATTGAACTGGCCTTTATTTTGCTTTCCTCATTAGGTGCCCACATAGCCCAGGGAGAGCTATAGCTCTATATGGATGCACTTGGAAAAGAAAAAAATAAGTACCTTCAGAGGATTACATGTTTTATAATGACATCTATTTGTCTGTCACAAGCAGCCTGACAGAGGCTTCTCCTCTTTACAGAAATTAGAAAATACTGACTGCATGTTCTCTTACAATGACTCTACCCTTTGCTCTAACTACACAAATTTTATTCTTCTAGTGCTTACATGCAGCTTGAGCTTTATTTACTAGTAAAAATTAAGAGTATTCCATTTCAAGATTATCTGAATCACACTAAATAATTAATGTAACTGAAACTAAACCACAGACGTGATCTCAGTTATACATCAAATTTTGGTGTAACTTACATGTCCTAACATCGGGAGACATCATCTCTGAGAAACAGATACTCAGACTCTCATATTACTCCCCATTCACCACTAGAGGCCAGCAGTTCACCTGCTGCTGCTACACCAAGGACTACCTGGCCACCTGAAGGTAATTCTGCTCCCTCTTCCACCTGCTAAACCATACAAAAATAGACAAGAAATACATACCTACCTAAGTCACACCTAGGGAATAGCTTCTCTCGGTCATAACAGATACTGTATGCAAGGAGAGAGAAGTAATTTCGGCCATTATGGATTCAAAGGGGGTACGAGAAAAAAAAATTAAAGAAAAATATAGAAATATTGCAATGGAGGGAGAAATATTGTTGGCTTGGTGGGGGTGTTTTGGGAGGGAGGTTTTTTTCCCCACTGAAAGCTTCAGTCTAAGGAAGGGTGCTAATTTTTTTTCCAATATTTTAATGCTGTCTCTGAAATTACTATCTATGGCCTGAGACATGTAATTTAACATTTGGCTGCCCTTCCCTCTAGCTGTAAGAGGCTGTCTAGGGAGCAAAGACACAGTGGATTTGATATCTCATTGCAGCACATCCACTTGGAGACAATCCCTATTTCAGAAAATGGCAAGCAGTAATCACCTTAAAATGTCCCAGTTTAGATAACCAAAAAAGTAAAGATGTTCAAAATGTCTTTACCATATACTTATTAGCCTTTTCTTGTTTTGAAGACTTTTAGTTTTACATATAGGAGTAAACAAGGGATGATAAATAGCACCTATATCATAGAGCTATTTCTTCATGGTGTCAAAATAACACAGGAAAAACCTCAGCTAATCACAGGCACTGCATTGCTGTAAACAGATACTGAAAAAGACATCTTTGGACAAAAACAGCATAGCATTTTTTTCAGGTTCATCTGGGCTTAGCTAGCACCCACCTCCTAGGAATTCTATAAATTAAGAACACTACAAGAGAACTACTTAAAGAGATTAAGCTATTAATTAAAAGGTTTATCTGATATTAAAAAACAACCAAACAACTTCTAGAGACGAATTTGTTTAAAGGAGAAAGCTTTAGTTATAGTTTTCCTAAGGAGCTGACAACCTGGGAAGGATGACCCCACCCATTTCTTCCCCTTATTTCCACCTGCCTGCAAACCATTGCCCACAATGCAGATACTGCTCACATGTAAATATTTCAACAAGAACTTACAACACAGTTTCTCGTTGAAAATGGGACCCCCTTTCAAGCACTTTTGCGCTATGCAGTGATATAACATCTCACATGTACCTACCTTAGGGAGGTTCCATAGATATGACCAGCTGATGCACTGTCAGCCAGGAAAATGTTGGCATGCTGCGATCTTAAAGAGCTGGGAAGCATCAGAGGTGGCCAAAGGTCTCTTCAAAGTCCAAGCAAGGAATCTCTGAGGCTAAACTTAGATATTTTCCTCATCTCACAGTAAGCTAAACAGCACAGCACGTGGGGAAAATAGCAGTCACATGTTGCACATCAGCCTCAGAAAAACCGCAAACACCAACCCCTCAGGTTGATGTGAGCAACAGACCTCTCCTGAATACAATGTAATTGCATCAATTTACAGTCTAGCTCAGGATTTTTTTAACTATTAGCAGCTGGTATGATTCTGTTAAAATTGTATCTCAGTACAGTTCAGCTGCAGGTCAGTCTCGTTTCAAAGAAAATAAAGATGATAATTTTGGTGAAATGGTTGCCTGAAATACAATAAAATACTCATTAGGAAACTCAGGCTGTTCCTACCCTTAAGTATATTTATTAACCCTCATATTAGGTTCTTCAAATCCTTTCTGCTTGCTGTGTAAAACCAACCTCACTCCTCTGCTGCCTCCATTTTGCACTGCCACTGCAGTTGTGTGCTTGAAGCTTCTCCACACAGTTTTAGAAGTCAGTAAGCAGGTTTCAGGGCAGCAGAAACTCAAGCCTCAGAGTACCAAAATTACTTTAAAAAACCCCCCACAGGACCCAAAGAGAAGGCAATTCCATCTCTTCAGCCTCATTGAATCCTTCCCTTCTTCTTTCATGGATTTTTCCATCAATATCAGGCTTGCAAGAGGGATGGTCAGGCCATTACGTTCACAAAAAAAAAAATTATGCAAGCTGATGAGAAGAGTTTCTTGCAGTTGTACCACCTAAAGTGCAGAAGAAGGCAGAGAAAAAGAGGGCTCAAAATTAAGTGTTGTTATCAATGAAATTTTGTGTGTTCATGTCAACAGAGAACCTGTGTTCCAGAAAAAAAGGAAACAGGGAGGGAACGGCTGTAATTCTTTAGCAGGCAGCCAAATTAAAGAATTACATACCTCTAACAGAGCTACTTTGAAAGTCCTTCAGTAAGTATGCCTTAGTCCAGTAATTGCAGCATTCTTACAGCAGTAAATAGATTACTAAAAAGCAAGAGCAATTCTGGGGAAAATGTGATTACGGGAATGGTAGGTCTCATCTAACTACTTTGTGTTATTTAGCACATATTTTCCAAGTAGTACAAGACCTGCATTTTCAAAGAGGAAAATAGCTGCTTTAACAAACCAGGGAGAAAAGGGCATTTTGAGAGACTTGCCCATTAACATGGAACACAGTGGTTTGCAGATATCCAGATAGGCTTGATTACCTACCAGGGATTTTCTTGACTGGCATATACTTTGCTCAAGAGGCCCAACACTTATACTGAGCCCAGAGTTCTAACATGCACAGGAGACTTCAGACTCCCAAATCTTAAGACTACCGTGTCTGTCAGTGTACAAGAAAAGAGCAGGTGTCCAGTTGCAGAGGTAACAACACATAAAGGGACTCACAGTTCCAAGCATAGTCTTAGAAACAAGAAAAATTATATATGTATTCAGAAATAAAACTAAAATCAGTGACAGTAGGTCAGTTGGACATACTAAAATAACTTCATTTGTAATTTATTTGTAGTATTAATAAGCTACATTGTAGTATTAATAAGCTACATTGAGACGGTCCACCTCTTTTTTTTAAAAGTAGTGCATTCAGCTGTAACAATCTACTCCCTGAAAATATCAAACCATTTGTTTCACATTATGGTCACTGCTTTGAAGCCTGCACTGAAAGGCTCAGCTCCTAAAAACCATGTTTCTCCCTTTCTGCAGAAGACAGGCCACCAACCCGCAACAGCGTGGGAGAAGAACGAGATCTGAAGCGGTCTGAATGCTTTCCTGTGACACAAGCAGACTGACAGGTGTGGTTGGATATAGCTGCTAGAAAATAAAGTACACTGAGCAATTACGAACTTGCTGTTTGTCTCGGGAAAAGAGAATTGTGTAATCAGTAAATCTAACTGAGTTGTATTGATCGAGCCAGCAATGTTGCCTCTTCAGAAACCTGATGAAAATGCCAACACAGAGTTCATCAATAGGTGCTCTAGAGTTTATGGGGAGAGCTGAAAGGGGTCCCCAAATGTTCTATACTTTGGGGACGTACTTTATCTATAGGTATGCTGCAGAGTCTCACAGCTTGCCTGCTTTAAAAAGACTTCACAAAAAAAAAAAGAAAAAAGTCCCATACAATTCTACCGTCAATACCCTTTACGCACAGCCAAACACACAGCAGTTCATGCACTAACACTGAGGATATGTCTAAGAAACTACAGGTTGAGAACACAGGCTATTAGCTGACATGCAAGCAGCATTCTGCAAGCAATCCCTGATGCTGTCACACACAAAGCATGACCCACCTCTAGGGTCTCTACCTTTCTCTGTCTCTTTTTCCATGAAAAATTGGCACGGTTGTCATGGGTTAGACAAATTTGTAGCATGCTCTGATGTCTTCGAAGGAACAACCTGAAGTGGAAAGTGTAAACCAGCTTACCCACACAGCCATATTCTAAACAAAATTAGATGGAAGAGGTGAAAAAAATCCATCAATAAACAGCAAATTATGCAATGTATAGGTAAAGAAAAAATCTGCAGAAGAGTGGATGGCTCTGGAGGGGGGTAAATAGTCCTTGTGCACACTATGTCTTTCTCTTTTACCAGTGAACTTGATACAAAAGGAGCTTGCAAACCTTTTGTTTAAAGGGAAGCCATAACTAATGGCATCTGCCACAGGAACTGATCAGCATTCACTGAATTGCAAACCACAGCTCCAGACACCCTTAACTCCCACACAATAGATCACCAGTGTCTCTCAGGTTCAAGTGGTCTCCAGTGTGCCACTAGACTTCAAAACAGGAAGGTTGTTAAGTGACAAGTCAGCCAAGTGATAAAGAACCAATATCAACATATATAATGCAACCAAAACAGGTGAACTTGGGTCATCTTGCTTGCAACAGCACAGTCTTCCACCCCTGGAGAGTTCAGGATGCTCTCAGCCTAATATGGCACTGATTCTTGTTTCACTTGGGCTCTGGGGGCATGACAGGAACAATCTTTTGTCCTGTCAGAGGAAGTGGGGGAAGGAAATGCTACAATCTTGAAAGGTCTAGTTCACATACTTTAAAAAGTGAAAGGATGTCAAGGAAATTATAAATAAATGTTTAAAATGGGGACTGTGGCCAACTGGAAGATCGAACCAACACATTTTTGTAAAGTGAGCAGTGAGAAACTGGTGACTTCAAGACTCAGAGGATCTATTTCCAGGATTTATATTTCATGCTTCACAGCATTTTCCTTTCTCATGGTGTCTCTACCATATAAAACCAGATTGTATACATAAAGGGGCCGACAAAAACACCTTGTCTTATATGAAAAAGAGTCCCAAGCAGTTTTGAACTTAAGTTAAACAACTGGACATGTAAAATAAAAACACATTAATTAAACCATAACCTCTAACTGGAAGAACCATGAAACTGAATTCTGAATGTGTGTGGCACTCGGTCACCACAGAGGCCCAGCAGACCTCAGGAGGTCTCCATTCCAGCCTCCTGTTCAAGCAGACCAGCGTGGGGGCTGACTGATGAGATTAGCAGAACAGCTAACTTGCGTTGAAAATACTTGCGAAAAGTTTTGGGGTGGGAAGGAGGAAGAGGCTCCCAAATACCCTGTGGGGAAGCCACAGTCAAGGCCAACACCCTTGACTGTAGCCTCGTCCCCATGATGTTCCTGGCAACCTCTGTCCCAGCCCCACTGGCCACAGGATCGCCCTCAGCTCTCAGCTCCCCATCCCACAGGGAGCAGCTGCCCCACACTGCACCCAGACACTGAGCACTGAAGCTGGAATAAATTGCACAGACTTCTTTGAGCCAAGACTGTCAAAGGCAATAACAAGGTCTACTGTTTAAGACAAGTTTTAAGGTTAAAAAATTGCTTTTTAAAAATATTTGTAAATTCATTGTAAAATAAGTTACTGGTTCGTATAATGTATTTTGAATAATGCTAAGAACTTAAACCAACCTTAGTTTGGCTCATCGACATCAGACAATGCATGCTGTGGTGCAGAACCACATCTCTACTTACTGATCCACATTAGTAATTTACCCAGAGGGATTAAAACAATCCTTCTTTTTGCAGGTTGGTTACATTAACAGATCAGTAAAAGGCAGGTAAGTACGTTCAAGTCTTTCTGGGGCAAGGTATCTAGTCTATTTATAAATGGCATTTATGAATTACATAACCAAAACCAAAGCAATCTGACAGTATATTTCTTCTTGAGAAATACATTTCAATTATTGAATAAATATCATGTTCATAGAAAACCTGTTGCCCTTCCATAACAGGCAACTTTAATGAGTCTATTTCCATAAAAATGCTTGATTTTCAGCTTCAAACCGCTCCAGTGCCCTCCCTCAACTCCCTTGTTAGGCATCTTATTAAAAACAAGTATTATGAAAAATATTCACAATTTTATTCATTTCAGTCTTATTCCAGGACTATTCCCTGACAGTAGCCTTACCTGTTTACCATGAAATACTCTAGGGCATTCATTGCTGATAAACATGCATACACCCCACATCCCATTTCAAAGAACGTGGATTGATTTATGGATTGTGAAATGGTCTAAGATCACTTACAAAATCTGCTACCTTCTATTGCAGTGAAAGTAAACACAGAGAGTCACCTTCACTATTATTTGCCACTTCCACAAGAGAATGGAAGTCTCATTTCTCAACTCCCCGACTTTCAAATTAGCCATTCACAGCTACACAAAAGCTAAACACACACCACCCTACACTCTCACCAAAAACTGCTGGATCCATACCAAGCTCCTAGAGCACGAGCAGAGCAGCCAGC
Organism: Myiotriccus ornatus; assembly: GCA_036023395.1. Classification (NCBI taxonomy): domain Eukaryota; kingdom Metazoa; phylum Chordata; class Aves; order Passeriformes; family Tyrannidae; genus Myiotriccus; species Myiotriccus ornatus. The sequence goes on along the minus strand of JAYRBT010000139.1, from coordinate 62,643,911 downwards.
CTCATCCAGGCCAAACAGAAGAAGATCAGGACTCACACCATTTAACATCACTAGGGTCTTCATCTCTCAGTCATTTAGGGGATAAAGCTTTCTCTTTGTGAGAGGAGCTCCTTCAAGTAAAACCTGCTGCTCTCCTTTTTTAGGGGAGAGGGAGAAGATCCTTCTCTGGAACTCTGTCTGGAATAAACCCATATTTAAACTCACTTACTGGGAAGAAAGGCCCTGGACAGCTACATACATATCCTGCCTATAACTGCAGAGGAGCTATGTCACTTCTGCATGGTCTAAACCCAGACATCTTCCCTGTTTTGGTCATGTTTCCCATAACAGTAGCTTAAAGCCAGCTCCTACAATTGGCAGAATTTCAAACCCTTTCACACTACATTTGCCTGATTTTAAACAGCACTGAGCCGTGTAGTGAAGATACAGCCCAAATTTCAAGCCCTTTCAGGAGAGTCTACAATGAACAGCTGACCAGGAATATAACAACATTATGACACTACTTAAATTCCTCAAGAAAAACACAAACCAATGTTTTTTCTCAATCATTACATAGACTACCGTATTTCAAGATTTAACATCGTTCTGATTCACAAGCAATGCAGAAGGCACAGAGAAAAACAATAGTTCTGCCAGGTCTGCTCTGGTCTGGTTTGTGTTCTTTTTGGGACTGTGTCGTTCAGAGTGATGAACTGCCCACTGCTGCTGAAGATGTTGCTTCAGGAAAAAACACTGTGGTTTTAGTCCTTTTCATCTCAGCAGAGGTCACCCTGAAAGATGCATTGAAGAAACAAAACAAAAGCACATCTGATGTAATGCGCTTGACTACTGAGAAGGAAAAGCCTCCCAAGCTTGAAACAAAGCCTCTAGCAAAAGATTTCTGTGTGCCCTGTGGCACACACAGCCATCAGCAATTTATTACTTTAAAAAAAAAGCTAAGGGAAGGCTTTGGATAAATTGCATTTTGCTACCAAACAGTGACTTCATTTGCTTGGGAAAAAAAAAAAAAAAGCTACTATTCTCATTTATAAATTAAGATATGGAGAGGTTACTGTCCCACTCCTCTAAAGACTACATTTTGTGTATTCCATTTTACTCCCCAGTTCCCAAATGCAATTGTGCAAATAGCTTAACCTTATGCACTGAAGTCAACAGCATCATCCATCTGCTTAGTGCCAAACACGAACAGTTCATACTTCTGCTGCAGCAGAACTCAGAAACCAACCTGAAAATCAGGCTTTTTTTCTTCAAACTTGATGAAACTCTGACCAGTGCTGAACTCTGCAGGGCAAGGGGACTGTTAAGGCTGTTCTAATAACCCATCTTGGAGACACAAAATGACACAGTAGCAGAGCAGAGAAAGGAACCCAGGATTTTTAACTTTTTCTCATTTCAGACTGAGTCTTTGATTTCTTAGACCTATATGCCAATGGAGTAGTTTGTTAAGCTGATTCAGTCCTGATCCAGACATTTGAATATGAATCTTACTCTAGATCTTCGCTGAAGCTGCTTGAATTAAGCTCAATAAGGGGCATGAAAAACACAGAGTAACAAAATCGTACCACAGGTCCCTAAGCCAAATTCTTACTGATTCTTACGGGACACTTGAAAAGCTGAAACCCTAATAAAGAAAAGACATGGATGCCATATAAGCAGTATACATTTAATAACCGAATTCTCTTAAAAATTTGTTATTAACCCAATTTTAAAATTTGAATGTATGAAAATACATTCTGCAGTCTGTGTGCACATGCTGCAAAAAGCTACCTGATACCAAACAGGGCTGTCTGAGGCAATGAATAGCAATCATTTACAGAGAAGGTGATGAGAAGAAATGCCACCCAGCATTTCTGGAAGAGGAGACTCACAATCCATGGGATCATCTCCCTGGAGCTCCAAGGGCTTCACACTTCTTTTTCCATGGTTTTCTAACTCAAGCCTAGAGCAAGGATATGTCCTTTCTACACAGTAAAGCCTGGTCTGAGGAGGCAACGGGCAAGGGGCGCTAAGCAGGACCCTTTCATTGCCAGTGGTTATAAGACAGAGCACAATTACACAGTGTAGCAATGTATCACAGCAACAGTGGACAATATAGAAATCTTGACATATAGAATATCATTAATATATTATTATTAATTATTCTATTATAGTATTAATAGAAATTTATACTATAGATGACCGTAACATTCTTAAGCAAGCAAAGATTACAAAATTAAATTCATAGCCCTTTCAAAAATATTGTTTTCCAATAGGAACGCCAAAACTTTCAACCTTAGCACTTCATTTTAGTATAAATACTAGTTAAAAAGTAACCAAATACCAGCAGCTCTTCTCCCCTTCTTTTACTGAAAAATCAACTGTGGAAAAACATGCACAAGGAACACATTTGAATTCTTATGAAGAAAAGTGGAGAGCACTTCACTCCCGTAGAAAAATGTGGACAAATGGGCTATTCCTTGCAAAGATTTATAAATCAGTTAGAGATTGTTGTCATACCAGACTTAAAACAATGTTACCACACTTAAGAAGCTCAAGAATGTTTTCGTGTGAGCACAGAACTTTTCTACACATAATGCAGCTCTGCTAACAGCCACCAGCCCTCAAGTGGAAGCCCTTGGAGAGGTATTACCTGGAAAGCCATTTATCTTTTTCTTCAATTTGCAAGCAAACACCAACACAGAGAGCCATTAGAGAACAAGTGCTCTCTGGATGCTGAAAATCAATGGAGGAAAATTAAAAATCAACAAAGCTCTCACATACAGCCTCTTAAATGAAATGGCCTGTGATCCAGTCAATCCTAGTTAAGAGGAGAGTAAAATAAATTCTTAATCAAGGATGAGCTGTAGTGAAACGTCTTATCGTATTTATATTGAATATCATACATATCCAGCTATAATTTGTGTCATTAGGATATAATCTGATAATAAAGATACTCATAGTGCATAGAAAAATTAAGAAATTATTTTTAGCACTCACAGTTCTAATGGCAGACCAAAGGTTTATGCTTCAAGAAGGATGATGACATGTGAATGAATGGACACAAGCAAACGTAGCAGCAGTTTAGTACAATATTTTGATAAATGCCCTTTCACTTACATCCTCAAGAATAAATCCACCTAATTTACACATCTGGGTATTCAGCTCTTTACTGAACTCTTTAGGTCAGCTGAGCTAACAGCACTGAGAGGAATACACAGCCTGTGATGCTCTTCCATGTTGCTCAGAGCCATGGAGAAACCAAAAATTAAAAAAAAAAAAAGGTAAAAATATTTAAAAGATTTGTCTATGCTGTTTTATCTACTAATTACTGTCACCCATGAACCAGTCAAACCACTGCTCCTGAGAGCAGTGATCAAGTATTGATATAAAGATGTCAACAGAATGCAATGTCACCACTCTCTTACCTTGCAGTGAACATGCAACAACGGGAGGTATGCTAATAAAACAGGAGATCCCTCAGCAAGGCAATTATTAGCCACCCTAATGTAGCAATTTCCCTGTGATGTAATAGGTACAGTACAACTAAGCAGTTTTGTCCTACATGTAACGAAATAATCTTTATTGATTGAATTCATTTTCCGTATTATTTCTGATTGAGGAAAAGGTCACTGTTTCTTTTTGTGATAATTCTCCACCATGGCAAGAAGAGAGAAGACGAAAGGATTTCCTTAAATCCTTCCTAATTTGCATTATAAATACGACTTCTGTGAGGAAAGAAGAATTACGAGGTGAAAAATAAACAGAAATGAGAGACCTCACACCCAAGGCATCTCTCCCCA
>JAYRBT010000139.1:62605375-62640032 GCA_036023395.1 Myiotriccus ornatus | reverse complement strand
CTGCTCCTGAGAGCAGTGATCAAGTATTGATATAAAGATGTCAACAGAATGCAATGTCACCACTCTCTTACCTTGCAATGAACATGCAACAACAGGAGGTATGCTAACAAAACAGGAGATCCCTCAGCAAGGCAATTATTAGCCACCCTAATGTAGCACTTTCCCTGTGATGTAATAGGTACAGTACAACTACGCAGTTTTGTCCTACATGTACTGAAATAATCTTTATTGATTGAATTCATTTTCCGTATTATTTCTGATTGAGGAAGAGGTCACAGTTTATTTTGGTGATAATTCCCCACCATGGAAAGAAGAGAGAAGATGAAAGGATTTCCTTAAATCCTTCCTAATTTGCATTATAAATACGAATTCTGTGAGGAAAGAAGAATTACGAGGTGAAAAATAAACAGAAATGAGAGACCTCACACCCAAGGCATCTCTCCCCATTTGCTTACAGCCTGTTCAGCAAATAGCACTGGTACTTCTAAACTAACACCAAGGATGGTGGAGGAAACCAAGTGCATCAGTTTTGACTGAGAACAAGTCAAGTGTAAAGAAGATCAGGTCTCCAACTTATCTCTCCTTTTGCTGCAATTGCTTCTAAGTGGATGTGCAAGAATACTGCATGGCACCATGGAAGGGACTGACTGGTTTGCAATAGGACGAGGTGGACATGTCCAAGCAATGAAGATGCTAACTACTCCAGAAGATCAGAGCAGTCTGAGCCTTTGATAAGGTCATGGAATTCCCTGTTAATTTTTGTGTCGTAGTCCCAGCTGAGACTCTTTGAGTGAATAATCCATATTTAGGTGTTGTTGAACCAACCTCTGCTTCCAACCTTAGCCAGACAAATCTGGGCAGAATATGGTTTCTCTTTTCCTGTACTTTCAGAGAAGAATCAGTACTTCAGGCTCTGCTGTGAAACTCCTTTTACTCAGGATAATAGCTCCAACCAAAGCACATAATCCCTCCACTGTTACCTCTTCTGTTGGGGCTGTTTTCATGACCAGCAAATGAAGTTCCTCATCTATGCCCAGCACTGGTGATGAAATTACTTGACCTTCTAGAAACATACACACTTTGAAAACCTTTTCACAGACCTTTCATCTTTATCTTGTACAAGGACTTACTATTTTTCAAATTGTTTGCAAGCTGCTGGGCATAAAAAGCCTTTCATGGTCACCATCTTAGTGTGAGAGTGCTAAAAATGTGAGCATCATTGAAGTGTTTTACCAGAAAGTACAAACTTTAAACTGTCCAAAGTGTTACACCTAATAGGTTTATTATAATCATGAAGACAGATGGAACAGCATATCTGAACACAAACATAACAAATTTAGGACTACATACATCTGCAGAATTAACTGTTCAGGATATTTTTTGGGTAGTCACAGTGTTCCAGAAAATTATCAAAATGAAAATTGGCAGTTTATTTTTCCAGAATAAAGACCAGTTCCACTGGTGACTCAGGAAATCTTAGGTGACAAAGTAGAAATTTTTAATAGGTAAGAGAATAGAAGTTAAAATACAAACTGTACTTTAACTTTTTGTTTTCACTTTTGAGGTTTAAATTTCAAGATGGTTGGGAGAGAGAGAGAGAGAACAGCTCAGGGCACCTTTACAGTAAAGCTTGAGAAAAGTCATGAGAAATCACAGCAGATTTTCTCCAATTAAAAAAGGCAAAGGTAAAATGGCAGTTGTCAAAACCCTGACTACGTTGCTTGCTCTTCCCTAGTAAGGCTCATTTGATTGCAACTTGACTCATCAGATGTTGTTTTAACACCTCCTGAGATGCACAAAGTTGATGTCTGTGCTTCCCTGAAGACAAGAACATATTTTTCAAGGCTCTAGACTGCCAGCCGCACTGCAGTGAAACATATGCTGTCCTCTTACTTCAGATAATAAATGGCTTCTCTTTCGTTCAGCGATTCAGCCACTGAAACAAATTATTTTGTCTCCTGAGACTTTTGAAATGAGTGAGATCTCTGCAAACAGGCATCAACTGCATTGTGTTTACTGGGTAATATACTTCTAACACGGGGCTAGATTATTCCAGCCAAGCTGTGGTAATTCAGATGGCTTTTGTAAGCAACAGCTGAGGTAATCAGTTGTGACTCTGCTATTCCCAACAGCAATCCTTATGGAAAGACTATAAATATTGCATACCCACCATTAAACATGATGGACAAATATTGACAATATACTGTATTCTGAAATGCTCAGTAAGTAACCTCATTCCCAAAAGACAGCACCATTTACATAGAGCTTTTCAGACTGAGTAACATATCTAAGATTACAAAGACATCTGGTGACATTCCTTTTAGAAATCTGGAGTACTGACATCAGTCACCAGCTCAATCCCATGTGGCACTACGACTCCTTGTACTGTCATTCCCTGGCATGGAGAGCATTTCATCTGAATTATGGGATCTTCACATAGAACTAGTCTCACAGCAACCATCATCACACTGTATTTGGAAGCCACTCATCACCACAGTGCACTCAATCCCCTCATCCAGATCATTACTATCTTCATCAGTGATCTGGATGAGGGGACCACAGAATTACAGAATACCACGTTGGAAGGGACCTCAAGAATCATCTGGTCCAACCATTCTTGGCAAAACAGTGCACTTTCAGTAAGCTGGCAGGTGACACCAAGTTGGGCAGGAGTGTTGGTCTGCTGGAGGGCAGGAAGCCTCTAGAGATGGATCTGGAGAGGTTGGATCAATGGGATGAGGTTCAACAAGACGAAAGTGCCAGGTCCTGCCCTTGTGACCCCTGCATGAGGGACTTGTGTCCCTGGCACTTAGGGACATGGTCTGGTGGTGGCATTGGCACTATTAGGCCTACGGTTGGGCTTGATAATCCAATATCAATTACTCTGTGATTTTATGGTACTCCTGAATGAACTGGGGATTCATATCCTGAAGCTATAGAAAGGGAAGAAGTGAGTTTACAAAGAGATTTGGACAAAATAATGCCAGTACATTTCTTTGTCCAAAGGAAAGAAATAACACATTACGAAGCAGAGCACCAGATTGAGGTGATTCTTGACCAAAACTCCACCTGGATATGCAATTTTGCATCTAATGTACAACTCCCTCAGCTTCCAGTGCTGCAGTCATTACCAGTGCCAGTGCAAGGCTGCCCAGCAATACAGGGTGAGCTTAATGCTGCTGCTGCTCCTGGGGTGAGGGTACCAGGAAAAGCCTCTTCCAGGCTGATCTGCAACTGGAAGGGTGGGAGGAGAAAAAGAGGAATGGAGCAGAAAGAAGGTGGAAAGGAAAGCTGGAGGAAGAGACACTATTGAAACACATTTTTGGAGCTTTCAAACAAGCAAAGTGGGGAGAGACATGCCATTTCTAGCAGCCCACTGCTCCCATAAACTCACTACAACCACAAGGAGTAAAAGAAAACCAGGTCACAGTGATGTCAGACCTCCCCAGGTTATTATTGCAGTTCTCTCTATCTGGAAAATCAATACTCAAAACACATGAAAGGCCAGATTGCAGCACTGTACACTGCTAAACAACAGCCCTAGATGAAAGGTCATCAAGCTGGAGTACCTCTGATTACCATATAATGTACTACAACAGAGCTGAGCAAGCCTAAATTGGAGGTTTCCACCTGGTTTTTATGGTTCCTTAAGAAATGAAAATAAGCTGGAAACTCAAACTCTTCAGGGGAAAAGTACAATAGCATCTTACTGTGCAACCATCAACATATATTTAACTGAATTAAAAAGTAAACTGAAAATTTATTGTTCATCCTTATATTATTCTTCATTTTTCTAAGATCTACTGAAATGTCTACAGCCTTGAGAATAGACCTTTTGTGGAGATTTCTGGTAACAGCCACAGTAGATGTCACTGCCAGTTTACAACCACAGTGTTCTTTGGGAATAATTTTGTTAGCTGAAGCTTCTGAACTGATCTGCAGAGAAGACAGAAAGGGGGACTTTAGCATTCTGCCACTGCATCACTTGCTGATTTTAAATAAATTTATTTTCTGCCATGAACATTTAGAGATTTAGCCTTTCTCTGTTTTTTTTTTTTTTCTGGGTGATATTTAGCTTACATTTCTGAACATGGCTTATATGCCATGGGAGGAGACAGAGCAGTGTCAAGGAACAGCAAAGTGTCCAACCTCAGCCACTGACAAGCTGCAGTAGTTTCTTCAGTCAAAGAGAGCAGATGAGAGAGGGCCAAAAAGCACCACAAACAAAACCCAGTGTGCTATGTAAATGTTCAAAAGAGATAAATAACTGACAATTACCTAAATCACGGACCACTGAACACAAGAAAATAGAAAAACACTGGCACTTGTAGACCGTGAGCATCAGCCTAATGAATTTGCCTCTTAATATCTTAATTAAAAAAAAAAAAAAAAGGCAGGAAGAGGATAATCCCTTTACTAAGAAGTCAAAGAATTTGAGAAATACGTAAGTAGAGCAGAATACCTTATAACTTTGAGGTAAACTCACAGTTGTAAATATTATGCAAGTCAAAAATTTACCAGCTACCAGAGTAAAAAATGTGTAAGATTCTGGCACTTTACGGGCTATTAAAATGTCAGGGCACTTTCAGAAAAATTAAATTTTGGTCAGAAAATGCTGAAATGGCAAATGCAATGTTTTCAATGTGCACTTTAATTTTGACAAGTTTCTGAAGCCAAATACTAATTCTAATTAGGAGTATTTATTATTTTTATAAGCAAACCTTGATGTTCTTTTAAAATGCTACATTTACGAGGATCACAGTTTAAGCAAAATATTTCACTTAATCTCACTAGTTTTTCTTATCCTAGCTCCATCAAATCTTTTCCAATCTTTTTATTTTTATTTTTTCAGAATTTTTCAGAGTATTGATAAAAGTTCTGATCTTATCTTAATACAGCCATGCTTTACATGGTAACTGGTTTATAGTAGGTAAGTGTTAATAAAAAGTGAATTCTATGAATTGTGCAGAAACACAGGGCCAGTGTTTTCCAACCAAGTATCTAAAATTCAACTCCTTTTTTAATTTCTGAGTATAACTTTTTAAAGATGTAGTTCAAACTGCCTTTAACACTTCATAAAAGCTTTAAAACTTCAATTATCTTCACAGATAAGCTTTCTACAAAGTTAAGAAATTTGGCTCAGAAGTCCCGTCCTCAGTCTTAGTAGAGATATTGATGAATATTTTATTAAATTCTGTATATTAACCTATTTAATCTTCCAAAACAATGACAGAAAAAGTGTAAAAATCTACTTAGTCTTTGCTTAAACCTAATTATGATCTTACCATTGAAAATACTTCCTAATTTTCAGTCCTTCATTCTGGAAATATTAGCTATTCTGGCTTTTTATGGGTTTTTTGTTGTTTTTTTTTTTCCAAAATACACTTTCATATATTTGACTACTGATATTTACAGTATAGACAGACTTTCCACTAGCCAAAAACAGTAATAATGTATCTTTTTTAATTAATCTATTATTTTGTTGAAAGACAAAAGACTACTTTTGTGCTTCAAGCTGAGACACTGACTGACATGTGTGGCATATTATTAAATTTCTCTCATTTCTTTCCCATGCAAGTAATTTATATCTTTCTGTTTCCACATCTGTAAAAGGGAAATCTTCTAACCTCCCCAGAATTCCCAAAGCTATTAACAGGAGACACCAAATCAGCTACATGCATATAAATTTTTGAGATCTTATGGCAGAGTACAACTCACAAGTGGTTTTAATATGGTCTTACAATATACCAACAATACTGGAACGGATCATTAGTACCTCTTGAACGGCATTTTAGTCCAGAAAGGACAGTTTTACAGACTTTGTTACCTTAAGTCAAGTGAAAAGTTGGACCTTGCGATAATATGAGATGTGAGAGTTTCTGAGGAGCCTTTGGGCTTTGCAATCCCAAATCCCAGCAGAAACCCTGTATCCCTGAGCTCTCCAGAGCAAATATGTAAAAAACAGAGGCCCAGATCTGCTGTTCCTGTGCTGCAGCACCTTGAAGAGAAGAGAAGCATTTCTGAAATCTTCAGTTGCAGCAGGTAAGAGAACTGTCTTTCCTGGAGCCCACAGAAAGAACCAAGCGTGAGATACTATTATTCTCATGGACAGACTGGAACTTTTAGCCAAATCCCACTGGTTTATGCCTGCTTGCACTGCATCCCAAACAAACTGTAAAAGCACTTAAATATAAAGTGATGCAATGTGTAAAAAAATCCGTTTCTAGGCATGGCTGAATGAAACAAACAGGACGTACATTAGGACTAAAAAACTACTCCAGTGCATTTAATATCTTAAATTGATATGAGAAGTTTGCTTATTCCCATGGATCCCAGGCTGATTCCTGTAGTCATAGTTACACTGAAAGCACAGCTTTTTATCCAACTAGCAGTTGTCCAGTTTTGGCACCAAGTTACAAGATAAACACTCCACAATCCCCCAGTGCTACCTGATGCACTTCCACCGCCAGACCTTTCCAGCAGACCTCCTTGCACAGACTTACTGTCTTCTAGAAAAGAATGAGAGCATTTTAAAGTCAAATCTGAAAGCCATTTCAATGGCCAGGCTGCTAATATTCTTTAGAGGACTGAGAATAAGTTTGTAAATCTGTAAATTGTAGAGCCAGCAATTGCAGCAAAAAATAATCCTGTTCCACTTGGGACAAGGAGCTTACTTTCCTCATTTAAGTGAGAATAGAAGTACTACCATCATATTCAAATTACTATCTATGTACTGAACCAGCCACAACTGTTAAATGCTAAACAATCTTGAAAAACATATGAACATATTTATAACAATTATTTTCAGCATGCTGCAAATCTTAAAATGCTGTTCAGCACTGCAGAGATCTGATAGAAAAATGTGCATTCCTCTTGAAACGGGTTCATAAAAACACTTAGCACCTATTTAGGGATCATAGGTATGTAGGATCATATACAGACTTCAGTATTGCCATCTTAAGTTTCTAAACTAGGACATTAAACCAGACTAATTCTGTACCTTTTGCAAAACCTTACCTTGTAAGGTAGGCTGTCAAATCATGTCTTGTCACAGTGCTTTTGCACAAGGCAAATGATATTACAAGGTGTGAGGCAATGGGAAGTCAGGCTTCAGGGAGGCTCAGGATTGTGCAAGGTCATGGAAACTGAATTCAGGTCTCCTAGCTAACAGCTCCCTGATTGAATCATCCTACCACCACTGCTGAAAAGATTCATTTTATGAATGTGTTAGAGGTGTGTCAGCAGATTTATTATTATCCCAAGAATATTGTGATTTTTTTAATAGTTACATAGACAATTAGCTACATTCTTCTAAATAATATTTCAGTAATTATAATTAAACAAAAAGCTTTAATTTGGCCCAGAATCTACTTGTGATCTATAGGAAGAAGTAAGGCTCAGAAATGGAAGGAGGAAAAGCAGAAAGAGAGCGTTGAGAAGAGATTAGGAGACAGAAGGACACAAAGAAGTGATGAAAGGCTGCGAAAAATCATGATAAAAAGGTTAAGCAGAGAAATAGTAGTTAGACACAAACCAAAACAAGCTGGCAGAAGATCCCTTCTCAAAACCAAACCAACAATATTAGGGAGAATCCACCATTCCATTGATAGCAATCTACTGCTATGAAGGGACGACAGCATTACTCCCACAGATGGAAAAAGATCTGTCTCTAAAACAAGCCCCAGAGAGGCCACCATCAAGTAGCTTCAGAGGTGAACTTAGCTGAATGTAAGAGATTCCGGTTTCCAGGAGAAAGAATCTTTCTCTGCCTGACAGAAACACATACTGTGTAAAAAAAAAAGAAAAAAAAAATCCTGTTATATCTTTTCATGAATTTTTTCTGACTGTGTTCAAATACATGGGTGCAAGCTGCATTAGAAGGGTACAATTAAAATACATTTGCCACACAGGTTCTGGTTTTTCAGTAGAGGTTTGCTGCTGCGGCAGGGGGCCTTGGCTACTGAGAATCAGGGCTCATTTCAGGTTTAGAAACAGGTAAGCAAAGTTACATTCATCCCTTCTAGTAAATGCCACAAAGAGAGTGAAATAAACAAAATCAATGGAATACTGAACTTCCACATTAGTTTAGAAGTCCTGTATAAACGCTTGTGCCACGACAGCCAGATTGCAGCAGCTGACTGGTTTAAGCACCAGTTTTACTCCTGGCAGGGCAGGGGCCAGCAGCCCCGGGGATCCTCAGTAGGGTGAGCACGCTGCCAGCCCTGCAAAATGGCCATGGCAACAATTTCAACCCTGCTCATTTCCACTGTGATTCCATGCCAGCTCTGGGAAAAAAAATCCTGCTGCACGTCTGCTGCTGAGAGAGCCAGAGGAGGTTGTGTGGTCAGCACAAGTGAAGGGAAGTCGAACTGCTACAGTGAAGAGAAGCAGCATTTGACACATCAGTAGACTGGAAAATGCCAGCATAGCATGAAGCGTGGAAGCTGTGACTCATGCTGCCATTCCATCACCGGGGAAATGAGAAGGAAACACACAGGTCTCCAGGAGATGCAGAAGATCCATCAGCCAGCATGATGAATATGTTTCAAACACACTACGCCATTATTTTTGGGCTGTCTGGGAATATGCCTACTGTATAGTGTCCTTGCAGACCCTCCTGAACGGTATTACTGATCTTTCTTCAAATACTGTTTAGGAGTTTTCACATAACCTCCTTAACATGGACCCATGGGTTAATTGTTCTTGTGGTTAGACTGAATTAAGATGAAAGAGTTCCAAATTTCGTCCCTTCTGCAACACAGAATCTTGATAGAGCCTCTAGGCACGTTGTGATGTTCAGTAAATAATGAGACAAAAGTAATCTCAACACACACGATAATTGCAATTAATATAAATAGTCTACATTAATCACAGAAAACCCTCATTTTGCATATGCCAGTTCAGCAGAAACCTGACTCTGTTCTATAGTCTTACCTGTACCCATTTCATCCAAGTATACTGGGCATCCAGTTAATACTTATTGAGTACCGTAAGATGTTTGTTCCTAATCCTTTACCACTTCCTCTTTACAACGAGCTTTTCTCTCTTTTCTCCTCATTCCTTTTGCAAAGATTCAGCTTTGCTAATGCAACCACGTCTTCCTTTCTGGTTTTATGTGCAACAGAATTCTCGCAGATTCAGTGACTTTCTATTCACTCTTCACATGGACACCTTCTCATTTGGACACTATTCCATATATTATGATTTGCCTCTTTCTCATACTTAATTCTGCAAGTTCCATACTGCAGTTGGATAATATTCTCATGAGAATGTATAGCCCTAAAAAAAAGGTGTGCATGACCCTCATAAATACCGATCAGAAGGCTGTTGTACCTCTTGCTAGGACACGAGAAGTTCTCTGCCATGCTGGAGGAAAGCCTTGTTCAGGTCTTGCTCAGGTCTGGAGACCTAGCACAGAAAATTCTGGTTGATTAGTTGAGTTTGGTTTTCCCCTTAGTTGATATCTTAAGAAGAGAAGGATTTCAGAAGTACTTTCAGGCCAGTGAGCACATGGACAGGCTGAACAAGGGAAACATGCAACTTACCTAGTGTCCTGCACAGCAAATCCACACACCCTCCCATTTTCTCTGGCATATGACTCAGATTTAAAATTGGACATAAGATTTTAAATTTTAAAATAATGAACTTTGAATTGACAGCCTGGTCCAAATTTTGTAAAATTACCCTTTTTTTCAGACATAGTAAATCAAAATCCCAGAGCTTTATACCCCTCTAGTGTAGAACATTGAGTGTTCCCACTTCAGATTTCTCTGACCACCCAGTCCCTCAGCAGCACACTGAGGGCAGCCTCAGACATGCTTTCTGCTATGTGCTCTTGATTGACTATTCCTATTTCTCCAAGCAATGACCCCTGCTCATCATAATAGGAAATAAAACCTTGCTGAAAATACGATGCTTGGATTCCTTCTCCTTCCAGAATTACTGGGAGGGAAATGGATGTCTCTCAAGTGCAGAATCATATGCACAGTGGTCTCTTAACACTTGCTCAGAGGTCTTTTCCATTTTCACATAAATCTTTTTTATGTTGTACTCCCACCAACTAGTAATTTTATTTTTGGCTTCACTACAGTAAACTTAATTTAACATTATGGCTTTTTGGTAGTTGTTGGTCTGCTTTTATGACTAATGAGTTTTAGACAGGAAATTCATAAAAACAGAACAAAAACATCTATAATAAGCATGCAGTAAAGACAGGTCTATTTTTCCTTAGAGCAATTGTATGCCTGAGCACAAAAGAATGCGAAAGTTGCACATTAGGCTACAAAATCACCATGGAAGGTCAATCACAAAACTTTAATTGAGATCTCCAAGCATCAAATGAATGACAGGATAGAATAATAACACAATGTCTGTTCCAGTGTGCAGCCGTTCAGCCCACACACCCTCTACCTTGAGCAGTTATCCTACATACTGTGGCAAACCCACATGCTTCTCATGGCTGTCACTCGTATTGTTAGTCAGGTTTGTTGGATTGGTGTTTTTTTGTGGGTTGTTTTCTTTCTTTTTTAAATGAAGTGCAGCTTTTAATCACAGTGTACTTCAGGTGCTGTACTACAGAATATTTCTAGGCTCAAAGAGAGAAGAATTGACACAAAAAGTTTTAGAGGCAGCTTCAGACTGCATGGTTCAATATTTCAGCAGACATCGTGCAAAAAAAGTATTCAAAGACAAAGATGTATCTTATCAGTGAAATCTGGGGATTCTTTTCTAGCTCTGCATATACAAGAACAGGATGGAGAAATGCTTAGAAAATGTTTGCAACATTTTTATGGAAACCAAACCAAACCTTTCTCTGTCACACTATGTAGAAAAATGCATTCGTAGTCTACTCGTTAAGAGAGAGGGTATACTCAAATATAACAGTAACACTGCTGCTACCTTTGACTTATTGGAAGGGTTACATAGAGTTACAATACGAAAATTACATAGGAGGCACATATTTTTTATGCAGCTCCCTTTACACGCAAAGGGTAAAAAAGCCCTGGTCTCTCAACCATAGCAGAAATCAATCCAACTGGAAAGCTTTGGTTCCTAGCCTCCATTTATCCAGTAAATAGCTCAAATACTTCTCTAATAGCCAGATTCCTAGTGATTGTTCCATTCATGGTTTTAATTTTCAGTTGTTCCACTCTCTGTTTTTCAAAGCTTTACCCTACTTTTTCCACGTTTACATACTCATACCCCATCAAACAGCATCCATCAAATCCTCCCCCTGCATGGCATGGTTTTGGTGGTGCTGGATGAACCTCTGCTGGGGACAGTGACTCCAGTTAGCAGCTCAGTGAAAGCTCTGACTGTTTTAACCTATTGAGTTGCACTTGCAGTTCTATCAAGCTTCCTGGTTGTCAACCAGGCAACTGCCCATCAGCTATGTGTGAATAAAATCTGGTATTTCTGCCCCAGATTGCCTCTAACAGCAATCTACCTACTAGCAAAGTGTGGGTGGGCAAAAAGAAGAAATTGATTCCTGGGCATACTTCTGGTAGTGTCTGGAAATTGTGAAGACAAACTGAACAGGCCTATACAGAATTCTCAAGCAAAATGATGCAGTCAGATCACATTAGTGCTCTGGTGGTGCATCACAAGTATAAAACTGAATGGTGACACTGCTTATAAGGAGAGAATGCATCATGGTAGAGAATACAACACATATTCTGCAATTTCACAGGGAAACCTTCCTGAAGTAACTACTCACCTTCTCGTAAGGAATATTCCTTAGTTCACTGCTAATAAAAGTGCAAGATAATTCTCCTCTCTATGTTGGCAGATGTTCTGGAATGGTCTCTAAGGAAACTGATACTTCAGTAGAATTATTCTTTACAAGTAAACGTAGTCATACTGCATTTTGACAACTTCCACTCCCAGTTGTTCTGCTCTAAAAGACAAATGTCAAAATGATGTAGGACTGCATTTACCTGTAAGTGCTTACAAACATTGCTCAAGCCAGTTGCATCTCGGGAAATGCTTTTATAGCTGTGGCAAATACCCTTCTGTGATGTGTAATTCATACCATTTTAAATTATCAGGAGTTAAAATACTGTATAAGATAGCCTATATCCTTAATACTATCTCAAGTGCTCTGCATTGTTTGTCAAACACCTAAGCACGTTTGTCATCTTGCCTTTTAGTTTGGAAAAACATGCAGCCATTGGTTATTGTGACAGCTTGGAAACGCAAGTGTTCAACCCATTTAACTAATAAGTTGGTGTAAGCAAAATCAACATTTATTTTCTCTTAATATGAAAAGCCTGAATATAAACTGCTCATATGAACCTGTTTTCCAAAGGCATATAAATGGAAGAATGGATGCACCAGTTGCACTAGCATGAATTAAAATGAAAATATGCACCGAATGCGGGGGAAAAAAATCAGTATGCTCATTCAACTTCTCCCCAGCAACATTATATAAACAGAATTAAGGCAAATATGTAACTTCTGCATCCACATCCAACAGCATACCTGCCCTAAAAAAAAATTAAATATTTTAAATATTTCGTTCATACTTTAGTTCAGTGAAACTGAATTCTGCTAACTTTTTTTTTTTTTTTTTTTGGTAGAAAGAATTTACTTTGTTCATCTGACTCCAGACTGACACCAGGGAAGCCAAAATCCCATACTCCACAAACCACGTGCATCACTTCCAAATCACAATTACAATACTGTTTTGGAAAACAGAGATTATAAATCAAATTATTTCCCCCACATGGTACATTATGGGATTCCTGCACCATTCTATGGTAAGGGCATACAGTAATTACTGAAAAGGGGATAATTACATAAAATGGGTTGTCTAAAGTGCAGGAACATCCCTTATCACTGCACAGCACTTCAAGGCCTGCGCATGGTAAAACTATTTTATTTCACACATCAATGAAAAAGTGCTTCAAAAGGAGAACTCAGCATCAGACAGCTTACATAGAAGAACTCACCTTCTTTACTCTATGACTTTCCAAAACCATATCAGAATAACAGTTCCAGTATCTTTAGTTGCAG
This sequence comes from Myiotriccus ornatus, assembly GCA_036023395.1. NCBI lineage: Eukaryota > Metazoa > Chordata > Aves > Passeriformes > Tyrannidae > Myiotriccus > Myiotriccus ornatus. The sequence goes on along the minus strand of JAYRBT010000139.1, from coordinate 62,627,018 downwards.
GTTTATATTACACTAAAATCAGAGAGAATGCAGAGCATATATTAATGAATCCTCAGGAAGTGTGAACTCCTAATTACAGTGTTACCTTGCCTATTACTCCATTGTTTCATAGCATTTAGAGGAATTCCATGGTCATTTACGGGTAGGTGAAAATGTTTTCTACTTGTGCAGCTGACTGACTGCGATCCAGCTCTGAATCACAAATAATACAGCCACAGTTCACAAGTCCATCCCATGATTTCACCAGAAAGGCCCATTCAGAGCAATACACAAAGCCCTCTACAGCTCTATCCTCAGAGATCTGTCATCATTTCTTGTCAAAACTGGAGTTTATAGCTTGAGTCCTGTGGTAACCGCAGCAACACAATTTCTTCATCAGAGTTCTGCTGCTTTCAGCCAGGAAAAGGTACAGACTGAATGAATTCACCTCAACTGTCAAAAGATTGTGTAGCCATGACTTTGATACAACTCCTTCCTGATTCAGTTTAGACCTATGAACAGTACTCATCACAGCTTTTTCATAGAAGGGTAAGAGAAAAAAGGAATGTGCCACTTTTTGCATGGATTTAGTGGGGTTTATAAATTATTCCCATACTTCTTCCAGCTACTTCACAGCCCCCACTATTCCTATATTTTACCTTATAATTTTGGGGTTTTTTTCCTTTCATACAGCACTATGTGAAAAGGATGCCGTAGTACTTTTTGCATCTGCTCGTGTACTTCTTCATCAACAGCATTATAATTCTGTTGAATTTCAACTTCTTAAACAGTGGGGTAGGGAAGATAAGGAGTATCACCTTTTTTTCTTTTCAATACATCTTAAGAAAAAGCAAACTAGAGTAGTTCATGGGGAATGAAAACTTCCAATACACTTTCACATTTGCTGTATAAAGTTCACTTCTTAAGTCCACTGCTCTGTACAGTACAACTGCAGCTCACAGAGTGGAGGCAAGTTGACTGACATGTAGGTCACTCCAGGAGCTGTTATACCAGCAGATATGAACTGAAGAAATAATGTCAGTCCAAGACCTGCACTGGAGTCCTCTAGCAAATACTGAATTTAATTGCACTCACAAACAAACAAACAAAAAATGTTCTGTCTTATGCTGGCTTAGCAAGGATGGAGTTAATTTCCTCACTGGCAAGTGCTCCAGCCACCCCACACAAGTCAAAGAAGGCAAAGGTGGGGACTGGGAGAAAGAAGAACGTCCCATGGTAGAAGAAGATCAGATTTGAGACCACCTAAGGAATCTGAAGGTACACAAGTCCATGGGATCTGATGAGATGGATCCGAAGGTCCTGAGGGAACTGACAGATGAAGTGAGCGAGTGGCAGTGTGATACTCAGTTGCCATGACCCATCTCTTGTATGTCTTTGTAGGAAGCCTCAGCTAGACTCTGTTCAGATCCAAAATAGTTACAAAGGTACTTGCAGGAACTTCATAAGACAATTCAACCTTATTCTCATAAGTACAAAGAACTATGATTTTAACAATAGTAACTGCCTGAAGATACCTGCATTTCTCCTTTGATTTAGAGGAGCAGAGCTTGACCAGATACCTATATTGCACAGAGCTAAAATCAGGTGTGGTTAATGCTCTGATGACATTGAGGTGGAAATGATGAGCATTAAATGGGCAATATCAGTTCTTCCACAGATGAGGACTGCAATGAGTAAATGGAATGAAATCATAGAACGATATTTAATATGCAAAGTATTAAAAAATCCCATCAATGTCTTATCTTTGCCTTCATGCACATTCCCAGTCCCTAAATGCTAAGTGGAATTACTTATGCTTTAAATTTAAAGTGCATGCTCAGTTCCAGTATGCACAGTCAGCAACCCAGTTCCTCTTTTCAGCACATTTCAAAAGAAGTGAACTGTTGAAGAAAACGCACACCATAATGATCTGAAGGCTGGTAACATCAGGAATGAGTGAAAACCTGCGACTTCTGCACGGCTTAGAAAAGGGAGTCAGAACTCTGAATGGTCTATTCCACCCCAGTGCAACTGTGCTGAAATGAATGGACAGGGATATTCTTCCAACATCCTAAATAACTTTGGTGAGGTCAGCTGCTAGTCTTTGTGTCCTAATTAATTGCCTAGTACCTAAATTTCCCATTACAACTGACAAAGCTCTTACAGCATGACGACTTCCCTCTTACCTTTCTTGTGTGACTGCAACACCTCCAAGACCAGCCTGAAGCTGTTGGCTAAAGCAGTAACTCCAGTGTTTTCATGATTTTTGTATCACATATGCATGAATGTATGTACATTTGCATGTATAAATATATCTCCCTCTGGCATAATTTACAGGCCCTAGAAATCCTTTCTGCTCTGCTGTTTTTGTTGTTTGCGCGTTACTGAACAACATCTTTGTAGAAGCAAATCTCAGAATAAAAATAGCATATCTAATGAATCAAAGGGACTTTCTGTCAGAAGGATTTCAATATGATATTAGTTTACTAAGCAGGGTTTGTTTAACTAGGAACTTCAACTTGTGAAATTGAGTAGAATATAGATTTTTCTAAGATAGGGTTAACATGAGTTTTATTGTAAACACTGGTGTGTCCTTCAGGTTTGAAATCTTACTGTTTTGTCAGACAACTGGCATAACCATACTGTCTCTGATCCGTTCCTGGGCAGGCTTTGATACTGTAGCTACTTGAGCTAGTAAAAATCCTCCACAGGGCTCTCATCCAGCTCATCCTTTTAGCCTTTATTCAAGAAACTGAGATGCATAAAGATTTTGTTTTTATTCTTTTGAACTTGAAATCATCAGTAGATTGTATGTTTAAGATATACAGTCTGAAGAAACTTTGTGCTTGGTGGTAGTTCCACTTCAAGAAAAAAAAAAAATTCTGGCTTTGCAGCAGATTAAAAATATATCACTGAGCTCAGACACAGCATAGTTTGGGCACAAAAACTCCAGTGACAACTTCAAGAGAAATAAAATATGTACTTAATCATTCAGGCAGTCTCGCTGAGTTCCACTGATGTTTGATTAAGCAAAACAGACAGACAAACACAACTAACATTGTCCTTCCAAGCAGTGGCCACTGCCTGAAATCAGTGCTTCTGTATTACACTGGAGTTAATAGGCCCTTATCAAGAGAAAATCCTTATTTCATGGAAGACCTACTGTGCTTGTGTTATTCACATTATATTTCTCAATTCTTGCTGTTTAAATCAGGGGCATTTTGCCAACATAGAAGGGTGGTTATTGTGGGGTTTTTTCTCATAATCACAGTTCCTGTTGCTTCTAATATAACATCCACTGTAAATACACTCAGTGGGTCAATTTTGCTCTCACTTATAAGGTCCACTCAGTCTTTAATGAAAAGCTGTTTGGTTTGGTAATGATGCAGGAACACTTTTTAAGAAAGAGATTCAGGGAGAGGGGTTTGCGTTTTTTTTTAATTAAGGTTTTATGCAGGATAAACAAGATTCTCAATGACAGCCTGCCCAATCCCTATATTTTATATTAAGGAACATGCAAAGAACCTTGTGCATAAAGGATGAAGAGGCTGAGTGTTAGTCCCAGAATCTGCTAGGATGTGTGAAAACTGACAGAATTTCCTTTTTCATTTCCATGGAAAACTCCACATAATCTTGACTGCCAGGAGTCAATGCCCTCAAAAGTTTTCAGTGATCATCAAGGCACTTTTTTCTTCCTATATTATTCAGGTAAAATAAATATCCCCCTTCCATATGTCACAAATGCACCTGAGGTGATCTGCAACACTGTGAAAACCACTCCCCTAAATTTTGAAACCTGTAAAACACACTTTACACAGAAGTCATTTTTTTGCCACATACCTTTTTTTTGTTGGTGGGACAAATGTAGAAATTGTCAATAACAGTGGCAATCCCAGGCTGTAGATTCAACTTTGTGTATAATGTCCCAAAATCTGAAGACCTGAAAGAAATCAAACATCTGTAAGTGTTCTCTTCTAAGGGGTTCAGCATCGAAACTCTGCAAAAAAAAGCCTTGCTTTGTGGCACTAACTATTCATTTTCAATGTTTCTAAGCCATCCTTTTGTTCTTTTCAGTGCTCATTAGCTACTTAAAGAAACCAGCCACTATTAAGTATATTATTCTAAGTTTGAAAAAACCATGGCTAGTTCTGTCTGTCTTTTGCAGTTCTGTGCAGTGCTAAGGGGTTTTTTTCTGTGCAGTGACAGAAGCCCAAAATGTACACCTTTCCATCACCACCCACAAGGTGGGAAAAAAGAGCCATGAAGAGCACAGGCTCATTGGCAAGTACTAACAGCACCTCCTCAGCTATGCAGAAAAAGAAGAGCTGACTTCAGAGCTTGCTGTTGCGTAAGAGAAGAATTTGGCCTGCAATCTGGAAGACTCACATTGGACCTCTGCCAGAATCAGTACTTGATAAAGGTATCCATCCACTCCTCCAGCTCTTTTTTAGAGGATTGCTGAATTTTGAATGAATAAAACCAAAGTCAGTGCTTGGCCATCAATATGTCACACACACATCTATGAGTATTTCAAATGTGAGCACTCTGATGAATTTGTTTCATACTCCTGAAAAATCTGCAGTAAAAAATGGCATCTCATTTGTATTGCCAACGTCCATTATAAAAAGAACAGACAAGTAAAATGTTAGTATAAGAAAATGTTGGTGGAATTCAAAGGAAGTCACATTCAAATTTAAATCCCTTTGGATGAAACCTTGCTTGTTCTATTTAGGATCAAATTGTATCATGCACTTTTTCCCTATTTAGAGTTATTCATTTTGCATTTGGAAATGGACTCAGACATGTAAGGCACTTCACCAAGAAGCACTCCCTAGGGCAGAGAGTTGGTGTAAGGACTTCCACACTATACCCCTTTCTTTTGACTGCAAAAACAATCTCCTTTACAAACAGGGCTGAAGGTACCCTGCCCAGTACCTCTGCATAATTCTGGGAACATGCAACAGCTCTCCTGTCTAAGAGAAGGAAGAGGAGACCTCTGTCCCTTCCAGTGTGACACTGAGGATTGCCTGTGCAGTGATTTCTGCCCTATAGCCCCAGTTCTACCACATTCATTTCTCTGAGGTGAGCTGTCCTTGCCCAGGGGAGTCACTGCTGAAGTTTGTGGGAACATGACTGAATACAAGGAGAGAGAAAAGTGACAAACCAAATCCCTGACCAAGTGTGTACACCTTGACAGGTAGCCCACTGCCTGAGGTATCCTCCAAGGCATGCAAGGCAGATTAATCCCGAGGGGCTGGTGCCTGCAGGAGGCTGTCATGACAGCCCACCTGTGTCCCAGTCACACCAATGATGTCACCTAAGTCAAAGGGCACATACGAAGGCAGAGGTGTCTGCTGTGCTTTCACACATCCAGCTTTCCTCATGGTACAAGAACTTTCAGCTGCTGTCATGGAGCAGCTTTCTATGTCTTTGGCATCACTAAACATAGTGGATGGCAGAGGCTGATATGCCAGGATCAGGTCCTAAGAGATACCAGGTAAAGAAGGGCTTATGTCTACCTTGTTTTTCTTCCTTCTCTAGCAGTCAAACAACCCAACTGCTCACACACAGAACACACTCACAGCCTAAAGCTGAGAGTTTAACCATTTTATAGTGATATCTGAATGGATTTGATCTGGTTTCCCCCTTCCCCCCTCAGTGTTGCTTCACCTGCAGACATACAGCAACACATTACAGAAGTTAATGGAATTGTTACCACTCATTTTTGACAAATAATTATGTAGAAATCAAATACATACAACTGCAGTGTACTAGGTGCTCAGCACAGAACTAATTAAAATCCTAAGGGGAATAGGAGGGACAGTGCCAAACCTAATTTGCCAGCAGTGTTTGAAGAAAAGAAATTAAAGCAAAGACTAAAATACTAACTTCAGCCAAGTGTAATGAAATCATGCAGGGCAAGTACGTATGATGGAAACATAACCTAGTCTATTCTCTTTGAGGAAAGAATATCAGGTCAGTGGTTTGCCCAGTAATAACATCCTGAAATAATTCTCTGAACCTTAAAGATGATTCAATTTACTTTGAAGAGGCAGTTCCAGGATTAATACAATGGAATCACTGGAGAGTGACACCACGGGAGGGATGGTGGCGGCAACTGCATCAAGGTACGAAAAGAATACGGGCAGAAAGCCCGAAGAGGATAACCCATTTCCAAGACAAAAAGTTCCAGTCTAAAACTTCCTATTCCAATTCTCATGACTTTTTAAAAGTACTGCAAGAAAAGAATGAGTTTAAAACCAATAAGAGTGCACTACGGTTACTACGGTATTTTCATACAAAGGCAGAAAAAAATCTTTTATTGTCTGCTACAAATTAGCAATCTCAGGAGGAAAAAAAACATCCAGTTCAAACCTGAGACAACAGGTTAACACATCCCCCTAAAAGTACACCAGGTCTAAGCAGGAAGACCCAGATGGGAAGCAGATCTGGGGATCTATGGAGAAATCTACTCAGATTTCCAAACCTTTGAGGAAGCCAGGAATGTCAGTTACTCTTTGAGACATCTATGCACAAGAGGACATAGTTCAAGGACATCATTCAAGGGAAGCATTGTACAAAATAATTGGGTTTTTATGTCTGGTATAATACAGAGAAAACAGGTCACCCCAAATTTGTTACTTCAGATATAAATTCCAAGTTCCTGTCTCTGCATATATAAAGAATTAAAATTTTGTAGCACAAAGCTAGAATAGAGTTCCCTGTAATTGCACTACTGGGCTGCAGATAGGATTGGGGTGGATGAATTCTGGGATCTCAGGGCATGCCTATTTCAATATATTACAAAATGTGCTTTGTACCAAACGAAGAAGGGGACAAGTCCTGTGGTTTTCCAGTCATAAAGAGATTTTTTTGTCTCTCTGAAACTAAACTTGTGCTGTGTCAAAAGTGTTAAGGAGATGGAAAAACAAAACAACACATAAGCCATCTGTGTTTATCAGTATAAACATATTCTCTTTCCTCCCTAAAAATTCATTAAAAGATATTTTAAGTTATAATGAAAAGAGGATACACATGTACCTGACAAGAAGAGGAAAACTTTCTGCTACAGCAGGGTTTATTTGCAGTGGTATCACAACAGCAAAACTCCATAAACCAGAGCAAGAAGTGTAAAGACTAATTTTGCAAAGATGAGCCTGACCTGCAGTTCTAAGTGATCCAGACGCAGTTAGTTAGAATTTTGGCTTTCTGTGAGACACTGCAGGGGATACAGCAAGTCACATATAGGCTGCCCCCTCCTGCTGGGTATCCACCTGTGCACTACAGGCTACAGATTACAAGGATGTTTCCCTGTAGAGCAGAACTCAGTGGAGAACTCCCAGGAAACACATCTTCCAGTATTCAGGTGATGGGTGACAGAACCATCAGATGGTGGAATGACATGATTCCTCGTGTAGTGATGCAGACATCACACAACCTGAGCCTGGCAGAGCTTGTGGCTGGGTGACAGTCTCTTTGAAAGTGTGTACGTCTGCTGAAATCTGTGCCATTCCTCTTTTTTTTTTTTTTCCCTTTAAGGAAAAATCAGTTGTCACTGTAAGAACAGCATGTTCAAATAACAATCCTCAAAATCATACAGTGATATTACAGCACAGACATACTTAGGTATTTTAGCTTGTTTTAATACTGTGAGATCAAAAAATAGGAAAACTTCCAAGTGGTGCAGATATGTAGCCTGATGAAATAAAACTCCCAAAGCCCCTAAGCTCTGAGTAAATGTGGGTCTCATCCTTAAAAATGTAACTTTTTTATATCTGAGCTAAAATAAATCTATGCTTAACAGAAGTTGGAACTGTATCTAAACACCGGATCTGGACATCTTCCAACAGAAATATTGAGAAAGAAGAAGAAATTTAACAGATACAAAAAGAGACATAAACCAAATGTTTGCCTGTCTAAATTTCACTATCATTATACAGTTCTCCACTGCTGACTCACACTTATGATTCAGTATGGCTCATTGTTAGTTGTTTTTTCCAGATTATATTTACAAGTAGATATTAATATATAAGAAACAGTAAAATGAATATAGTAGGATGTTAATGACGATTCTTGGAGATGAAAATTTCATTCACAAGTCAAATTTCATATTCAAAGAAAACATCAACTGCAAAAAATGCTTTCTCCTCTTTTTTTCCCAATGAATTGAAGAGACACACTAGAAAGAGAATGGCTGGAATGTTTAACACACATGTTCATCAAATTTCCTCTACCTTTTCTTTTTGAAGATTAACTCAAGCTCCATTCTAGTAAAATGAACCAAACTGTATGAGCCCCATTAGCTTAAAATCCTGGAAGACAGCAATGAAGAGATTTCAAATGACTCATGGATTACTTAACTGGTGAAACAAAAAGAAAGTCTTTGGAAAAAAAGTACAAAAGATCTGCTGGTTTAGATCATTGGTAAGGTGTTGAAAAAAAAGATTCATTGAGTTGCATGTTACAGAATCAAGGAAGAGTGGATCTGGACTCACTGGACTGCTTCCCACTTAATTTTCTCCAGACTGTATTGCAAATGTTGTCTTCTCGCCTTCCCCTCCTTTCTGTCGACAGAACAGTCCAGGATTTACAGCATGAACGTTAAAATGCAGGAGAAATTATTTTAGGTTCTTTCTCTACCACAGACTTATATCTAACAGTAGGATTTCCTTTGTGCTCTGGTCCCTTACCTGAAAAATCGAGACAACACTGTTTACCATACCTCAAAAACCTTAAGGAGCACAAGAGGAGAGGCTGAGGGAGATGGGGTTGTTTAGTCTGGAGAAGAGGAGGCTCAGGGGTGACCTCATCACTCTACAACTACCTGAGAGGAGGTTGTAGCCAGGTGGGAGTCAGTCTCTTCTCCCAGGCAGCTACCAGTAAGACAAGAGGGGACGGTCTTGAGCTCTGCCAGGGGAGGTTTAGGTTGGATATTAGGAAGAAGTTCTTTACAGAGAGGGTAATCAGGCATTGGAATGGTCTGCCCAGGGAAGTGGTGGATTCTCCATCCCTGGAGGTTTTTAAGATGAGACTGGATGTGGCACTTAGTGCCATAGTCTAGTAACTGCGATGGTAGTGGGTCAAGGGTGGGACTTGATGATCTCAGAGGTCTTTTCCAGCCTGGTTGATTCTGTGATTCTGTAGGACAGCAGAGCAGTGAAGAACTGGCTGATGGAGTATCTAAAACAGATATATCAGAAGTTCCACCAACAAATGCCAGGACAAACCTACTGAAAGGAAAGTAACCAGAGGAATATAATTAAAGAAGCTGAACACTAACATATCTTTTTCACTTAAACAGGACAGAAGACTTCAAGGGCTCTTACATGTCCAACGTGGAAATTGCAGAGACTGAAAGGATTTTATGAGGCTAACCAAACAGCAACAAAAAACCTGCAAAACCCCAAAGCCTTTCTTCAGAGTACAAACACATTGTAACACTGGATTCCAATACTTGACTCATATATTGAGGAATTCATGCAGATGAAACTTCTTCAAAGGCTGTAGAAGAGTAGGGCTCCCAGCAATCCAATTAACACCCAGCAATCCAATTAACAGATTACTCATCAGCTATCAGCTTTGCTGGAGTACTTTCTGGAAATACCCTTCTCTACATTCCAGAAAAGTTAAGCCTTTTGGAAGTTACATATTTTTCCTCTCAAAAACAGAAATATAGAAATGCTTCTTCCTTAATCCACTTTTACACTAAAGAATCGATGGCATAGGCAAAAGGTAACAAATAAACAGGTTAGTAACTTCACATTTAGTCAATACAGATTTTACCTTCTTTTTCCAAAAGCACCACAAAGAGGAACGTGTCCTGTTTTCACTAACAATCCGTTATTGATAACATAAGTTGATCACATCTCTGATAGCATATATACTTTTAAGAGCTGTGGATAATCATAATAGCCTTTTTAGTTGAAGTGACCCACTCTGTAATGCTCTGATGGGTACAGGACATGGTGCAACTTTGCATTTCTACAGCTACAGAGACTCCCTGCAATTTTTATAGTTATTAATATCCATATATATTTGACTGTAAAATTTTGACCTAAAAAAATTCTACATGAAGAAAACCCAATGAAACCAAAAAACTGCATTTATATTGAGTGAGAACTCTAGGAGGTTCATGAACATCACAAATACTAAAACCGGACTTTTATTCAATGCATTAAACATATCCAATTCAACTGGCCACACTGAGAGGGAAAACCAGTCCTCTGTAGCCAATAATAAAAGTAAGGATTACCATGCCAGGTGACTTTAGGGAGTCAGATCCTTCCTCAGGAACTATGGTTCCCAACTTCCCAGTGACAAACTCAGGAACAACCTTGTTTTGCAATGCAGTTAAACCTCAGAGTAGACAAATGCTAAATGACACTACACGTTGGCTTTTGCCCTGATGAATTGACACCACATGGTACCCAGCCTGACTGGGCCCCACACTGGCAGGCCAGGCTGCAGTTTTCTACCCCAACGTTGAAATTACCTTTGAATAAAGTGTTTTGATGCCCACCTTTTCCAGGAATTATCCTGTCTCAGAGCTGTCTGGACCTAACGCTTCCTAATGTACAGGAACTATTCATGTTTTCTTATGAGAGAACATGGAAGGTGATAAACAGAGCTCTTTGTACAGAAGGGGGTGTTACTTGATGCAGATACTTAAATTATATAATATATACTTATGTAGTGTATCATTGTTTCCCTTATTATATCTTCTGTCATGCTTTTATCGGGTACTGTATTTGGTTAATTACTTAATCGGTACAACACACACACACACTCTTAAACTCCAACAGTTAGCAGCACTGTGTCTTTAGTATCTACTGTGTATCTTTCAGTGCTGTATTTAAACATTCCTACTGTGCGTACTCTCACTGTACACCATGACAGTTCCCTTTTTCAGTCCTTCATTTGTCCTTCAATATGCCACAAACATCCTGCTCATTAGCCTATAATCACTCTGCTTATCAGCTACATTTCCAAGCTCCTCATTACTTTCCTGCACAGCTCCAATAACCAGCCTTCATATTCTACAGGCCCACAAAACATCGCATTCGCTTCTATTAGCTGCAGCCACCACCTTTTCTCTCAGGAACTGTTAGTTTAGATTAGACACCTACTCTGAAGCTCCTGCCTTGGTGCGTTAATTCCGCCACCAACACACAGCACTTGCTGGTGGTACATCTTGGAAGGCACAGCCTGTAGCCACGCTTGCAGTACACAGATACTTGTGATGAATCCATTCAGCCATGAAACAAGCAGTGTCACAGTGACAAAGCAGACAAGACACCGCCAGGAAGACAGGGCTATGTCTTACTTTTGCAAAAAGTAAAAGCTTTGGGTTATTTCTTCCTTTTTTAGCTTTGCAGCCACAGCAGAGCTCAGGCAGGAGGTGGAGTACGGTGCCCTTGAGTGGCAGGGGGGCACTTGAAGGTGCCCACGGGGAACTCAAAAATTCCCCACATCATTCTACCCCAGCTGTTTGCTCCTGTTAAAAACATTACGGAAATTATTCACATTCAAATTAATGGTTTTGAAGTCTTGCTTTTAACCTGGATCATCTCACTAATACTGTTTACAACCCCTTCCCACAAACAGTTGTACTGAGCTACATGAGGGAGTAGAAAACAAGAATGAAATTGTGGGAAATAGGGAAAGATCAATTTCTTACCGCTATTTGTTCATTAAATTCAACATATTGTGTAACCAACAGTTAGTATGCAAGCATTTATCCCAAGAAACAGTCCTGTGTAGATTTAGTTTCAGCAGCTGCAAGTCCAGCACTGCATTAGTAGTCTCAGCCAGGAATGGAGTGTATCACGGAGCATTTGAGGTGTTTGCTACTGAGAGACTGCTCTGGTGTATTAGAAACATAAATAAAATACACTGAGAGTTCAGTGCTGCAAAAGTGATTAATATTAATTGGGGGGGGTGGTACCATAAATAGGATAGCTAGATTAGAGCAGGGGAAGAATTGTACCATTAGGTATATATTTAAATTAATACTTCACTTCCTACATAAGGAAAAAGTTGGGTTTTGGGTTGGTTTTTTTTTTAATATATAATTTAGGGAAAAGTAAAAAGACACAAAAGCCTTTGTTGCTAAAACGCAATTCTCAAAAATTAGGCTTACTAACTATATTGCCAGAAATGGAAACATCCGTCTTTCACTTCCAGTATGATTCCTCTTTTAGGAGTGCTATGAGTGGAAATAAGTAGTTACAAAGGAAAATATCTCATCTCACATATTTGTGTTCTTTGGGGAAAGGACATGGTTTAAGAACTTTTTCTTGAGGTTTGCAAGGAACATTAAAATTCTTTACCATGGAAAAATGCTAGGTATTTCCCATATCCCAAGCTTTTTATTTCAACCACTAAACAGAGCTGAAATATTTCTGAGACAACTTCATTCTCAGTCAGGCAGCTCCTTGGAAGGCAAGAAGCATGTTGGGATGTATGAGAGAATTTGGCCTTGTGCTTTCTGACCAGAAAATTTTCATGTAATCACCGGATAGAACTGGTTGGAATGAGAACAGTCACAAAATTAAAAAATAACTGATAATAATTTAATTAATTGTATGTGCACATTCACATGCAATTATCTGTTCCTCTAGCAGTGGGCTCTGCCAGCTATAACAGTCTTCAGTAACAGAACTCTTCTTTAACTCCATTTGTAGAACTTTTTGCTTTTGCTGCTGAAATGCTGATCTCCATTTTATGACTGCTGTGGGGGAGGTGAAAGGGGGAATGAACTATACGGCCAAGTTGTAGCACTCTATAAAAAGGTAAATGAAGTCAATGTTTTATCAGTACTTTCACTGTGGTATTGTGCACCTGAAGCCAAATGCTTGGCAGAACCAAGGGAGTAACTGGACATTTTATAAAGAATAAAAATCCTAAACAATAAGTAAATGCAGATAAATAGACTCTGGAAGGTATCAGGCCTTATGCTGAGTGTATTAGAGACCCACAGTTTTCTGTTGTAAGTTTTCTGGTGTGCTTTTCCAAAACTGCAAGTACACATTGGGGATGGAGGCTGGGCAGTGCTCAGAGGCAGCTCAAGTTCATCCGGGATATCAGTTCCATGTCCCCCATGTCAAAAGAATGATTATTTCAAGTTACTACTATTACATCAGGAACAAAACCTTTATAAGGAATTTCAAAGCATTGTTTTGAATTCCTGTCCTGCAACAGAAGTTCAGAGTTCATGTCAAAAACATCTGCCTCACCCACATCTGCCCATGAATGAGGTTGCCATGATGTGTCTGAATCATGAAAACGTTCAGAAACAAGATCAGGTTTTCCTAACAGCCTCTAAATCACTGCATGTCTGTGCTGCCTGAGCTGGCAGCGTGAGGAACACAGTGAGAAGCCTGCAGGTAGGGATGGGAGGAGGCACACGCGAGGGTGCTGCAGCAACCACGGCCACTGGGGAATTCAGATGCTCCCAACCGCTTCAGCAGGGTTTGTTGCTGTTACTTGCTAATGACCCCAGCTGTAATCTCCTAATAGCCTTCTACAGTCGCTGAAGGGTTTTGGGGGCTGGGGGGGGATTTATTTTGTTTAGAGCTTTCAGCAGCCCAATTTCCCTTGCAGTCGTTCTCCTGTAACTGCAGAGACACCTGTGGAGGGCTGAGCCCATCAGCTGTAGTTTGGCCTGCTGTTGAACTTGGCAAGCCAGCAGCACATAAAGCCCCAGCAGATGTTTCTGCTTTAATAGCAGCTCTTTCAAACCCTTGGCCAGACATAAATCCAAAATAGATCCAGAAAAGAGACAAACAGTGCCACCATCACGGCTCTTAAAATTAGGAGGCAGAACTAGCCTTTTCTGCAGGACCCTGAGAGACCATTAGCAGCAGAAGGTGACGCGAAGTGTTGCCATAAATTATGCTGACAGATTATGAGGGCCAGCCGCAGCAAATGCAGTGCATTTTGCACTGTGTTGCAGTTTGCCAGGAAACAGAATCCTAAGACAAATACACACATTTACATAGGAGTTTCCAAACCGAGAATATTGTGCTTCATAGCAACAAGTACAGGAAGCAGCCAATTTCATGGCCATTAACACCTTCACGTGGATCTAGGGTGCTTCCACGCCACATTAGTGAACATTTCAAAAATAAAAGAGTAAGGCAATGATCCTTGGTAGAAGAGATCTTCTGAATACATGCCTTGCTGGATCTGTTTTGTAAAGAGAAAGCTGCACTAAGAGTGTGTTCACAGCTGCCACTGTGCTTTGTAGGAGAGAGGGTTGATATATACCAGGGTGACGTGCTAACACATCCATTCACTTGATGATGACTAACTGCCCTCAACAGAAGCTTGGTCCACTAGAAATTATAGGCATGGAATTTCAAATGCATGTGAAAACAACCCTCACAGAATAAGAATAGTTCTCTACATTCAAAATAACTCAAAGCACTCAAGGAGCTGAAAACTTCAATCATATTATTGTCTGACACTAAAGGAGACTAGGAAGAGAAAAAAGTGACCCAGTGTCTAAAAATAAGCTCTTTTTGTAGGAATGAAGGTTATTGCATGTTCTCCTGCTTCCCCTATCATCTACTCTTCAAGCTCAGATGGAGCTGCCAGTAGCAGATGCAGCTCTGCAGATCTGGGGCTGCTGGGGTGCCTGGGCTCTCTCACTGAGGCTGGGACTGCAGAGGATGAACTCCTTTGCAGGAGCCTTATGACAGTGGAAGGTCACCAAGTGAAGAGCTGCAGAGGGAGGTTGACTGACTTCACAGCTTTCAAGATGATGAGAAAGAGATCCATGGGATGATGGCAGCAAGTCTGTAGATGATACAAAACTGTGAGGAGTGGCTGATACATCAGTAATATATCTTGTGCAGATGCAGGCAAACAGGAATCTCACGAAGCTCAACAAAGGGAGGTGGAAAAGTCCTACACCTGGGAAGGAATAACACTGCACCAGTACATACTGGAGGCCAGCAGGCTGAAAAGAAGCTTGGTAGAAAAGGCCCTGGGAGTCATGCTGGGCATCAAGTTGAACCTAAGACAACAAAGTGCCCTTGCAGCAAAGGCAGCCAACATTCTCGGGGCTGCATCAGGAAGAGCACTTCCAGCAAGCCAAGGGAGGTGATCGTTCCCACTCAGCACTGCTGAGACACAGCTGCAGTAATGTGGCCTCTTGGAATGAGAGGCACTAACATACTCGACAACAGCCAGCAAAGAGCCATAGAGATGATTAGAAACGATCAGCAAGGGCAAGGCTGATAGAGCTGGGACTGGCCAGCCTGGAGAAGAGAAGACTCAGGGGAGACCTTCTCAATGTGCATAAATAACTGGTGTGAAGGACTGTGCAGATGGAGCCAGACTCCTTGGCAGTGCTCAGAGATAAGAGGCAATGGACACAAACTGAAATACACTGAACTCCATCTGAACATAAGAAAAAAAAAAATTTACCATGTGGGTGGCTGAACAGCGCCCAGGGAACTTGGGGTATCTCCATCCTTAGAGATACTCTGTGCTTTGAGCAAGGGGGCTGGATTCAAAAATGTCAAAGAGTTCCCTTCCAACCCCAATCAATTTGTGATTCTGCAGTTACTGAAAGTTACATTATGTGATTTGTCTTTGTCGAAGACACTGTGTAACAAAAATAACTTTCTGTAGGAAAAAAAAAGTCATACAAGGAACTTAGCCACATATTTTCTAGGAAATCCACAACTTCACATACAGTTCTTGACTGTACTAAAACCAAAATCTTTGTCATTTTGTTTTGTCTTTAAGTTCAGCGTAATTGAGCTCTGCCTGAAGTGTGCTTGTGCCAAAGAAGTTCCTAACTGGCAGCAGCGTTGGTTAAGCCAACAAAAAAACCCTTCACATTTAATGACAAGCAAAGTACTTATGACATAAGGCCTGAACAATCTTTGGATATTAAGTCTGAAATTATAGCTGTATCCCAAACTCTACATTTGTGGTCTGAAAAGTGGCACAAAAGCATTTTATTTACATTTCTTTTTTGAAGTCATATAACTTAGTTTTATTCTACTGCCCAAAGCAGTCAAGCTTAAATGAAAAGACCAAAAAAAAAAAAAAAAGAAGTAGTTTTGTCCACTGAAATCTTTTTTCCCGTTTTTCTGCTGTTGTTGATTCCCCTCTAAACCACCACTTTGAGGAATTTAACCGATGGAAACTCTGGAAAACCTTTTGGCATATGCAGTCAAGCCTCAGGTTCATAGGGAAAGTTCAGCACAACACCACGACTCTACTAATAAATGTACAGATCCCAAATTCTAGCCACCAATCCCACCAGGCATATTTTATTAAGTACCTTTTATACATGACTCAGAAAACAGTTTGATCTTACCCCAATAAATTGAAAACCAACATGCCAGTGTTTGGGAAGAGTCTAAGGTACACGTGCTGTTCTTAATTCCAAATCATGTCCACTCCAGAGCACTATTTTTCAAAGAACTCCAAACTCCAGCTATCACTGGAGAAAGCCAGAGTAAGGCGGTCAGGAGGAGTCACTCAGTGCAGCGCCTCCTGCCCCACATTTGTCAGAAAACCCATGGAAAACCACAGACTGAAATCTGCCCTCCTTCCTCATAAAATCATAGAATCACTTATGTTAGAAGAGATCTCTAAGATCATCAAATACAACCATTAACCCAGCACTGCCAAATTCACCACATAGGATACATTTACATATAAATAACAGCAAAATCATATATAAATGTATCTTGTGGGCAGACTGGATCAGACTGGATCTCCAGGTATGAACCGACTTATTTTTGTTTTACTGAGACAAACTCTCATTATGATCATGAGATGATGAACAAATTAAAAGGCTCCACTATGTATCTAAGGACACATATAATACACTGACAGCTGAATGCATCTGAAGTCCTTTATCAGGTAGGTACTTTATATTTTCTCTAATTTTTAATATCCTGTGCTAATAAAAATGAGATATTTGAGTCACAGTTTTGTTGTTCCTATACATTTACTTAGGAGGTAAAGGGAAATCTTTCTTCCAGAGCCATCTGTCTAACTTTAGACTGTGTCCTACTATTAAAGTGGGAGACTGGCTGTATTTAACATTACCACTGATTAACCTGTCTGTCACAGCTAACCCTGTAGAACAAATGTCACTGAAGATTTAATGAAATGAAACACAGTGGCAACACAGGGCAGGCTAAAAAATGCTAAAAACTTTCAGGATCTAGACAGAGGAAAGTAACCTAACTTCTGACCGTGTGTTTGCCAAATGCATCATGAGTGAAGTTTGCAGACTGACATAAAAGAGTACTCAATAATTGAAATTAAAAATTCTTTAATGGTTGTAAATGATCATCCTTCATTTATCAATACTAAAACATGATAATTCTTAAATTAAATTAAACCATTTGCTTATTTAAGTTACTTTAATATGTATTGTTCAGAACACTTTGGCATAATAGATTTTTTTCTATTTCTAATTTTCAGAGGTTTCAAACTGCAGAAAAGATTCTCCTACAGGAGACAACCATATTTCCAGGCCATATATAATGGTTCATTATTAACTACTAGTCCAAGGATAACAAAATGGACTTCATGCACATGTATTTTCCAAGATACTTTTTTGTCTTGTTCTGATCTCTTTTCTTTATTAACAATTTGCCAGTAAAACTGATTGATAGGTAGTCTTATTGTACCAGGAGGACGTGTCATTCAACTCTTTGACCTTGTCTTCATGCTAACAGTCAAGCGTCTTTGAAATCTGTTTACTTCAGAATTTACAAGAGCACTAAAGACAGGATGTCAGCACGTCTCAGGTTTGAAAAGATCTAATAATAGTAAATGAGTTTGGACAGTAGGGTCATCTATAATGTACTTTGAGAAAGAGAGACACATTTCATTCTTCCACCTCGTGATTAAAGATGAGTAAAGCCATTTTTAAACCATGTTTTATACTTTAATTTTTATTTTATTTTGTTTTTTAACTGGTGAACATTCTTTATGCTTTGAGGCCAAGACAGACCACATTACATGAGATCAAGAAAAGAACTTTACTGTCAAATAAAGGGCTTGACTCAACAGATGCAAAACACTTTCCAGAAGCAGTTACAGAACCTAAAAAGCTTACTCTTACCTCTTACTGGGCAAATTTTAGAAGCAGACTCCATGACTCAAAGCTGGTTTACTCTTTCATCATTATGTGCAATGTACTTGCCCCTCATTTTGTCACTAACATGAAGCCTGCACTCCTGCACTTCAGATTCACAAAATGAGATAGCTAGATTTAAGGAGGGTGATGAAGGAAGGAAATATTATCCAGTGGTAATACTTTCCTTTCTTCCTTCTTCAGGATTATTACATTAAAAAGTTACATATGGCAATAATTTCCTTTTGTGTTTGCTGAAGACCCTTTGCATTGCTGCATAACTGTCTCAGAAGGAAAAGTCATCTTTTGTTTCAACTCTTCCCAATATAATTGCACTCTCCTTATTTATCTGCTCACAAATCTATCTATTCTACAGCACGAGATTAGTAAGAATAATACAAAATATGCTAATCAGATGACCCATCAAATCCCACAGAATTTGTCCTCCAATATCAGTACCGTGTCTCCAGGAACTGACTAATCCAGCATAACAAGGAACAGTCACGTCACATCTATATTTGCATTGGCCACATATGGACTATTGAGCAGCTATGTGTGGGCAGCATTTTGATTAGCACTTAAAGTTTATAATTATTTTTTGTTATAGTTTTTGGATCTGTTTCAGATTGTCCTAACATTTTGCATATTTTACATAGATAAATAGAAGTGTACTCAACACAACTGAGCTTCAGATGCTTCAAATTTCCCAAAGTATTACAACAGGTCAGAGAAACTTCTGGGTTTGTCTCAATAAAGCATTAAAATAGAACAAAGTTGATACCTGTTGCCTCTAAGACACTGAAGGATGTAAAAATGAAGGATATTGCCATATGATCAAAGGAAGCTGTAAATAATTATAAAAAGAAGTAAAATAAGAAGAAGCTTTTAGTCACTTATCCCATTAAGAATGGAAATTATAAGTAAGGTATATTAACTGATGGATTGATAAGAAATTTCAAGTGATTCCAAACCACGAAGTTATTCACACTGACATTCAAAATGTAATTACTTTCAAACCACACAATGGACTCTTGGATTAATGTAAAAATACAAAATCCATGAGTCATATGTACTTATTATTATGAGGTTTTGATCTTTTGTTATTTCAGTTCTGTGGCTTTACTAAATAACAGCAACAATAATAAGCAACACCACATTCAGACTAACATCTTTACACACATACTGTCAAGTACAAGAGGAAAGAAAAGAAGAACATTTATGTTACATTTTCAATGGAATATCTTAAAGAAAATACAGCTTGTGTTACTTTAGGTAGATTTTTCAGGCTTTAGTTTTATGCTTTGCAGTGGTCTCTTCAAATCTTTAGGTACAGATTTGGAGAACAAATATGTTCCATTTTTCAGTAAATGTGTCAAACGGCACAGAATATTGCGGGAAGGAATTAGTTCTGCTGTTCCTCAATCCCTTGAGCACCAGATACGCCAAAGCAGAGGTGCAATAAAACAAAGAAGACAGCAGCATCTTCCATACCTTGAAGCTTTAGGGAATAAGCAATTTTGTGAGGCATACAGTACCTAGAGATGTATGTGATTTCATCATTGTAAGACCTAAGGTCTGAGGAGGGAAACACGATCTGTTATCCTCTGCTCCCCACCCCATCTCTACTTGTTACTTCCCTCAAGACTCTCCCCCACTGCTTAAAAGTGTCTGAGCAGGAAAGCAGAATTTGCCTTTGGAGATGGCTGACCTTTAGTAACTCTGTTTCAAATTATTATCATAGCACTAATTACACATACAATCTTTCTTTTATACCTATCTCTGCTTTGCCTTCCCCATCAGAACAGCATTGGTGTTTTCTTCTTTTTCTTCCCATTCCATTCTTATCTTTTGGCAGTGATTACACAGGACTCAGTGTGTAGCAGCAGCAAGGGGAGGGAAATGCATTAGTCCTTATTTTGAAAACTGGACATGCTAGGCACAGATTTCATCTAAATTGCAGGTACAGCATGACTAACACTACTGGTAGCAATGTCAGACATCCTTGGCAAACAGTCGAGAAGGGCTATTTGTACTTGCTTTGGAAGTCTCCTGTTATGTTCTCTTTTCGCATATAAGTGCCTTGGTGTCCCATCTCAGACAAGAGACACCAAATTCCTCAAATATCAGGAGTGCTGTCTGCAGGTAACTGGTTCCAAAAATTTTGGATAAGTGGTCAGAATATTTCAAATATCACTATACTTTACACTTCCAGTTGAAAACTACACACCAGCAATGTAATTCCACAGCTCAGCTGCGAAGCACTGGCCTATGGACTCACCACCCTTACCACTATTACAGTAGAGAACCGGTGAAACAGTGAGACACACTGCATTTTCTGAAAATGGAAAATATTTTGCAAAGGTGTATACAGGAAAGGAAGAGATGTTAAGAGGCAGAGAACAGTCCATCCTTTAAGACCCCAATAAAAAGGCACCTACCTAAATAAATCACTTGGAATGAAGCTCTGTGCTTTCTATGTATATGAACACTAAATTCATCTCAGTACAGCAGGATATCACAGAATGTTGTACTAAGTTATTCAGACAAATAACTCTATTGTTTGCAAATTATCAACAATAGTTGCCTCAGAATATTTGTGAAGTGATCCTTGATCTGTATCTTGTTAGGCATATAGTAACATGTTTCCTTACGCCCTGTCAGAGCTCAGGTAAATTTAATTTTGCCTGATCAACTTGCGACTTGTAGAATCAGACAAGAGTCCTTAGTGCTTGTGATTATAAATTCCAACTACCATCCTCAAGAATTCTGTAATGCAAAGTTAAATGTATTGATTTGGCAAATCCTGCCATATGCTGAAGTCTATTTGTAGAAAATGAACACAAGACATGTCTAGACAGGATAGAAATAAATTAATTCTCAAATATGAGCTAATATTCACAGAAAACAATATTCTGTTGCTGGACTCAAGCAGAACAAGACATTCAATTATCCATGTGGGTTTTATGCCCTGTGTCCCAGCATAAGTTTTGGCTCCTCAACCTGCTGCCGTATGCTTCCTGTCTGAAACCAAACTCAACTGCAACCTCAAACACACTCCAGTAGAGAGACAACTTCCAAGGGAAAATAAACACCCACAACCACTCCTCAGAGTTGCATCCTCACTGATTCCACGATGTATTGTCATCAATTAATCCTCATTTTGGGAGGAATGCTACCATATTGTCCATCAAATCACACCATCCACAGAACAAAACAATGACAGCTCCTAACCTCAGAACAAAAACCTGCAGACAGATGCAGAGCACCAGTGGGTCCAGTCTGCTCCTAGAGAACACTTGGTTTAGAAAAACAGTGATGCGAAAAATGGAATTGTGTCTACATGCCATAAAGTACACGGTAACAACTACTAGCAGGGCTGATTCTGTTTAAACGCCACACTCTGAATCCCAAATACACCTAGGAGCTGGGTAGAACTTAAGAAGACAAGTTCTACTGGCAGCAGCCCTTCTCAGTCATAGAATCATAGAATCATAGAATAGATTGGGTTGGAAAAGACCTCCAAGATCATCGAGTCCAACCCCTGATCCA
>JAYRBT010000139.1:62563217-62605275 GCA_036023395.1 Myiotriccus ornatus | reverse complement strand
AAAGAATTTCTTCCTAACATCTAACCTAAACCTCCCCTGGCAGAGCTTGAGCCCATGTCCCCTTGTCCTATTGTTGGCTGCCTGGGAGAAGAGACCAGTCGTGGAAGTTTATCACCGGAGTCAGAGCTCCTGGTCAATTTGTGTTCCAGAGGAAAGCCACTTGCTTACCCAGAGACGAGGAAATATTCCAGCATTATCCTTCCATTTCTCTGCCAGCTACCACTATCCCTGCTGATGCAGAATACTTTCTAACTTAACAATTCATTATCTAAAAAGTGCTCCAAAACGTAAAGGTCATTTTCCTGTTGTCATCCACTACAGAGAAACACTTACAAATACACTATTTCATCCTGAAATCTGCTTATCCAAGTGGTTAAGAATCATTTCAACTGAGAACATGTTCCCATCCAAAGCAAAAGTTATTTCCATAATCAAAAATCACCATTTCTTTTCCCCAGCAACTTGAGTCCATCTCAACAGAAGTGTGCAGTGGGAGCAGTTCAAGAGGTTTTTTAGCTCACCTGATGAACCACTTGCAACAGAGCTTTCTACCCTTTCACGAGGTCTCTCAATTAGTCTTGGTGCACTGCATAGGCATTCAATAATGCATACTCTTTTGCCTAAGTACTCCCCAAGCACACTGCTCCTCTCTCTGGAACTAATAGTGGTTGAACAGAAGTATAAGAGGTAATTTGACTAAATAGAACTGTAGAGCACAAGTGATGTTTGCTGCACTTACCAGAGATGCAGAACTGTCACTGTACCTGTCCCAACAAACCTAATCACAGAACAAGTCCTTCTTCAGCTGACCTGCACTTGTGCCTCTTTGGCAAAGTTTTGCCACTTGAAAACATCCCACATTCAATCTTAACCTTGGAATTACTCCATCTCATGTGCTTTGGAATATTCCAGCTTTCATAAAAATTTGATTTCACTATGGAAAATTACAAATGCCATGCATCAGAACCACAAACATTTCTTAGCTCCTCTTCTTCGCATATGTTTGGAGAGTGTTCATGTTTGTCTGAAAATGTTTTCCAGTGGAAATGGCTGTACCATGTAACAGTCATATATAAATCAACAGCTGAGGTCCTGCAGGTACTGCCACGCACGATGCTCACATCCCTCCAGTAACTGCCATGGGCTACTGGTAATACCAAAGCTTTTTTTTAAAAAAATGGATCTTAAGCTCAACAACAAAGGGACCTGATTTCAGTGTTCTACCTTTATAACAGAGATGACATCCATGTACAAAATCAAATTCATTTACAACTTAGCCCGTGGCAGGGGGGGTTGGAACTAGATGCTCTCTAAGGTCCCTTTCAGCACAAGCCATTCTACGATTCTGTGAACTTTGCATGGGGATGCAGGAGAGCTAGCAGAGCTGCTTTCTGTATTTGGCAGCATAGAACCATGAGGTAATGCTGCAACTCTGAACAAACAAGCCTGGTAGAAATTGTTTGTTCATCCAGATCTAAAAGACGTAGGGTATTTCAGGGAACAAAGAGAACTGAAAATGCATTAGGGCAGAAATGTGAACATAACGCAAAGCACAAAAAATCTAAACGAACCTTCTTGATTTGAGCATAAATCACAATTAGCAGTCAAGATTCCAACTTCCTGTCACAGTGTCTAAAAATATTCTTTTTTCTGTACACAACTGCTGTAAAAATAACTTTCTTCTCGGCAAAAGTGCTTCAATCCTCAATCCCTCCATTTCTGAACTGTGAATCTAAACACGTTTCCAGCACACAAGTAATTCACAATGACAGAAGAACCTCACAGGATCAAAAATGTGTTTTCTCCATGAAAAATGAAACATCCTGGGGGCAGGCAGAACAGCTGCCAACTGCTGGGTTACTGGTGAGCTGCTCACCTCCAGAGAGGATTCCTTCAGGTGTCCCATCCACCTCAAACGCTCCAGGGTGCCCTGCCTGCTCTGCCACGCCCATCTCCACCCTGGCAAAGGCAGTTACAGGGATGCAAGAAAATGACGGCTTTGCCTCCCTCAAATTCCCATCAGATCCTGCTGCAGGTTATTCCTCTCTGTGATAAAGATGTCACTCCACTTTTCAGTGTGAGTTTATGCTACTGTACACGCTGTACACCACAAAGAACAGCATGTCTGTAGCAACGAGGCAAATTTTGCTTTATGGCACAAACTGCCAGTGAAGTTAGTAACAAACCCTAACGCCACGTAGGCCAATGGGCTGGTGCAGTCTATTAACATTCTTAATGTGCTTTCCAAGTTAACATTTCAGGAGATCACAATAGTAACCAGGGTAAGTCTGACACTTTCAAAAAAGCCAAAATCCTAGCAATATATTTTGCTTACCATCAAGGTGTCAGAGCAGTTAGAAGTTTTTATTTGAGACACGGACATAAAAGAAACTTTTCAGAAGGAAGACACAATTTACCACATACCCAAAAGGATAAGAACACCTTATTTTACCTATCACAGCTATATTAAATAATTATGAATTAATATACCATTATTGATCTGCCTAATTTAAGAAACTTTCTTATCACTTATACTTCATTTCCATCATTGCCAAGGCAGGTGAATTATACCTCTGTTATCTCTAGCAGATGTTTGTCCATATATTTATTAACCTTCAGTAATGAAGATTTTATAACTTTCTCAGGTAAATAATCCAAATGGTATAACACCATAAAATTTTCCCTAATTTCTAACTTGTGTTTTCTTTGCTGAGATGTAAGCCTGCTATTCATCATCTTGCACTAAGCATTTGGAGACTGTATCCTCTTTGCTGGTATTTTTTAATATATTTGATGACTGTTAACACATTGCCCATTGACTGCTACTCTCTAAAATAAAAACCCACATTCTTCTGGTCTTTGTCACGGGTCACATGTTAGACCCTTTTTCACTCCTGACACTCTAGGCTCGTTCCTGTCTGATGCCCTACAAAGCCCAATTGACCTGTATCTTTTGCATGTAAATTCAGATATACATATATTCCAGTGTGAGGTTTGGCCCTTCTGCATTGCAAAGACAAGACCAAAGTTCAGCTTGTGGGTAATTTTAAAATTCAAGTTTTATTTTTGTAAAATTTTCGCTTAATTGGTAGCTGTAAAGCTGTCAATTCCTGCTGAAGGGCAACAGTTTACACTTAAACCTCCTAATTTATCTCCTCTATTTTTCCAGTCATTTCCTCAGTTTGCCAAGATCAGTCTGAATTCCAGTTTTCTTTCCCAACAATGCTTAGAAACCTTTCAGACTCCAAGACATATATACATTTAATATATACACTGCCTAGTCCATCAGCCAGCTCACTAACAAAATTTGATTGATGCCGAACACACAGTTCTCTAGAGAATCTCATTCAGTTCACTTCTGTTTTCCCACTGAAGCAGTACTGACTGTGAGAAAGTCTTTACACCAGCTCTCCACCTCCTCTGTAGCAGCTTCATTTGATTATCAACCTCTAGATGTTGGTTTGTTTTTCCAGGAAGCTGTCAAAATCTTTGGACAAACATAAAGAACTGGATACTCCAAAATTACTTCATGGAAAATGACTGAGTAAAACAATAAAATGTACATGCCTGTTACTGAACTCCCATCATGATAATCCCATCTTCCTACATGCCAGATTTCCATTGACTTCAGTGCTCAGCACTGGAATATTAACAATTTACATCATAATTCTGGGATTGTACTTCCAAGAGAGATGTAGTATACAGCAGGAGATTATTTACTGTAGTCCTCTGCATGCTACCCACACAAAGAAAAATTAAAAACTACACCAACTGCGAAGAAAATATGTTTTCTAGACACAAAATCAAGTAGGCCTCGTGACTAGAACTATTTTTGGTGGAGAAATGTGATAGTGGATTTTAGAGTTCTCACTTGTAACAAGTATAATCCTTGGTAATGCAAGCGCAGGAGATTTCAGATTCGGCACTGCAGAGGAATCCAGCTCTATATGCATGACGGCCTTGTGCCTCTGGCCAAAAAAAATGTATTGTTGGACATTCAGAAGCCAATTTTGAATATGATCAGGACATATTAGAGGATCTACATGTGCTAAACTTCCACTGTTCACATTCCAAATCTATCACTTTTCTTGTGCTGACTATTCAAAAGAATTATTCACAATAATTTGTCTATATATCAATGCATGTAGGACAAATAAAAGAAGAAATAGCAAGACATTCAGAAAAAAAAAATTTGGAGCAGCTGTAGTTTATACTAAAACTAAACAGAACAACCTCATTTGAAGACAGACCTGAAGAGTGGAATCTGTATAGCTTGCGAAACAATGAATTGCAGAAGATTTTGGCAGACCAAATATAACAATGCCAGCCAGTACAGCATTCCAACTGTTTAACAAAAGCAAACAGCCTCCAATATTGACATATTTAGGCTTCATTAAATCCAAAATACCAAAGCTTCTCCATATTTAAAGCAGAGGTTTTTTATTCTGCACTGAAAAGGCATCTTCTCTCACTTTACTGGGAGAGAACTTCCCAGGTTTCCACCATACCACCAGCACATGTTCAAATTAGAAAGTTTAGTTAATTCTGAATACTTCTTCAGCTTACATCTTCTATACATCTGGGTGAGGGGTGGGGTATTTATCTCACAACTAAAGGGAAAGGAAGGACTTTCTCACATGACATGATGGAAATTTAAAAGCGATTTCGAAGACAGTACTTCATAGTGCAAATAAAGGAAAAGGCAACATTCTCATTTTTCCTTCCTGTCTAACTCTTTAAGGGAGTGACTGTGATGATGCAAACCTAAAACATGCCTGAACAACACTATTGCATTATACTTGATAATGTTCCACCATACCAAAAAATCTAAACTAACAGAAAGCTTTAATAGGAAGCAAATTTATTTTGTGAGAGAAGAAAATACTTCTGTAGTGGATCTCATGCTAATCTTCTCACATGACAGAACAATGCACAGGGCAACACTTTTTGGCAGTTTTAAGCTCTTGACCACCCTTGTTAATTCAGCTTCCCTACACGCCAGAGGATGCATTCTGCTTGATCTATAAAGTGCAAGACAAGTCTTAGATCCACATGTTTAATCTGACTCCCTAAGGAAACAAAACTTCGACAATCATTTTCTTCCATTCCAGTTCCTTTCCCCATACAAAATGGCTTTTGGATCCAGATTTCAGAGGAAGAGAGACCTCAAAAATCAAGAATTTCCAACTCTTTTACAAATAGCAAGATGGATAAAGAATACAGACGCAGTGGGCAATCTTCACTGTGGGAAAGGCAAACAGCAGAGGCCACTGAGGGTCTGGCAGGGAGCTTACTATGAGTCACAACCAGCACTGCCTCTTGTCCTTCCAAGTAGCACGTGGAGATGACCATGGAGTATTGCAGGAGTCAAAGAGAAAGGTCAGGGGAATGTAGCAAGGAAGTTCATGATTTCAGTATATAGAAGAAAAACCCACAAACAAAGTGTTATGCGGTTCTACTACCAGAGTTACTTCCATGTGAATATGGTGTAAATGTCTATACATTGCAGAGATTTGCTACACTATAAAGTAGAATGCTTTAAGATAAGGGGACAAACTTCCGCAGACTGACTGTGCAGTGAGTGGGGTTATCTGATGTCCCACTGGTACACAGCAGCCTATAATCACAAATAGAAGCTGAGTGTTCCCTACTTACTTCTTTATGATTTCCTTCTTAATAAGTATTCACAAAAATATCTATAGCAAAATGCAGAAATAATCAGTTCACCTGTGGTTATTCATTGCTTTCAAAGAGTAGTTATTTCACCTAATACTAAAAATACCCTCTTAAAGCAAAACATTAATGCACTTTGTTACTGTTAAGTGCCACTTGCAATCCCGTGAGAGAAAAAGAAAACAACAAGAAACAAAAACTTAAGAAAAATTTCTAAAAGATTATTTTTTTCTAAAAAAAAATTTTTTTAATCTTGTCCAGGATATCACAGTATGATGGGTCTTCAGTACATGCTACTATTCAGTACATGCTTCCATTTCCTAAACTCCCTTGGGCTAATTCAGTTTTACATCATGTATCCATCTAAGTGGTTCCTCTTGATCAAATCTCACAGCAGAGTGGTCTACATTTTTATTATTATTTTGGAAATTGAGCAAACAATCCATACACACTTACATTACTGAGATTGTATAATTTCCTTTAACTAACATTTCATAATCTCACCACTTTCTTATCATAAGAAAGTTTTGAGACCCCACAAATTGCTGTGGTTTGAATTAGGTTGAAAATAAGGATGAAATAAGACTTTAAAAGATTTTTCTCAAAACAAACAATCAAAAATACACAACACTCAAAACCGAACAAAAACCACAAAACCAAAAATAACAACAAAATAAAACTAACACCACAAAAACAACCCAAAACAACAAAAAAAAGGAGCAATATCCCAGGACAAAAAAAAAAAAAAAAAGGTAAAAGAGCTTTATGTGAAGATTTCACTACTCCTGTGGGTATCTCTATTCAATTACTTGATCCTACGCCGCCTACAGGACCACTTTGCTTTTTCTGCGACAGGCATCTGCTTGTCTATACGTGTCTCCCTCTCCCTTCAGCATAGAATTTCCAGTCAGAAACTAGAAATGCTTGTAAAAGGATTTTTGGTGAAACCAGTACAGTGCTGTAAAAAGCTTTATTTCCGTAAATGTAAATGTATATTCTAATAAAAAGGCCATCAGCCACTTTCAGACGGACCCTCATTTTATGCTCTTACTGAAAGCTGGTGAAAGCAGAGAACCAAGAAGAGAGTACACACACTTTATCCCAGAGTGACTGTTGGCATAGTATAAGTAAAGTCAGATGGGAAACACCTCTGTGTAAGCATGTAACTCAATATTTTGTTTTAAACCTATTCAAAGCAACTGACTGATAGTAAGAAAACAAATATGGGTTTAGTTCAATTACTAAAATATTTAAGTTTTAATATAGTGCTTTTAAACTCATTTATTTATTGTTAGCTTCCAAACCTGTAAAATCTTTATTTATGAGCTTTTTTATTTTAATCACCCTAGCCATCTGCAGCACATCTGTTAGTTGCTAGTATTCAGTAATGAACTTAAACGTGGACTGGGTACTATTTGAATCAACAGATATCAAAGCACCTGCTTTGATAACAGACCAACACCTCTTTAACAGCTATAATAGTTGCTCAGGTTAGAGTTACATTTACTATCCATCCCCTAAACATATGTGATATCTCTCTATGCAGAAATTGAAAACAAAGCCTTGATTTTTTTAATGTTCTCCATTTCAATTACAAAATGATCTCTCTTAAAGAGAGATCTCACATTAAGAGACAGGTACTCTGATATTAATAGTTATTTTGTTTTAAACACAAAAAAAAGTGAATGTTTTACATTCAATCAGCTAGAAATCCAGTGTCACTGAAGATTTTCTGCTGAGCGTGGAGAAGGGGGATACATCTTTCTGGTCTCTGCTGGAGAGAGAACATTTAATGAATCCACTACAAAAGTTTTCAGAATCTTAACCAACTCATTAGGTTTTGAAACACTCCTCAGGATCATGCTGAATCCACTTAACTACTACTTGGAAATTTGTAAGCAGCCTTGAACTGGCCACACGACTGCAGCCATTAGACTTCCTGGTCAACCTCATCTGTCTTTAATTGCATCCTTAGTACAAATCACTTTTGACAATCCTGTTACATTTTAAACAAGACATAACTGAATCCATCATGAATCCCTGGATAATTGCATTTTCTTACCTTAGAGGTCTGTGGCTCCTATAATTAATTGCATTCCTTTTAAAGTCAGCCCAGAAGAGAATGGCTTTTTGCCAAGAAAGTTTTTATAATGTTCAAAGACTCATTCTGAGGAACAGCAGGTGCTCTTTGTTTTTATTTCTCAGTGTGCTCATGCCAGAGAAGCAGGGCATTCAATTGCCATGTGTCCCCAACCTAATGCTCTCTCCATCTCCATAAAAGAGAGAGATTACTGTACCATTCAGAGCAATACCCCAATAAACACAGTAAGGATCGCACTATTAGGTAGGCTGTTTTGAGAAGTTGTTCTCTTGGGGAAACACGGTTCATAGGTGCCCGTGAAAAAAGTCTGCTACAGCATTTGTGCATCAAACCTTTCATCACATGTGCTACATCCTTAGTGAGGGTGCTCAGCCCGTTAGTTCTCAGAACACAAAGCATTTCAATCCGCCTTCCCTGGGCAGCAGGGAGCTCATTAGTACCACCAGCTCACCATCTGTCTCTGAAGGAGGAAGAGACGAAATTAATATATGATGGAGGTGGGGGGAAAAAAGGCAAACAAAAAAATGGTTGGGAAGCAGCAGGATGTCATCCAGAAAGGCACAGAATATTTCTTTTGAAATAATTTCTCCTTGTCTGCACAAAACGTGAAGAACGGTCTCGGCTTGGCTATGAAGGATTCACAAAAGAATTTGTAAAGCTCAAATTTTGATAATTTTAAATACAGTGTCTTCCAAAAATCTTCAGAAGATCTTCATTGAATACAGCTGTCCACAGATGAGTCCTGTGAAACCTTCCTTGTTCTGTACAGTCTGAACCCCAGGAGCAGACAGCAGCTGAATTGATGCCTTTCTGGCTTTGAGGCATAATGAGGGCAAAGGTAATGGAAGAGAGCAGCTCCTGGTGCAGACCGAGCAGCCGTCCTGCAGCACTGACCACGTGTGGGGTGGGTGACGGGGGGGGACAGTAACCTACAGCTGGAAAGGGTCTGCACACCCAGAAGAAAGCTGTAATCATCCAACTGAGGAGTCTCCTTCTCCTTTATAAGTCATTGGGAAAGCAAGAAGAGGCCACAGGAGAAACCCAGGGTGGGACAAAGTCATACATAGTCACGGCTAAACTAGAACTGAAATCCCAAATGATAAAGTCCAGGGCAGCCTGAAAGTCGATCACTAAGTGAATCCTTTACCATCTGGTCCTTCAGGAATTTTACTATAAATATTCAGAAAGCGAGTACATCTTACTGAAAAATCAGGAGTGGCTGCACAAAGCTTTTAGGGCTTTTTTAAAACAGTGACATAAGTATCAGCATTTCAACTGATCCCACAGACCTTTGGATGAAAGAACCAGCTTCTCAGATGGACAAAGATGAACAGCTCATATATCAAATGTCCAAAACCTAAGACTCCTTCATTTCTGTTTTCCTTGGCTGTTAACTTCCTTGTCAGGGAAAAGACCCTACAAGCCATAAAGAGATTGCGGGAAAAAAAAGCCCAACAAAATAACACAGAATCCTTAAGTCAGACAGTGGCATTTACACTCATGTCCCTAAGCAAATGCTTTGATTTTCAGAATGACTGAGCAGGTGCTGACAGGTATTGTCAGGCAGCACTGTTTTTTGGAAAATGAAGTCATTGACCTACAAGGTACTACAATTGGCTTTAGGGCTTTTAAATTTATTTATTTCAAAGTTGTGTTCTCTTAAAAGGAGAAAAAATGTGTCAAGCTATGAATGCCAAAAAAATGTTAATGGTGTGACCTCAGTTTTCTGCTGATCATGAACTATGTGGATCTTGGCCAATAAACGTAATAGAGTGGGAAAATGAGTAACTGAGTTCTTGAAAAAACAAAGTGAGTATGTCAGCACACACAGTAAATGCACTTCTGTGCTACTTCCTGTGTCATAGACACTCTCACAGTCCACAATATCCTTCTCCTGACTATCTCATATCCTTCTGTGGGTCTGACCCACCTTGACAGCACGTCTTTGTCATATTTGCAACTTCAAAGAGACGACTGTAGTTACAGAAGCAGCACACTACAGCAGCACATTGGTGAAACCAAATCTTACATCTGAAGAAACACATGTTAATGAGTCAAATTCAGCTCCGTTTTACAAAGCTGTATAGCTGGACTAGCTCCTGAATTCAATTGGAACTGCCCCAAAAATGCCAACACAGAACCCTTTTTATCCTCAGTGTGACAAAGAGGTGAGTCCAGTTCACAGTACAAGTGCTCTTACATTTCCTTGAGAAAATGTCATCCAGGTTAGTTATGGAAAAACTTATTTTCATTTCTGAAGTTCTGCTGTCAGGGATGAGCAGATTATTTGGTTGGATTACATTATTTCCTGCTTCTCATGGAAGAATGTATAGCCATGGGATAGAGGTATGGCAAATATCGGATGCAAATTCCGTGCCATAGAAGAAAATACAGATATACTAATCCCAAGACAGTAAGACAAGACACAACTGCTCATACTGGTTTTGTGCCAAGGAATAGAGGGGCTACAGCACTGGAAGGCATATGTTCAGAGGGTGAAGTATATAAAATTGAAAACCATGCAAATCCTAAATATTTGTAAATAGTGAGACGTGGGGCAGGTCTCAGCATGAGAAATAGGACTTTGCTTGTTACAAATAGGTATTTGCTTCTTTTGAAGACATCACCATGAGCTTTATTCATCTCACCACTGTACATTCAACTTTCAGTGTTGATGTCCATTCATAAAAAAAATAAATGAATGAATACTGGCCTTCATGATATATTTAACATGCCTCTCAAAATCTGAAATCAACAATCTTAGAGCTACCCAACTAAACTGCCACACTGCCTGCTGCTAACACAGAACAGTTAAGATTTTCTATATTCACTAGTTGACCACAACAGCTGATAATCATCTAAATCTGTTGTATCTGTTGGCACACTAAGAGCAGCTCTGTAGTATTTTACAACAACTGATGGTCCCAGGAGTAGCAAAGACAGGTGCCCCAAAGCCAGAAATATAATCAGACTTACAAGAAAGAGGACAGAACGACTGTCAGTCCCGAAGGTAGATGTTCACAAGGAGATTAATATATATATAAGGTCACAACATGTTTTGTTTTGATGAACCTCTAGCAAGAAAAAAAAAAAGAAATGTACATATACACTTGCAGACCATTAACATATTGTTAACTTATCTGGAATAATTTTTCAAAAGAAGGTACACTCCACTTAAATGGCATTTTGCCAAAGTATGATCCCTTCTTTTTCTTTGCTGAGTTCTTGTCTTGAAGAATTTTTCAAAGCTTTTTATTTATTTATAATCATGCCAGGCCACCTAAAGGTTTGGAATCTTGTTTGTTCTAACAAATTGCAATCATAATTAATAAATGTGCTAAACCTGCTGTCAACCTAACTGATGAGAGAAATTTGACTGGATCCTAGCAGGGAAGGATTTTTTCCTGCTGTGCCCTTTTGAAAAGAAAAAAATCTATTTCTGGTTCAGGACAGGGGTATTGAAATGAGAGAAATTATGACTAAATATTTTTAATACCCCAAAGAAGTAGAAAAAGTATAAGATTTTAATTTTAAACTCAAATTTAATGCAAAAGTTAGGTCATGAATGCAACTGAATTAAGCCCTTGGAGATCATTAAAATGGCAATTTGGAAACAGGAGGTGATTGTCCTATTTTATCTATTGGTCCTCCAAGAAAAAAACTTCTGCTTGATCTGGTCTGCTGATAGCCCACCATATTCTTGTTAGTACTTCCTTCTCATGGACATCTACAACTGCTTTGCCCAGAACCACCCAAACCCCACCTTTGATTCTCATGGAGAAGAGAGAGGATTATCTCCATTTGGTTACCCCGTGCCCAGAACTTTGTTCAAGGGGCAAATGCGCAGCTGACAGGCCTGACTGATATTGCAAAGGCACTAACTAACATAAATGAATCAGAACTGAATAACTAATCATACCTGAAGGTTTTGTAATCCTGTGCTTGACTTGCCTGTTTGACAACATCAGAAGGATGGTACAGCTCCCTATATATAATCTCGTTGTATATACTGGACCAATGACAGCACAAAGGAAGCTTATTCAAAGCCAATGCTTTAATCACAGTGAAGGCTGTCAGATTCCATAAAAATTAACCCACCAATACCTACACCTCATAACATATTTGGGCTCCATAAAACCAATGGTAAATTAGGAACATTCATAGGTGCTAGCAGGCTAATACACAGCTGTGCAGAAGAACCTCATAAAGGAAAACTTTGTAGTGATAAATCAATGTAAATCAGTTTTTCAGTGTTGAGGGAGTGAAGTATAAATTCCTCTAATAACAAGTGACAGTTTAATATGAGTGGTTTCACCACTGATGATTTTAGCAGAACCGTGCCAGCCCAAGCACTTATCAGTTCAAAACCCAGTGCACAGCTTGAGAGGGAGGGAAGTAACACCAAGCACTTTGGGGGTAAGAAGACATAACGTACAACTCTTCTGCCTCATGATAACAACACACTCATTTCTAGGGTGAAGAATAAGGGAAATAAAAGGGAAAAGGAAATATAACATGAAAACCCAACACTACATATCGGATGTCAATAATCCCATGTACCAAAAGCCCAACACCAACATTCTTGGCTGTTAAACTTACTGAGATTTTCAACAAGCACAGTGCAATAACTAATCATCAATAGATAGTAATGCTGAAGACCTAGGATTCTAAAATATGAGGACAGCATACATGTGTTAAATATTTAATTGGTAAATAACCAATTACATTAATTAGGGGAACTTGAGGCTGCTGTTCCAGTGGTAATTGTATTTGTCAGGACAGAGAGAGACATACTCCACAATGTCAGTATAATATTCTTCAGAAGAATACATATTGATTAAATCTAACTGTGGTTATCTAATTGTGGCTAGAGGAATTATGGTGCCATTTTCAGTGTCGACAATAAGTAAATGAAGAATATGTCCATAATAAAAAAAAATAAAACCAATAAAGCTATTACATGTGATGCTTTAGAAGCTTGCCTGGAGAATTCCCTCAAGTAAAGTTGGGAATATTATTAAAATTATCCAGCACACTTTCCTGCTCTGGTAACCTTGCACAACATGGACAGCAAGGTACATGCAACCACCCTCTGGGGAAAACTCATTATTTCTCTCTATGTGTTGCTGTGTAAAAGCCTGAGATAACAATTTACTATTTTCTGTCCTACCTTTTTCCCCCTCCTTCTTGACCACTAAGCCTCTCTGATTTCATTTGCCATCAATGATGCTTATCTCAGGGCCAGAGAAACGAAATTCTTGAAGGATTCATTTCATCTGTACTTTCCATAATTAAAGGTATGCCTTTGCTGGAAAAATCAGGGCAAGTTTCTGACTTCCCAGTCATACTCCTCTACACAAACTATTTACATATCCTCAAGTTCCATAGCAGTACCTTGAGTCAAACCAAACCATTGGGCTTGACAGGTGTTTAGCTATCAATATAAATACTGTCCAAGTTCCCACTAAAGGAATACAGTCCCCAGCTCCAAAGTGTCTGAGTTTCTACACAGAAAGGTGGCCAAGTAATGAGGTAAGTTCATACATCCCAGAATATATGTACTAAAACAGTGTTAAGCAGACAGGTTCTGCCGTGTTTCTATCAGTGTTACTCAGCAGAGTCTCTCCCTGCTAAGAATAACTCTCTGCTCCAGTAACCCAGAAAGTGGAGCAACATGCTCTGCTTTAGCCCTACGGCTGGTTATCCCATACGGCATTTACAAAGGCTTGTGTTTAATCTCTTGGCTTGTATACTATATTCACAAATTAAAAGGGGTGGTGAAAACAGGACAGATGTGACAGGAGATAGCAAAAAACAGAAAAAAAAAATTAGCATTGCACTCATAAGATCAAGAAGCATATACAGCAACTATATGCAAGAAAGGAGTACAATTGTAGTAAAAAAATACTCCACTGTACAGAACTTTTAAAAGGCTGCTGCGAGCTGGTGAGAACCCACTTCGAAATTTTTTCTTTTATTAACTTTATCAGCAGCTTTAAACATTTTTCCAGTAGAATTTTATGGCTAATAAATTACCATTATTTTGAATTGTCTGAAAATCATGAATCAATTTAGTCACAAAGCAGATCTGTTCAATTTAATGTTCTTGTTCCTTACTGCCTCAGTCATGCAATTTTTTCCCCTTTTGCTTCCTTTATTTCTCTGCCTCTCCTCACATTACCCTGTTGTAATGCCTTTAATATAAAAGATGGCCTTCATTCTCATGTACTATTTAAATTCATCATGTCTGACCTCTTCAAATGCAATGAATGCATAATTAATTTTCATTATAAATTTAGAACACTTCCTCTCTTCTTGCCAGTTCAAGCTTCCTTTAGTTTTCAACAGCTATCTTGTTTTATTTTATATTCCCTATGACATTCTTTCTTGCCGTCTTCCCTTCAAATTTCACTTCACATACAATTTGACTCTGATACATCAGGAACCCACCCAGAACCTGATGCAAGAATCACCAATAAAAGAAGGGGTGTTTGGTCCATCACTAAAACACAGACTGTACTCATTTGGCTGGAAAAACAGCTGGCATAGCAACTGCTGTGTGCATTATCCTCCCCAAACAGAGAGGTTTTAGGACTACTATGCAGAGTCCTTACTGCTAATACCAAATATTTAAGAAACAGATACAGCACAGAGCTAAAAGTATACACTTATTTCTCTCTTTAAATTGTGTAGTTACTCCAGCATTTTTTTCTTTTCCATGGTCATTAGGAATGGTCTTACTTCATACTCACACAGATTTCCAAAATCCTGGTACACAGGCTTTATCCGGATATTGGTTCTCCTCTTAAACAAGCTAACAATTCTGTTTCTCTTAAACAAGCTAACAAGTCTGTTTCTCTAAAATGCTGCCGACTGCAGCTTCAGCATGACAATGAGTAACACAAATTCACAGAGTTATCAGCAAGAGACTATAGGAAAGTTTGGATTTCAGCACCTTCCACGTCAAGGGGACTACCACTTAAGGGAACTTCCTTGCAACTTGATGACACCAAAAATTAAGAACTTTGCTGAGCAACATCAGGCTTATCTAATTGACCAGAACTGTTTTGAAATGTACTTCAGGCTGAACAAATAGAATTGTGAAACTGCAGCACTCAAAATGTTTCCCCATGAAGGACACAGAGGTGGAAGACTTGGTTAGTATACATTTATTTCTGCTCAGTATTCCCAGTTTGTAGGTAAAGCATAACAGTATATTCCACAAAGTTTTATGATTTGACTAAACCAATTTTTTTTTTAAGACGACTGCATTAACTTTTGTTCCTGGATTTTTTTTTTTTTTTCTGTAAATTAGTCTACAAAAAGAGTCTTCCAGAAGATCTAAAACTATTGCCAAAGGAAAAAGCAAAAAAACCTTTAAAACCAGGGGACTAGTCATGACTAAAACATCAGATCTCAAAAACTGCTGGCCAATTTAGTTGCCTTTTGCTCTGTAAAACACATAATTTTAAGACTGAAGCTTTAGTTGATGCATCAGATCTACTGTAACTGCACAGGAAAGCTTTTTGTATGCAAGTTAAACTAAAGTGTAATTACTTTTCAGTTTAGTTGTTCTGTGATTTCAGATTACCTGTCCATCTCTACTAGCTCACTGACTTGACAGGAGATCTGTTTCAGACCTGTAAAGTGTGAATTGTCCTTGAAGTCTTTCCAGGCTCGTTTTGTTCAACCACTTTTTGGGGAAAATAAGTAATTTTGCTGGCATTTCCATCTTACTGTCCAAACAGATCCAATTTTAACCAGTAGGCAAATTCTTGCCAAAAAAGGTCCCAGTGACATGACATCAAGGCAGAAAGGTCACACACACTAAGAATGCAATAGTGACAATTGTTGTTTTGATGGATTGTCTTAGGAGGCAGGAAGTGTTGAGTTTTCCTGTTTACCCATTAAAAAATAAAAAAAAGCAAGGAGATTGCTCAAATTCTGTGAACTTTACCTTCTGAGTATAATTCAGATAAACTAATGTAAAGCCATATGCTGCACCGTCCTGGCTTTGGCTGGGATAGAGTTAATTTTCTCCTGTTAGCTCACACAGTGCTGTGTTTGGGTTCAGTGTGAGAATAATGTTGATAACACGAGGATGTTTTGGCTGTTGCTCAGCAGAGCTTAATAAGGCAAGGACTTTCCAATGGCTCACGCTCTGCCAGTGAGGAGCTGCACAAGAAGTCGGGAAGAAGCATGACTGGGACACTCCATCTGAGCAAGGCCAAAGGGATATTCCACACCACAGAGCATCACGCTCAGTGTACACACCGGGAGAGTTGGCTGGGAGGGGCCTTGACTGCTGAGGAACTTGATGGGCATCAGGCAGCAGGTGTGACCAATGTTGGTGTGCAGCACTTGTTCTGCTTGGGTTTTATTTCTCTCTCTATGTTGTTGTTATTGTGGGGTTTTTGTCATTACAATTATTATTATTATTAAAGGTTTACCTTTTATTTTTTCTGATTCTCCTCCTCATCCCATTGTGGGACAGGAAGGTGGAAGGTGTGAGAAGTCAACTCTGCAGTACTTAGCTGCTGCCTGGGGTTAAACCATGTCACATGCACATATATATCACTGTTCTTATCTACTTTACTTGGATTTAAACAAGCTTTAATAGGGAACTGAACAATAGTAAAAGGAAGCAAATGGCACAAAGTCCAGAGATTTAACTTATGCAATAGAGATTATGAAAAAAAGAGAAAGAAGGTTATTTCATGCATAGTATTCGATATAACGAATGGACATAATCCTCCTCAAAAAACACCCCAAACAAAAGAGCCCTTTAAAAAGTGACACCAGTTTCTTAAACGTGGTCTTGGAAAAGCACTAACACACTATACAGACTGCAAGCCTGAAGTCTGTGACTACATGCCAGGACTACACTTGTATCATTTTCCTCGTACTGTGGAGAGATGGTGAAGTGCTTCAAAAAGAAAAGGGCATTCCTGTATGGCTGGATATTGACACAGCTATCATGGAAATTATCCTGGGGAGAAGGAGGAGAAAGAGAAATCCTTGAGTGGCAAGAAGATTTATTGGATAATTTAATAGGATTTTCTCATCACTAAATTCTATTTTTCTTCTGTCCCTAATCACCTTTCTTCTACCTCATTAAATCCAATTTCACTTCATCTTATCTTTCTTTCCTCTCTAATTTCATAGACCATCATGTAATTTCTCTCTCGCCAAACAGCATGCTTTCTTTTTGCATCAGTCTTTCTACACCTACTTTTCCCCACCTTATCATTTAGCTGCCTCATTTCTTCCTGCTCATTACCTCTCTTGCCCTAAACTAGTCACTCCTGTAATGCTGCCCATCCCGTCTTTCTGCAGCATTGTGTATCTCTACTTTGCTCCATTTCTTTCTTTCTTTTGGCCAATTTGTTGACTGAGCCATTTTAAATTCCTTCATTTTTCTTATTTCTATAAATTTATATATATAGAAAGGATAAAATCCAGCTATGCAATCACTGAATCATATTATAGGGAATTGCATCCATGCTCCTGCACACATTGTTAACTATAATGTGAGCTCACTGTACAAGAATAAAAATAAATTTAGTACTTCTATATAGTTTGGCTGATCTGACCCTGAATTGCACTTCATATTTGAGCAGTGAACATTTCAGTAATTCTGCACATTTTCTGCTTTTACACATAAAGAGTAAGACTAGTTGAACATTATGTCATCTTGGAAAGATTCAACACCATACTTGAAGCAACATTCAATCTTGTCTCCATTGGAAAGAGTGAACTTGTCAAATAATGTTCCAACATCATGTTTTGTAATTTGTCTCCCATATATTCTCAATGAAAATGAAAATGTATATACACACACAAAACTCCTTCTTGAGCCATGTTCTACATCTCTCAAGACTGTAAAGGAAAATACAAAAAAAAAGAAGAGACAATAAATAACAGCACAATTGTTTTTATCACCTCTGAAACAGTCTCTGGGCTATCATTATGGTAGATCTGTTCAATGAGTCAATTATCATATCAGGCAAGGAAGGAGGCTGGCACACTCCCAAGAAGGACAAAGCCCCAAAAAATGAGACACTATGGGAGGTTTGACTAGTTTCTGCAAGAAATACACCTGCCTGCAGGAAGCCAGCTTGGCTCAGGTGTTTGCATTACATTACCATAGGCACAGGGTCGTGCAAGTGAGCAAATTAAATCCTCCCAGAACTGGCAGCATGGAAGTGCACGCAGAGACACCACGGAGGACCTGGGTAAGTATCAGCTGCAGGACAGACATTGCGCTCATGCAACACAAAGGAGAGCTCATGAAATGCAAGAAGCCCCACCAAAGGCCCCAGGTCAGGGATGTAGGGCAGACACAAGGGATTCATCTAGTCGGTGTGATTAGGACTGAGGTGGAGTCTGGAACTTACCTGTGAGCAAGCTGGGGACAGACTACGCAGCATCAGTGTGAAGTCAAGAGTCATGTCCATTTGCCATGTCCTGTCGTGATCCCCCCGCCAAAAAACCGAAAAGGTATAGATGCATTTCTGCAAAGTGCTCCTGAAGTTCTAAACTTTGATTGCTCTGAGCTGTCTCTGCACAAAGCCAGGTCCCACGAGATATCATCAATCACCAAACAGCCTGCCAGCTCTTCAGAAAACTGTATACTCAAGCAATCAGCCCCATTGGTATGGGCAACCTGGGAAAGACAGCATGTACCAACTTCTTCCCCAATTATTTTTAATGGAAGAGGGAAAAAATATTCAGGGGATGGTGTTACCAGCAATTACTAATTACAGATGACAAAAGAATAAAAGATATTGAATGTCTTCTGATTTAAAACCAAAAAGTACCTAGGGATGTCCAATCATCAGATGATCAAAAGAATATTTTCAGGAGGACAAGCAGTGTTGTCTGGAACTGGAACTATTCTCAGTTTGCCTTTGGCAAAAGTGTAAAATGCAAAATATTAACAGTCAGATATTGTCAATGTGTTCATATATTCACATAGAACAGTTTAAAATATAGCCCTCGGTACTTACTAACAGAAATTAACATGAAACCTTTGAATGTACCAGTCTCAACTTTTGCAAGAAGGCCCCAAGAAACCCTAATTCTTCTTAGAACGTTCTGATGAAACTACTTGGTAGACAGAGGACTGACTGACTGGAGATGGCCACAGAATGATGCAAGCCCAAATTGTCTGCAGAGATGTAAAATTGCTTCAAGAACATACTAACAGCTCAAGAGAAAATAAGTTTTAGTCAAATTCATTGGTTCAAAAATGCAGTAGATGAATAAATGGGGTTCTGGGACAGACAAGTCATTCCCACTAGTCAGTTTTCTGCTAAAAGTTCTCCATCTCCTTATCCTATTATTTCTTGACTGTCAGACAAAACTTTAGTATTACCGTCCTTGTTAATAAACCACCTCCTTAAAATCAACACTCAAATTCCCTGGGGACCATATGTAAAATATAGGTGCAGAAAAAAAAACACAAACCAAATCAATTTCAGTTTGTTCTGTATGGTATTTTCCAGTCAAGAGTCTTAACGTTATGTTTTATCATGTTTAACAATGTACGACTCCATTGGAATCAACTTAACTAATGAGACGTCAAAAATATACTCTGTTGCATTTATCTAGGTTAGCAAGAAATTCAAAATTCCTTTAATGACAAGCTAATATATTTTCATTTTGCTGTCAAAGAGTCTTTGATGTTCTACTATAAGTGAATGCATCTGTTGCATTAAAATTCTTGCGTAAAGCTACATTCATCATTTGCTTTAGAAAATAACCTCTCAACCATAAAACTGCTTCATCTGGACATTAAAATGTAAAACAACAAGAACAGAAATAGGAAGAAGAAATCATTTAGATATAAAGATACAGTAGTAAAACCTGATTCACTGCTACATTAAAACATACTCAGCTTTCTTTTTGCTTTCTAATCAGTAGCTACTGGTACAACAAACTCAAAAATAAAGATTCATTACTACACTTGAATACTATACACCAAGAAAAGCAATATACTTCCACATATCTCTGCTCCTGATTTTATCTATATAATAAAGAAAACTTTTGTATTTCAGGTTATAAGCTCACAGAGCATGTGGAAATCAACATACAGATGGCATCAGTCAATTTGGAGCCAGTGCACTGACAGCTTCTGTGAAGAATGGATTTTGTCTGGAGACAGATACTAGACTCAGTGGTCTCAGAGAAATTCTTACACAGGACCAAGAAGGTAGAAACGCACCCCTGGGACACTGAATTGCATTTGTACAGAGGAAAAAAAATTAGTGAAACAAACGCAACAACTGTGCTTGAACCTTGGAAAATATTTTGGATTTAGGGCCTGATATGACCAGTCCATACTCAAACATCACACAAAAGCCCTCTAAGTTTACCAGGCCTGGGAACTAACAGGGCAGTCACTGAATTAAATGAGTGAAAATAGAGAGGCAAATGGGTTCTCATTTGTCACAAGCATAAGATGATGACAGAATTTAAACAACACCATTTTAATATTTCACCATGCAATTTAGATTTTCTCAAAAGCGCAGAAAGTTTGACATCTACTATAGAGCAAATGTTAATTAGTGTAAAGCAATAACTTGTCACTGCTGATTTCTAAAAGCATGTGAGCAAAATACCGGTGGGGAGAAGGGGAGGAATGCAATTTTCATTCTGCAAGATGTACGTTAAATCCAGTCTCCTTTCAGGTCATCTTTGTGCTTTTAAAGCTTCATTCATAGTTGTTTCTATTCTACTTTCCTTTCAAAGCCTTTTTTTAGCCACAACTTTGTATGTCTCTGGTGCATCAACGTTTTAATAACAGCACAGGGCTGACATTTGCTATTTTCATTCATTCTGTGCAATATCTTATTACTCAAACATGGTCATGAATCCCTTTGGGCTTGCTCACAGTCTTAAATGAGACTAGGGATGTAAATATTTAAATTTCTGAAACTGTCAATTTATTTGGAGAAAACTGATGATAAAATATACAATTTATGCCATTTGAGGCTCCTTATTTTCCATAAAGGATTTACATGAGCACTGAAACAACAAGCCAACCCTCCCTAAAACAAGAGTAATTAAAACCACAAAATCTGTAAGGAATACCAATCTTATATTAAAGACAAGTTTAAATTAATCAAGTCTTTGAAGAGATGGGAAGTAAAATGACAGCACTGAGGACAACGCTCTCTCCTAAAAGTTGAAGTATTTTGTGATATGAATCTCAATATCCCTGTTGTGTGCCTCATGGACAAGACTAGTCTGCTACAAGTGGAGAGCTGGAGAAACGGCAGCGATTACATTCCTGCTATGGAGGGAAGTTTTGGGCTCAGAATATCTTAGTTCTGTCACTAGAGCTTAGTTCTGTGACCTCGAGGTGATTAATTTTTCTGTTCTTCAGCTTTGTAGCTATAAAAGGGGGTAAAATTTTGGGGTTTTTCCCGATCTCAACTCCTCTTGCCAATGAGAATACAAAATCAGTTGCACGCAGACACACATACAGTACTTGCACACACCTACTCACTCTGGCGTAGAGAACTCCCTCTCCCACGGAGAAGCACTTCGTGTCAATGTACACTAAGAAATATTAACTAACAGGCACTGACTTGGCACATGGGAATCAACATTGTTCACACAGCTAACAAAACTATTTTTCTCAGATTATGGCTCTACTCTACTACAAAAACACAAGAATATTAAATTAATTGATTGCATATGGCCTTATTTCTTCCCCTTGAGACAAGTGTCTAGTTTGGTGATCTACTTTGCCTTCCCACCAATACTGCTTTGCTCCACCTGTGAAAATATGCCCCTCTGGATAACTACAGTGTAATGACGGCCAGACTAATCTACTTGGTGCTATTATCACTGCCTCTATAAAAAGGGATTTATAAACCTGACAGACACTGAAAGGTTCAGTTCTGCCATTCCTTCTATTACATATCCTAATCTCCTCTACCCTTACTTACCAATTTCCTCCTAATTTTCCTTGTTTTTCCCTGTTTCACATCCTCAGTTGAAAGAACATCACCTCTTACAACAGAGGGGTGTGTTAAACTACGCTTCATACGGAGCACTGCTGTCTCCCTCTGTAATTGTATTCTCTTACTCTACCTGGACAAAAAATGGTGTGTTTGCTTATAAAGGGACAATATTTTGGTTTACCACTCTAGTCAAATATAATACGTATATTATATATCATAATATTACACAAAAAGAAAATTAAATGTTAAAAAGGCCAACACGCTTTTTTGCATATTCATATTGTAGATGCAATTTTTTCAGAACTATTCTACTCAGTGGATTTCAAAGGGTGGCATTTCTGATTATTCACATGTCAATTTATGCCCTTTTCCTTTCTTCACAACCAATTAGTTTGTGTAACAAAGTTCTTCATCCCTGCAGAGATTAAGATTTCAGCGTAAAGTCTTACAGAATGGAGAACTGCACAAATATTCAGATGACTAGTTTTGTTTCAAATTGTAACATTAAGAAACGTGCTACCATTTTCAAGAGACCAGACTTCATAACTCTTCAGCAATAACTAGAATGCATTTTCAGCTTCCTAGGAAAATGCTATCTTTATCAGCATTTAACTTTTTTTAATGTCACAAGTTGTATTGTCCCATTAATCAAATTGATAGTGGCGACTTGAAGTTCACATTAAAATCAAAAGTAGTAACTACACAACTGTGAAGAAATTTTAGATTACATGTCAGTCATTCTCTGAAGCAAACACAGCACATCAGTCCCTGCATTTCATTTAGAAATCATTCAAAATGTCTGTTCTGAAGTCTTCTAAATCAAGATTCAGGAGTTGTGCCATCAGTACATTTTGTCTAAAATGCTTCTGCTGACTTTGTTTCCATTGGGCCAAGAACAAAAGTAGCCGTAATATAGGTTTTAAAT
The DNA here is from genome assembly GCA_036023395.1 of Myiotriccus ornatus. Classification (NCBI taxonomy): domain Eukaryota; kingdom Metazoa; phylum Chordata; class Aves; order Passeriformes; family Tyrannidae; genus Myiotriccus; species Myiotriccus ornatus. The sequence continues at coordinate 62,582,603 of JAYRBT010000139.1, read as the reverse complement.
ACTTTTAAAAGGAATCAGTTTTACACAGGTTCAAACTGAGAAAATGGAGAAGTGAAATGCCCCATCTATTAGGCAATAATAACATGACTTGTTTAGTGATGGAAACCTGCTCAGAGCTGTGTGCAAAAGAAAGAAGGCAGGAACCCTGCCCCAAGGCAGCTATAATCACATACAAGACAGACACAGAAGACACTGCAGAGCTGAAGACAAATTTATCTCAAACTGTAAATCGTTTTAAGAATACCTAAAATCATTTGCATGACTTAACAGTATCAATCATACACAGGAGATGAGTTCTCAGTAAGGGTATGAATGAAGAGAGCTTATTTCCCCACTGAATGGGGGAAATCTTCCAGGTGTAAATAAGAGATCAGAGTTCAGACTGGAAAAATAAAACAAAGACAAATGATTGAATATGAAGAGCTTGCTGAGGAAATAGAAAGTGAGAACATCAGAAATGTAAACAGCATCAGAGAGCAGCATATAAATGGATGACATTAGTTTTGCCAGCAAAGAAATCCAGGGAAAAAGAAAGTGAGCAGTGGGGAGGGCAGAAGGAGGGATGAAAAACAGAGAGGAGGCAAGGGCACATCCACAGAAATGAAAATAAGGAAAATGTTCTAGTTTTGTGGACAGAAACACAATTCCATACAAGAAATTACAGTTTAAAAAAAAAAAATCAAAAGCCCTGAGGCTAAAGGAAGATACTTAAAACGAAATTCTTCTTGTAAATAGGACTTTTCCCTTAGTATTTATTGCCACAACAGGAGACACATCTGTAGATATTGATCCATAGGTATGTTGGGTAATTGAAACTTTAATTTACAATTATTGTTCCTTTTATTAGAAAGGTCACTTAATCTATGTCAGCTTCTGCTTTCTCTGACATTATTTACACTTGTTTGCAACAGCTGGAGAATATTTTCTGTATGTAGCAAACAGAGTAAATTAAGATTTATTGTACATGGGCCTAATAAGTTAAAAACCACGAACACAGGAGTGTGTAGGTGCTGTATTTGCATTTTTATCAAAATTTTCTATTTCATACAGCAATTCATAGGAGTCTAGAGAGAAAATTAATAAGTACCTATTATGCTTAAACATAAAATAGAGCTATTGACTGTGTAAGGCTGCTAAAACCATGAAAAAGTCTTTCTTATAAGACAGTGCTATTTGCTAAGGGAGAATTACATTGTTTGGATCAAGGGCTAGAATAAATTCAACAAATTAATGCATTCTAAAGATTCTTTTCAATGCCACAACTTTTCTATTTCTTCATAAGGTACTGATTTTTGCTGAAGAAAGGAAACCGGGCTGGCAGGACCCCTGCCCTGATCACAGCAGCAGTTCTTCTGTTCTTTCCTGAGAAAAATCAAAGCATCTGAGCAAAAAAAAAAAAAAAAGAAGACACGTTACGAAGACAAAGGCTGCTTAGAGGCTGTTAAACTCCAGATTTATTAGGAGAAGGAGGAACTGGCCAATGCCCTTGCTAGTGATCTTGTAGTTTTACTGAAATGGGTCAGAACATTTGTAAATCTTTAAAAAGTAGAGTTATTCAAAAGAAAAGCAAACTGGAGGCCAAGAGAAACAGATACCAAATCCTATCCCACTTTACTGCTAACGAGTGCACACAAGTTCTCCAGCTGTAAGAGGGAGCTCAAGAAACAAACAGGTCATGGCACAGAATCATCTGACCTAGAAATTGAAAAAACCCTTACAAATTAAAAAGTCATTCATATTTCCTATATGGTTTTCTGAAACGTATTTTCTGATATTTCAGTTATATATTAAATTCAGACTATTAATAGGCCCTATGTAGGTCTCGTCCTTTTTGGGATCACTGGTGTTAAGCCTAGGGAAATTCCTGAAGTGACTTTTGAAGAGATGAGCAGGAGTGCTTTAAACATTTCTCCCCTTCCCAAAGGAAAGGGATTACAAAACCTGCGTATTGGTTTTGACAGTCACTTCGGGGCTGCAGGTAAATCCCAGCCCCAAACCCTGTTTTCGTAATTACTGCAATGAGATATTCAGTGTCTTTTGGAATGAATTATATCCTAAAGCCGAAAATGAAAATAGAGCCTTCTGATTAAAATCCTAAGGGTACAAAAAAAGGTATTGAACAGCCAGCCCAGATGAGAAAAAGTCAACCTTCCCAAAACAAAAATCTGGCTCAAGTTCATTAATAAAGGTGAGAAGAATTTCATGTATATGACATGGTAATGGTTTCACTTGAATTTTAAAAGAGGGGATGAAAATTTACTGTTGGCTGATTTCAGATGCCTTAGGTTAGGACTTTATCGGTTTTAAGAAAAAGTAAGATGGAGTCTAGGTATAGAATACAGCAACTGACCTTACACGAATAACTGGCTGTAGTAAAGCAAGGAAAACCTACCAGTAGTTTATTTTACAGTCAGAAACTCCTCTGTACCTGGGTTTTACCCACAACATTGTTCTTCACTTTAGAAATTCCAGCTGCAGTTGAATTCCATGCAGGCGAATTCCACTTCTTTTATGAATGGCTATGATCAGCATTTCCAAAAGGAGACTCTAAGTGTTCAAGTCTTCCTCTTACTTAAAGTTTTGACAACTTTCCTAGATTTGCTGCAGGTAAAGGCCCTTGTGGATATGGGTTTAAGAAGCTCTTGCTTGCCTTGCACTGTGGTCAGGGGCTCTCACACTGCAGCTGCTTTGATAAATTCCTGCCTAGAGGTAGTTCCGCGCTGGAACCAGCCTTGATAACTGAACTCAAAGTTTCTCTTCTTAAAACATGTTGTGAGATGCAGGTTATTTCAAAGCAAGTTCAGAGTATCACTGCAATAAATTACTTTGCAATTATATTTTGTGAGGCCTTCCCAGTTGAGAAGGGAGCTTGCACATTAAAATTAGCAACCAGGTAAGGTTTAGGGGTTTCTGACTTTGCACTGCCAATGGTGGGACTCATCTTGCCAAACATTATACCTCTACAACATAACAGACAACATCTGACAGAGTCACCTGGGCTTACCTTATCACCACTGAGGGCAAACAGGCACGGGAGGGCTCTGTTTTGGAAAGCTGCTTTAGGATTGTGCTAATGGGGCACAGACAATCTTTATAAAAACACAAATAAAACAGAAATCCAGAAAATGATCCAGACAATGAATATGGACATCTACGTCACCGACGTAGATTAAATCACAAAGTGTCTGATGGCAATACTGTCCCACCAAAAAGCAGGTTTTTGGCCAATATTGCCAACTTATTCCTACTTATTTAAATTAAGTAGCTGGAGCAAAAATACCAAAATGTGGCCTTGAATAACTCTGACCATTTCATGTTTAGAAAATTCCTATGCCTGCAATGCCTTTCTAGACCACTAAAACCCCTAAGACACTTTACCACCCTAAAAAATAGGTGGGAGCTGAGCAGAGTGTCGACACAGAGCCCTAGAAACATGGCACACGTTTGCGATCCCTCCAGAGTCCATCCACAGGCACTTCTTCTCTCAGAAGCACTTGCAATGAAGATCCACTTTCAAAGACTGGATAATTTTATAATTACAATTCTCAGCCACTTGTGAGCTGCCTGCTTCAGTTACACTGAGAGCATTTAAAGTTGCTTATTAAAGCAACTGCACAAAGTGCAGTGTAAGAAGCTCGACTCTCATTTCGTTTCCATCACACTGTATCGCACGAGCTCTGTGGACCCTGAGTGAATCATGCCCAGACCCTCAAGGAAACGTAGCTAAAAATTCAGAGCCTTAAATATTTTAGTAAAAAGGTAGATTACTTAAAATGCTGTTAATGGACTCAGAATACGAAATAGACTTAAATAAATATGCTTCATGACTGAAATTAAAAAGATAGGAGAAATATTCCAATATTTGTAAGGACATGTCAGTGAAAATACTGTATATTTGGCTGCCAGTTAACCAAGGCACTGAATAGTTGTCTGATCTCTAAAATGGGTAAAATAGTAAATCTATGTCTTAAAAGACCCTACAAGGAGAGCATTGACAATGAAATAAAGGTAGCCTTGAAAATATGTACCATGCTGAGATGTGTAATTAGACTTTTTAATTCTAGGAAGACTTACATAAACAGATGGCTTAATCCTTTATCATTTTATGGTATCTAATACAGACATCTGGAAGAACCAATGGAGGGGGAAAACAGAGAGTTCACTGATGAAGTGAAACCTTTCTCCATCATGGTGAGACAAAACAGGAGGAATTTGTTAAATTATTACTAGTGTACATACACATATTTAACTGAATTATAGCAGAAGGTGTGTCCATAAGAAAGTCATTCTTCTCTGAGTGACAATCCCATGACTGCAAAATTATTTTCTAAGACCTTTTCCCATCTGGGATTATAAACATTTATTCCTTAAAATCATGACCCCTGTATAAATTAGAGCTCTTGTCTGTTGCACAGACTTCTGACCACCCACATTTCATGGACTTTTCCCTTCCCTCCAAGGCAGAATGAATGTAATTTATACTTTCCTTGTTTAAAAGACAGATATGATTTTAGTTCAATTTATGTATTCATTTGAAACTTGAGTGTTGTGACTCTAAACACATGTGCAGATTAGATTAGGGCAAGCAGACTCCTGTAGAGCACAACTGTTTTTCCATTCAGAAACTATAAAGGCAGAAATCAGTAATATGTTTATAGATTTTAAAAAGGAACCAAAATTCTAAATGTCCACCCCACTCCTCCTCTAACACTCTACATCTGTCTTCTCAGTTCTTACCTTTCTAGATTGTAAATTTAGGAATCCCATGGTTATCTTTCCTTTCTTGAAAATAAATAAAAATGAAACAGAATGAATAATATTAACTGCGACTGTTGAATGTGACAAAGTTGAAAAGTCATCATAGGTGACAAATTAGTTTCCTTAGACAGAAAGAAATTCTTACTAAGAACTGAAAAACAGAATTCCTGTCTTCCAAGCACACAGTACCTAGAGTTTCTTTCTCTAAATAATGTAGATTTTTTAATGAGAGAGAAGTATAAAACCAAAGATGTACAGCTCATGATATATGCTACTAAAGTGGAAATAAGCCTTTAAGTCAACTAATTTTTGCATCAACCCAATTCCTGTTGAAACTAATGAGGAATCTCTCCACTGGCTTCTAAAGATGATACACATATTATAGACTTCAAGACATTTTAAGAGCAAACTGCATCTCACCACAGTTTTGGCAGTCAAACAAATGGAAACATCCATAAATGAGAATAAGTCTAATTGGAAACAAATCTATCAATTATCAATGCCTTCGCAATAAATGAATTGATGGAAAATCTTCTGAAATTACAGTCAAATCAATGGCAAATATCAATGCTTCTTACTAAATTATAATAGCCATGTCATTATAACTCCCATTCATAATGTGTATTTCACAAAACAAACTTCACAAACATTAGCAGGTGTGGACATAAATGTAATGTGACTTCTTAACAGCAGAGATGTGAAGATGAAGATACATCATCAGTTCTTTGGGTTACACTGCTGAGATTTACTTTACCAGTATCAGCATTACTGAAAATGACTGTTTTTAACAGGCAATAAACTACACATTAGTAGAAAAGTGAAACATAAGTAAATCAGTGTGAAGAGAAAATCACAAAAACATTCTGTCCATCCACACTGGTAAGACTGGAAAGTTTCTTGCCGAACAGTACAATGGAAACACAACAAATGTCATGCAATCCTTTCAATTTTAAGACCCTTTAAAAAAAAAAAAAAAAATCTCTAAATGCCTCACATTTTTGAATCTTGTTAGGCTAACTATGAGTGCAAATGCACGTTTCTAGCAAATTTCTTATTCTTTGATAGTGTTTCTTCTTATTATCCTAATACAGTGGCACTTCCTTTGAGCATTTCTCTCACATTTTTCAAGTAAAGTTATTCCTAATACCACACTTCCAAAGTCTGCACTGGGGGAATTTTATCTACATGATAAGAGATCTGAGAATTCAGAGCCCTGACTTATGTCTGCAAATTTACATTCATCTTAACTTCTATTTTTACATCTGATTCAAGGTGAATATCTTATTAATCACAGGACTACAGTGAAGAAAAAAAAAAAAAACAAACCAAATACAGTTGAAGGACAGGAGTGGCTCTGTGGACTTTTACATATGATAGAGTGAGGAAAATGTGGTGCAATTACCTGACTTGAGACAGGTGCCTTCCTAACAATAGGCCTTGAGATGCTTTATAGGGAGGCTCCGTTGAAAAGTTTCATCAGGATGCAATACACAGGATTCTGCAAAGGGCATCTGCTGCTATTGCTATAAATACTTCCACTGAAAAACCTAAAACTGCCCAATGATAATGAGACATGAGATCCTATTGTCTGTTTGCCAATATTAAACAGGGAACCTCCTGGAGTTGGGAAAAAAGCATTATGCTTCCCTTTATCCCACAAGACCAGAGTCTGAAATTAAAGGTCAGACCCATTATTTCACATCAGTGCTGAAGGCAGGAGAATTTATTCACTACAGAATTAAAGATTAACCAGATGCTTCACCAGGTATATGACTGTCATAACTTAGCAGACAGAATGAGAAAGTAGAAATCGGAGAGAACCAAAGTTGGTGCTGCCTCCAATCTTTTGCTGGACTACAGAAAGAGGCTGGGGGAGCTGAAACACCAAAGGTGTTTTTGTCTTTGTATTTTCAAAGCCAATCTTTTTAGCATCACTCAACTCTGACTGCAGCTGATGCAGTACATCAACCATCAGGACAAGAAGGGCTCCTGTGCAGATTTTGACAAGTGGCAAAATAGCACAAAAAAACTAAAATTACTTAAGTTACACTTTATATATATAGAATGGTTGAACAAAATTATCTTACCATGTTTTCCCTCCTTCTCTCACCTAGAGTATGAGCACTAGAGCAGTAAAATATTCCATGTTGTCTAAAAATGCTGTACTTTAGGTATTCCTTCCCTCTCTTTCATTTGTTTTTCTTTGCCTACTAGATCCACATGGCCTAAATAGTTTTGAATCCAAGTAGTCTATCACTTCGCTGTTGCCCAAACTTTTCATATTAATATTTCCATCTCTAGCCTCGTATAGCCTAAACACTGATGCACTGAGATCAGTGTGATCTAGTTCAGATTAAAAACCCAGTAATATTGTTCTCTACACAGTCATCTCAGCCTATTATCAGCTGGGTTGCCTATAAAATTCAGTCCTGTGCTAGCTTTTACTTGGTTTAAAGGCCAAAATTTTAGCAAACTTAATCTAATGCAATTTTATAAACTTAGAAGGGCAACCTCCTTCCTGTTAACAGTCTTGCTCTCACACTCTGACAACAGCATCATTTCACACCACTGCTCTCTTCTGCATTCAAATGTGTAAAATCCACAGAGGCCAGACATTGCTTTAGTTGCCTTACTAGAAACAGCAAGTAACTCTACCAAACTAAACAGAATGAGGATAAATTTGCATCAGATTAACTAAAAGCATAATGAGGACATCTAAGATTTTACCCCAATAAACCCTACAATTTACATTTTGGGAAATGGACTCAACATGAAGATCTTAGCACAGGAGAGCTTTACACAGCATGTAACTTCTAATTCCCTTCAGTTTTTGTTGCATCTGTCTTCACTTGTTCTTGAAAAGTGATGTATTTTCTTTCTGCTCCAACGGATGAGCAGAGCTGTTCCATCCATAACCGTGTCATTACATTTCCAGCTCTTAGATGCTTCTTGGATACTCCTTCAGGCATTACATATTGTTGTTGCAGAGCGTGACCCATTTCCATAATCTGTGCTTTGGAGAGACTGTTGTCTCTCCAAATGGGATATGTTATCTCTCCAAATGGGATATGTTGTCTCTCCAAATGGGATATGTTGTCTCTCCAAATGGGATATGTTGTCTCTCCAAATGGGATATGTTCTCCTTTTCTCTGAGATTCTGCAGTAGATTCCCATGCATACCCAAAATGTTCCTTCTTGCTTACAAGTGCCATCACTGGCTCACTCATAATGACATACCAGCACCATTATTCTACCAAATGAAAAGGACTTTTGTGACAATCAAAGGTGTCCCTAGTGAACTAAGGCTGACTCAGACACAAATGTATGGACTGCAGAATGTTGACACATTGATTTTGTACCAATGAATGTACATCATGCATCTTAATAATCTGTTTTCAAAAGCAATCACTTAGGCATTCTGTCCATTTTTAGAGATAAACTGTAAAATCAAGTAAGAAAGCATTTTTCCCCCTTAAAAAGACATCAGAAAACATTACATTTTCCCATCTGTGCAAGAGTAGTAAGATACATACATCCAAATGTGATTTAACAGAGAACACTAATGGTAACTCTTCTCATTTTAGGGCCCAATTCTGCATTCCTCCACGGAACACTGTCAGAGTCATTGCCCAGGCACCGCAGCAGGTCTTCAAGCCACTGTGAGCAGGAAACAGTATATTTGTGCAGGGCAACATATGCCAACTTGCCTCACCAACAGATGGGATTACAGACCACAGCTTGGTCTGGAAACCAGGAGCATGGGTTTAACATGGCAGTTTTACTCACAGCTTCTTCACTTACAGGGAACTGGACATCAGTCTCTGTGACACCAAAAGCAGGGTCTATCTGCTGCTTAATTTTTCCTCTCAATTTATCTTCCAACTCATTAATCCGTTTCCCAGCAACCTGTCCCCACTTTCTATTCTTACATGCAATTCTTCTCTGAGCTCCTGCTGGGAGATATCCATCTTTCAAAGCAGCCAAGCTTTAATTTCTCCTTGTCTAGCTTGAGCTGGATCAATCCTTCCTTTTTTCTGCCCTGAAAATTCAAGACTTGTTCTTGGATTAAGAAAACGATGCTGGAAACAGGACAACCTGCCTGAATAATGGACACTCTTCCTTAGAGAATAAGCTTTCAAGTACCTAGAAAAGGAACACCCCACATTCTAGTAGGAAAATGATAACACCTCAATAAACAGAGCCTCATTTGGTATGGCAGTTCTTCAGAGAACAGAGCAAGTGTCTTTAGTGGCAAAGCCCCTTCTAGAATACAGCACTGAAAAACCATTTTAAACGACCCCCATCTAAAAAACTAATATATATAATATCGAGTTCCTACATTTGATGGTTTTCATGTATCCAGAAAACAACTGAACAGTTGAGACATTATTAGTTTCAATTCCCACCACAATGATAGCAGCGTATGTAAATAAATGAAAACCTTTTTTTTTAGAGCATTTGCATATACTGCCAAGGCACATTCGTGTCTTGACTTCTGTGCTGTTGTTTGCTTTGCTTATGCTAACAGTGGAAAATATTTCTAACATAAAATCCTCCAGGTCACTTCTTGTACCTGATGCACAGAGGTGATAATAAAAAGCATTTTCATAAAGTCTCCTCCACTTTCAGTCCCAGCTCAATTAGGAGATGTGTTTTCCTCACAAAATTCTCCTCTCTTTCCTCGTCTCTCATCTTGCACACTAAAGGACAGCTGTCAGACAAACCAAGCCAGCCTTACTGCCATCCTAATGACTGTAGGGAAGGCAGGGAATGTGACCCCCAGTTGCTTCAGTACAAGATGCAGCTGATGCCACATTTTGCTTCCTCACTCTTGCACTACTGTCTACATTGTACTGTTTAGGCAGACACATGCCATACATTTGGAGACAATTTTATCAATACCAAAAGGGGTTTGTGTGTTGTTTTGTTGTTTAATTTAGGGGATTTTTTTCTGCTTTCCTTATTTGTCTTGCTGGAAGTAGCTCCAATGTAGGGCTACATCTACAAAGAAAAAATGTTTTGGAGAAGAGTTAACAGATATGACGATTAAGGGAAAAATTTCATTTCTCTCTCCAGTACTCCTTTTTTATTACTACTTTAGGGTTTGAGGCATGAAGTAATTCCCTTGTCTGGACAAATATATTTGACCAGAAGTAGCTCAAATAATAGATGCAGCAAGGAAAGCTACACAAAAGAATACAGAGCAAAACTATTGGAGACAACGCACCTGGGGAGGCTCTGCAAAGTCAGAGTGATGGTGGATGTGGAAATTCACAGAAGACATCATATTGAAAATGAAAAAAAAAAAATAGAGAAGAGGAATAAGAAGCAACAGCCTAGCTTGAACCTTTTTATATTTCCTCTATACTCCAAGGCCTGGACCAATTTCTTCTTTAATACCGTTGTTTCTATTTCATCAAAGACTCTGGTCCCACTAGAGGTGCTCTGGCCATTCCTGTACTTAGGCTTGCATCATCCTTTCACATTGATTTTATGGACATCCTGAACTCCTGATACCACTGAAATCCATCTACGTTTTTGGGAAAAAAACCTTGGTGGACATTTAAGAAGCACTGCATGAATGTCTGTCACACGTGTGCCAGAGCCCCGGGACACTGCCAGGCTGCATACAAACAAACACAGGCTTGAGCCAGTCACTGAAACAGGAGCTCCCAGAAACACTGCTGGGTTACCCCAGAGGCAGCCCTGAGGGCACTGGAGAAACTGAAGTGTACAGATGATGAAGTTGGCCTCAAGTCTGGCCTTGAGGCTGCTCCTGCACAGCAAGAGGATGCAACCTGCATGTACAAATGCCTCCTGCTGTAGAAGTGGTATCACATACTCCTAAAGCAAAATCTTCTGCAACCCCAGGTGCTATAAAGGGATGCAGGGTCTTTCAGTATTGGACAGCCCTACTCAACCGCCAGTGTTGGGTGACAGTGTTAACCATGACTAATATGAAGACAGAAATATGAGGGTAGACTTTTTTCCCCGTGTATCTGAGCTAAATGGTAATTCATAGAGGATACTGGGCATTCAATGTTATGTTTGCAGAATATAAACTGTTAAGATGCTAACAGCATTTACATTAGAGAATACTTTTTTCCACACCTGTGTAGCATTAGATGATTCACTGACCTTGTGTTATGAACAGTTCATTGCCAGTTTCATTTGGAACACTGTTACTATGAACAAGCAGTATCTGGGGAATTTTTGAGTGAGAAATCCCTCCAATACTTCTTAAAAGTTGCAAGGTCGTAATTGTAACTAAGATGGATGTCCTTGTTTTTATTCATTTATCACAATGGTCCTCTGGAGAAGACTTCTTTGCTGTGAATGGCAACAGAAAAAATGAACAGACGAGCCAAAGACCTCGGGAGTTTGACAGAGTACAGGATTCAGCAGCCTGAAACAGCATAGACTGAGCAGGTAAGCTGGAGGAGAACAAGTCTGTTTTAGTGCTTGATAGAGTGACTCTCACAAGCCCCATATCAATTTCTCCGTTTCTTGCTTGTCTTCCTTTTACTGTTTGTTATAAACCTTTTTGCGCTTGATATTCAATATCTCTCTTTTCTTCTCCAATGTTATTTTTTTTCTGTACAATGTAGAATCAACTTACTCTCACATAATCTGCAAAGGAAATCAACAAAGCCTGCAATTCAAGAAGTGAGTCTTTGAAAAAACACAGAACCAAGTATCTATAACACAACTGTGCCCACATCTATATATTTCATCCTACGACAGCATCATAAGTTTATTACAGAACAACTATCACTCCACAGTAGCAGCTGAGAACTGGCTTTCAGCTATAAGCCCTCTAAAATATTTCTCATAAAAATAAGAGTTAAAAAACTCATCTACCTCTACAACATAACAAGCTGTTTACTTCACACACATATTATGTCCCCTCAAAATGACAAAATATATGTGACAACTTCAGCGTAGCTAATTACTAGATCATAAATGAATACACATCTGATTGAAGGATAAAACTGGAGGCATGAAACATTCCTGTCAATAACTTATGTAAGCCTGGAAGGGCTCAATGTGGCATCAAAACCATATATTAATCAAATCTATTTGCCTACATGCCACCGATGTATTTCTTTGCACCACCAGCGGAACGACAGCCGTTTCATTAACCAAAATCTATTTCTGCCCCATGTGAAAATCTGTGGCTCATGAACATAAAGCACATCTTGGAACTACATCCCTTTCAAACTTTTTAATGTTTATTTAGAATCAAGCCCAGACCTTATTAAATTTTGGAAAGATTCTTATCTAGTTTTACAGTGCTTGTTTAACCCCGTGGGCGGTACGTGCTGGCTCAGTCCGAGCCTGCTATGGCTGAAGACCCTGGCTCAAGCTCAAGACAAAAGTGTGAAGATTTCCATTACCATCTCCTGCATGAGCCAACAGGGAGCCATCACACTTTGATAAGACTCATAAGAAACCCTCCATGCTAAGTTCTGAAGTGTAACTGTATATCTAAAAGAAAAGAGAATGAAAGGTAAGACTTGACAGATGATGTATTTTGTTGGCATAAGGGTAATGTAAGAGCACTTAATAATAAAGAACTGGCTGGATCTCTTAAAGGCCAGACATCTCTAGGATAAGTTTATTTCATTTGACTTTCATAATTAAAAGACATAAATTGTGGAGAGGAGAACCAAGGCGTTATCCAGCTTGGAATACAAATACACTGAATTAGCAGAAGCCAAAAGCTAATTGTTAGTGGCTGATTATGAGCCCCATTTTGCCCAGAAAGCAAGTGAGGGAGAAACTTCTCTATATTAACAAACATGAACTCTGAACTCATATAAGACTGTGAAGGCTTTGGCTCAGAGACATGAGATATTGCTTCTTAACTTTCTCAGATCATAAAGCAAACCACAGAATGAGAATACTCTTTTGTTTACAATAAGCAATCCCACCTTGAGTTTCAGAATCAAACACGGAAAGTTGTTCTCAAACTCTAATGGGCTCTCAGACTGTGGTCTCAAGCCTGCTGACAGGTCAGTCACAGACACTTCTACAGCAGCTTCAGAAAACTACAGTAAATAGTAATTTCTAATTAAAAAAAATGTTCATAAGGCAGTCCAAGTCAGATGAAAAAGCAAAAACCTTGAAAATATAATTTCAAGCATTACATTCAGCAAGATTTGAACAATATTATACTGACTCACATGTTACTCTCTTAAATAGCCCTGGTGAAAGCTCTGGATGACTTTTAATATAAGGTTCAAGCAATATGGTCTTCAGGTTAATAAAAGACACATATTCTTCTAGGTATTCTCTTATAATGATGAAGTTCAAAAAGAGATTAAAGGCTTTTTTCCCCTTTTCCAAAACTCTTACTCCTCTTTTCAATTTCACTTTGAGTTACACACTTCATACATTCAGTTTATGAATACGAATGTAATCTTACACTATGGATCATGGCCCCTCTGGAGAAGGGGCAAAAGAGCTAAAAGAAGATTGAGAATTGCTAAGCAGCAGTAATCTGCAAGAACTGAGTTCTTCCAAGGTGGAGAAATGAGAGCAGGCTGTGATAAGTGACTGCACGTGGCTTCACTAGCAGGGAAAGTGCTCATTTAATGCAATTGTTTACAACAGCTCAGATTCTCCAAAACGTTTGAGTGAGCCAGTAATTACAGCTGCATCTCAGTCTTCACATTGTACAGGAAATAAGTAATTTTTGACTCAGGGGGTCACATAAAGACAGAGATCGGGATCTCACAAAAAGAGATCAGGAATTTCAGTTTGAAAATGCCAAGTAGTCATATCAAATACTCTGGATGTCTACAATAAGAATCAGTGCTGGGCCATACACAGTGATTCAGATTTCTATAAGCAAAAGTGGCAGGGGCTGAAATTCAATGGAAGCTATGCTGCAATTACCCAGTCACCAGCAGTACTGACTACAGCAGATTAACTAATCACCCTCCTCAGTCTCAGCCACTTATTCCTGCCCATGCATGGCACGCAGTGCTATGCTTGAGGAGGTGTTTGTGTGCCCATCTCATGACTAGAATGGGGAAACTGGTCAAAGTGTAAAACAATTCCATTAGAAAAATAACGGTGATTGTTATTACTAGGGCTGTGGCAGCACACAGAGAGAATCAAGGGGACAGAGAGAAGACACCAATGAAGTTACGCTGCTACCACAAGGTTGTTCAGCAGTTACAGCCCTCCAAGAAGAGTGGCTGCATCTCCCTGAAAAGCTCCACTTGTGCCAAGCTCTACTTGTGCCAGTGTCCTGGATGCCCAATTTCCCACTCTTTTTTTAACAGTAGTATAAGAATAAAGAGTAAATACAAGTAGCATGCTGAAGATGCCTGAAGCTCAGTATATGGGTCTCTGCATATTCACCTATCAAAACCTCCGTGTCTCCCCAGGTGAGTTGATCTCTCCTCATTCTCACATTCGTGTGTCAGAAACCAACAGGACACATGTCACTTTTTTCCAGCAGGAAGTTAAATATCAGTATAAGGAAAAGTAGCTTTTCAGACTTCCACTTTTGGACAGAATATTCCCTTTAAATTGATTTCCAGAAGCAGGCACCAGAGTTTGTGTATTTTGTCTCCTTTACTCCCTCACCACAATTTATAGTGGAGTGAATGTCAAGCAGCTACTGAAATACTGGATTGCTGTGTTTGAATTCATGCAGAGGTAACTCTTCCGATTGTCAGTCAGATGGAATCATCTTTAACTTGTCAAGGTGCAACAAGGGGTTGTCCTTAAAGGACAAGGTCAGCAGGACAAGAACCTCACTTACCAGGGCTCCACCACAGCACATCAAGGGAGGTGAGCTGGGCAAGCTCCAGATGGTGTCCAGGTCCAACCATGAGTCCAGATGAACAGGCAATGCCACAGCAATGAGGCTCCAGCCAACAAGTCAAGCTGCCTGTCAGAGTCCAGATCAGAAGAGCCCATGGCCAGGCAGGGACACATGGTGTGTGGGGAGAGCTGAGGATAGACACACCTATGGTGATCCCCAAGGAGGTTGGTCAAGGCTACCAAGGCCCATTGGTGCCTTCAGGACACACAATTCTAAGAGGATTGAATGGGTTTTATTGTTGTTTTGATTCTGGCTTTTAAAACACTGAAAGCTGAGAAGATCATGCCTAAGCGCTTCTGAGTGCTTTTCCTGAGCTGAGTTCTTAGCATCCATCTAATCAGGGGATTCAATTTGCTTAGCTTTTAGAATATAATATTTTTTAGAGATAAAAAAGGAGATATATGTTTTCCTACAGAATATGCTAGTACTTGTTATTGTCAATTCATTATTACATAACAAAATCAGCACAAAAGTTCAAAGACTTTGTTCTGAAAATAACCCTCATATCCACAGGCCTATAAAAGATAATCCTGGGGTATTAGATAAATACTCTCTTTAATGAGAAGAAAAATCTTGCATTTATGTCATTCCATATTTGAAAGTCCATGTTTAATTGTCCTTAAAAGATTCTCCAAATGACACTAAATCAGTAACACTCTACAGGGACTACAGAATTGGGCCCAGTGGGCAAAAAGTAGAAAATAACTTTGTCACTAGTACATGAGCCAGCTTTCTGCCACCTACTTATACCAGTTTGCCAAATAATCCTCCTCACAAATCTATGCACTAACAGTAAGTATTCTTGTCATCACTAAACACAAAGAATTCCAAAAAAAAAAGCGTAATTCTAGTGTGCTGGGAGCTGCATGCCACTGCATATATGCTAAAGCAAATCTCTGAAGTGTCGTTCTAGGGTTTTTTATGTTGCTCCCTGTTTTACTTCTGCCATCTCTGAATCCTTTAAAGCTTCACCTTTTTTTCTCTTGCAACATTCTTTGCTTTTCTCTATGTCAAATCATAATAAAACCAAGCTACACCTTTATATTAAAATTTAATGTTGATGTTCTTGGTCTTCCTTACACTGACCTAGAGTTTCCCAGGAAATATTTGTAGAAGAGCTCTCAGTTACTTAATTCCCCCTAGTCCAAGTGTGAATACTTCTTTATACTTCACCCCACATCTTCTTGTTGATATAGTTGCTCATCTTTATGCCCTAGAGCAGACTTTTGTGTACTTGTCAACACTTTTTCAAGTTTTTAAGCCATCCACACCTCTTTCAGACATAATGATTGAGACACAAGGTACTTCTTGGGACTCTTAACCTTTGCTGACAATCAATTTCACAAAAATTACTTGTACTCACTTTATTGTTGTCATAAAAAAAAAATAAATGTTATGGACATATGGTTATTTTGAAGCAATGTGTTCTAAATGAACTCTAGAGAAGTAATGTTGTCCACTAGCCTTGATATAACTCCAGATACTCTATTAATTCTGAATTATAACCCTCCTTACTAAATCTTCTTTCAGATCTCATGTCCTTAATATACAATAGAAGAGCACTTATGGGAATTGGAAATAGAGAGTTCATAGTTATGGCTGCAATTCATTTTTTTATTAGAAGTCAAAATCAGCCCATCAATCAAAGAAATACCATCTCCTATAACTTTTCATGAGGGATGGGATAGAATTTTTCTATTACTTTTGAAATCCATTATGAAATGGCCTCCTTAATTGAGAAATCCTAAAATCAGATGTAATAACCAAAACCAGAATGATGCTTCAATTTGCAGATAAAGGAATCACAACTGGTTTGCCTAGATGAAATTCAGGACCAAAGTCTAACATTCAAGACCAAAGTCTGTTGACTTTTCCCCTCAAAATATAGTAATCCAGATACTTTATCTCTAAATTCAGATATATTACATGCTGTGAGAATGTTTTAAATTTCTAATATAATATTTAAGTCTATAAAGAGAGGCTGAGTTAAAAAAAAAAGCAAACTATCATTGACCTAAACTAATACAGAATGTCAGTATGATTATGCATCTGTATCATTATATCTGTATCACCCAACCTGAGGCAGACAGCAGAGCACAGAAGAGGAAGACGGCCTTGACACAAGGCCTTACAGTGTAGGCAATTATGCTATCGAATATGAAGTCAAAATAACAAATTGCTTGTTAAATAATTTTTAGTGATACTTTCCTTAGAATATTCTTGTAATAGCTTGTTACAAGATTCAATGTCCCTGTCAAAATTCCATGTCTCCAGTCCCACAGACTGTGGCAAGCAGATTAATAACTGAAAGTGCAATGCACTACATTCACACACTGACAAATGATGAGCTCCCAAATACATCTTTTTTTTAAAAAAAATCTTGTATTATAAAAACTATATAATCATGAATGAAACTGCTCCAAGCTTTACTTTTGACACTTAATCTGTGAAAGGCTCTGTTTATGTTGTTACATTTTGCTTCTGCTTTAATCCTTGAACAGGATTCCAATTATGAGTATTGGAACAGATGAAGGATTCTGGTAATAACTCCAGTATTTGCCTGTTTCAGCAGGCCTAACTTGGTTTTTTGTCACTGCATGCCACTCTATAATCATGTTTTCTTGCACTGACAAATTTCACTCTTGGAATCCAGACACCTGGACAGGACTGGAGTGCAGAATTACATTACACTTCTGCAAGGTGTTTGTATCTGCTCTCATTTCAGCTTAAGCCATGTATTCATTTCAATTTAGCTGAAGTCGCGTAGGAACGCACTGAGGGTAAATTAAGTTTAGACACACAACCAGCAATACAGATATATGTGCTGAAAGCTTGTGAGCAGTAACAGCTGCACTCAGGGCCTTAGAATAAATTTGTCTAAAAGAGAGGCAGAAATCTCATCTCACATCTGTGATGGACTAAGAGCAGAGATTCCATTGATGAAAATAAGCTGATGAGCTGAACCTGTAACACCACTAACATTCGAAGCATGTTAAAGACCTCCTAAGACATAAGGCCTTTGCCCCAGTTTAATTAAGGAAGACTGTGGTAAGACAAAACTTTATGTTAATAGTCTTATACCATCAAAACCAAACAGTTGAACTATTCAGGATCACATCACCTGACATGTGTTTGCACAAACAATTTGGCACACGCCTACGAACAATGGATGCTTCTGTGGAGGCAGGATCAGTTCATTAACAGCGTATGGACTGAATTATTCATAGAAAATACATTATTTACCACCTGTGCTTTAAAGTACTGCATGCCATTTTGGGCACTTATTACAAAAAGGACATTAATAAATTAGAGAGAATCTAAAGCAGGCAAGCAAAACAATGAAAGGGTTGTAAAGATAAAGCCCAGAGGAGAGGGAATGAGACTGCTTTGCTTATACCTGGCAGGAAAGGTGAGAGTACACTTTTCAAGAATAATCCCTTCTGGCAAGGGATTATTTACAGTGGTGAAGAGAGACCTAAAAGGAGTAATAGCTTGAATCTAAAAGTGGTCAATATTAAAGCTGATCAAAGCCTCAGAAGGAGGCTAAACAGGTTTGAAAAAAATACCAATAATATAAACCTACAATTAACAGAAACAGAAGCAGTAATAAAATTGCTAATGACTTAGAAATACAGAGACATAGTGAGACAGGTATTTCAGATATTCTACTACACTCCAGAGAGAAATGCAAGCTACAAAGCCTAGTTTACAATTAAAAAAAAAAAAAAGGAAAGGAGAAATAACCTTAGTAATCATCTGCCACAAGACACTGGGGAGAAGAATCTTAGTGCCAAAAGTCTGAAAGGAACAGATCAGAGAGTCTGAATCAGTGTCATACTCAATAAAAAGAGACATGTTGTGAAAGGAGGGGAAAAACTCGCCACAAAAGGCATTATAGGGATTCATTCTACACTGAGACTTTCTGTATAGCACATAGAACATGCTTCGCAGGTACTGATGGTATCTCGTGGGGGAAGGGGGGAAGGGGTAAAAAATACTATCAGAAAATATACTGGGGCATAAAAATAGCAATACAGCTCAATCAGGGAGGGGCAAGAACTGAGGCAAACCACCAGGCTACAGATTCATATCTGTCATAAAATATCTTTTGTTCTGCACACTTTCCCAGCTGATCTAGTGAGAAATGACAAAACCTTTCTCTTTCTTACAAACAGTACCCCCCTTTACCTGACTATAATAACGACTTTCATCAAAAGCTTTGGTATCTAAATAAAATTGTATTTATAAAACAGATTTTAATTCTTGAGATGAAGTTCAATACCTCTATTAAGGCTCTAGCATTAACAGTAAAATAACACTTTCAACAGTGTTACCTTACCCCCCCCTTACAATCTGACAATAAATTTTTGTTGGGTTGTCCGAAGTGCGTTCCCTTTCCTCTTTTAGATACAGATTGTGCTACGCTGGGTTTGTACCATTCTAATATTAACGTAGTTCAGTCAAAAAGCAACAATAACATTCTGTTGTCTCTTCAAGGAGGGGGACTTGAATCTCTCTCTTCCCCTGACCATGACTTACATAAGGAGAAATTCTGCCCCACCGCCACAGAGCAGCTTGCAGTATGAGTAGTGCGAAGAGTGACTAAGTCATTTAATCATTTAATGCACACAAAATTTCATAGAGCAGATCAGGAAACGTTATACAGTAAGTCTGTTCAGTTGGGTCTTTTGTTACAAAGTATGTAGGGCTGACAAATCATTAGAAACACTTAGCAAATCCTCAGATTGGCTCATATTTTCCAGTTGGAAAAAGGTCTTTCCCTATTA
>JAYRBT010000139.1:62546270-62559386 GCA_036023395.1 Myiotriccus ornatus | reverse complement strand
GTGCTACATCCTACATGTAAAGCTCCAAGTGTTCTTTATCAGCAAAAATTAACAAACAACCTATCTGGGAAGAGGTCTCAAATCTCAGTCAGATTTAAATGGCACACTCTATTTTCACTGGCTTCTGGTCCATACTGGCCAACTGCTAAATTTGCTATTTTGAGGACTTACTCCCTAAACTCCTCCCCATCCACTACCAGTCATTCCAAATAATAGCAGTAAAACACAGGGGAACATCTGGAACAGTCTTGTGGACAGAAATACCTAATGAGTATCTCTAGCACTATAGCAACCTTGGTTGGATTCATTTTCAAAGTGACTTTTATCAGCAATGACTAGGAACTGCTAATTAAGAAATATTAATTCAGGCCTATTATTTTTTTCACAAAAGAGTGCTAAGCAAATTCAACTATATTCAGCTGAGCCACAAAGCATGTTTAAAAGCTCTACAGAGGACAAAAACCAAGTAATAATTTCACAGCGACTAAAGCAAGGTGATACTTACTCCTCCTGGAATAGGAGCTAACAGAGCATCATTATAATTTTGAAAAAAGCTCAGATGAAACACGGCCACCTGATCAAGAGAGTACCTGTTGAGGGGTTCAGAAATACTTCTAAAGAGATCAAAAGAAGGCACATGAAACTCAAACAAATAGCTATAAAACAGAGACTGAAATCAGAGGGGACCCTACTCCACTTTCCAGTCAAATACACCTGAGACGATGTAGGAACAAGAATATAAAATTTGCCAAAGCAATATTTCACTTTTTTTCTGTCAACCGATATATTAAAATATCACTCCAGCAAATCACACATCAATCTTAATGAGTACCTAAACTCATTACCACTAATACCATCCCAAACATGCTGCATGCTCCAGCCTTCCAGCTGGCTTTGACAAACTGCAACGTTATCCTACTTCTCTAAAATATAGCTTGCTGATGGCTTCATTAGGTGCACAGGCTGTCCATAGCCCTGCTCTCCTGCCACAGGCCATGGCTCCCACGTTTGTACCAAAACCCTGGACAAGAGAAGCGAGCTAGAGCAGAAAACTGCTGCAAAAGCACCTGGCTGCCAGCTGCTGCCCTCCCCAAAGCTGTCATAGTAGTGGGGTTTTTATATTTTTTTAAAAATATGCAGCAATGTGAAGGCAGTGCTGCTGCGTGGCACATGTCCATGCAGATGTTCCACTGTCTTCTAGAAGGGAAGCTCTGTAGCACATTATGCTCAGAGACAACTTATTGCACATTCTTCTAACCCACAGGACCATCCTTTCATATGCAGCTCCACAAAAATATATGTGTGTATGTCACAAAGCAAAATGTCCACATTCATCGCACAAGCAACGTTATATTCAGACTTCTTTTTAAGAAAGATTAATTTTAATGAACGTACAAATAAAACCAATGAAAGCCAGACCAACTGAAGAGATTAAAGTGTAAGAGCAAGACAGGCTAGAGAAATTGTGCTGTGAAAAATTAATCATAAAAAAAAAAAGTCTTCTGAAGCCAATTATTTTCCGAGGATTCTTTCAATTGTGAATATCCACTACTGAACGACCTACGCCTTTCTGAATCACATTACATGTACCACCAGCTATATCAAGGATACCCCTAATTCAGGACAAAATTCCTTGTGGCAGCAGGCATTGGGGGGTGGTGGGGCTGTTCCTGATTGATAAATCTTACAATTAACTCCCTAGAAGAGATTTTAAGCCATGAAAAATCCATTACTTTTCAAATACCTACAGAGCACAATCTGTATCTTAGGATATCCCATCAGTTCTCAATGACAGGATGGACAGAGGCTGAATGAAATAACTTTATCCAAGTAGAATGATCATAGAATCACAGAACGGTCTGGGTGGGACCTTAAAGAATATCTAGTTCCAACTCCCCTACTGTGGACAGGGACACCTTCCACTACACCAGGTTGCTCAAAGCCCCATCCAACCTGGCCTCAAAAACTTCCAGGGATGGGTGATGCTGGAAGGCATCTAATTTCAGCAGAGGGATATTACACAGTGCCACGTGAGTGCATGGATTTCTACTGCAGACATGCTCAGCAGTAGTTAGGTTCTCAACAGCAAATTGGGAACAGTGACCTTTTTTTGCATCACACACTTCTTTTTACAACACACATTTGCTTAAGCAATTACTATCTGCTGTCTTTTGTGTACTACGCATTAGAACTAGCCTGCTTTTTTACCTCTCCGGTACGTCTTCAAAAACAAGGTCTCAGCAGAATCTTCTCTCTTTTAATTGCCTGGTTTGATGCTTTAGTCTTTTCAAAGTGCTCCCTGTGTTCTTTAAATATTTAAGGCGGATACAAACTCCTTCATCTTTTGAAAAGGCAAGGCTGTCATCCAAAATTCTTCGTTCCAGTTTGAAGCTCCATTGAACTTGAAGCACAAAGTCCAGGAAACTGTCCTGATCTCTCATGAAGTTGCTCCCCTGCCTCTCTCCTCCACCAACAGCGTGACTTCCCCCCCTTCTTCCCATGCCCCTTACACATGAGAAGCTCTGTTGAGCAAACGATTCATCTACAGATTTCTCATTGCTCACATCCCTCCTGCAGACGCCCTACTGCCATTATATTAAAAAAAAAAAAAAATCTTTCTCTTCTAGAATGATTTTTTTTGTCCAGCACACTATGCTTGCATGGGATAGCAACCCCTTATAACTAATTGCTCTCTCCAGTGGTGCTTTTCAGCCTGTAACTTCTCCGAGGAAGTGTCTCTACTGCACGAACAAAGCACACAGCCCCAACAAAAAATACAAACTAAATACCGAAATGCAGAAGGATGCTTTAAGTTGGGCTCTTCTTTTCTGTTGTTTTGTTTCATTTCTGACATTAAGGGATCTCAGAAGAGAATTGCTCCTGAAACACTTCACAGACTCATGGTAAAGGATGCAGAGGAGGCTATTTGATGCAGAAAGATATCAAAGGAATTCAAATTAAAAAGGACAGGAAAAAAAAAGACAGAAAAAGACACAAGGACATAAGGAAAAAGTATATTTGGAAAGGAAATACGAAGGCAGAGGAGGCAGGGAGTTGAGAACAGAAAATGCAAATAGTAATCTTAGCAAACCACTGAACATTAGAAGAAAATGTTCATAATGTAAGAGCCTGTCCAAACACTTCAAAAGGTCAGTACAAATTGGCTCATCATGTTTTAGCTGTAGGACAAAGCTCACATCCTATCTGTACAGGTTATCCAAACACTTTTTCCTGACAAAATCAAATGTTGTTGTACAACATGTGAACAAACTCACAGCAACACCAGACCTATACAGAAAAAATCTGCTGCAATATAGATGATTAAGAAAGGATGAGTACGGAACACATTTGCTTAAGGTTCAAAATATTGATATGGGATCTACTGCTGTTTTCTTTATTTTTTTTTTTTAATTAAAGTACCTCCCTCTTAAATGATCAGTAACTCAGATCCAGACTTGGTTTGTGAAGAATCTTACAGCTGCAGCGAGCAAGTTTTGATAAACACATAAAGTGGAGTTTGTTTTGCCTTACATATAGAGAAAGCATGGGGGAATCTGATGATTTCACAGCATGGCAACACTTCTCTCTCAGCAATTCACAAAGCTACTCTTATCGAATCACACAAACTGCAGACTTCACAGGTTTTTTTGTTTGCTTTCCCATAATTAAAACACACATTGCACAATGTATTTTCGACACTGTGAAACATTTTCCCTTTTACTTCCAGTATCTCTTCTGGAGGTTTATTTCTTTGACAAA
The DNA here is from genome assembly GCA_036023395.1 of Myiotriccus ornatus. Taxonomy (NCBI): domain Eukaryota; kingdom Metazoa; phylum Chordata; class Aves; order Passeriformes; family Tyrannidae; genus Myiotriccus; species Myiotriccus ornatus. Next base: position 62,555,627 of record JAYRBT010000139.1, on the reverse strand, counting down.
GCTGTTGGGTTTTTTTTCAAGTGTTTACTGAGGAAAAAGGAAAACAATTCTCACCTTTCAGCCTCTAACAAAGTTCCTCTGAAAACCTTTCACACAGGACAAGCCCAGCTTGCGCCCATTCCCTTCAACAGCAGACCTCAGGAGGCAGCTCAGGAGGAAAGGCAGAGGGCAAACACAGGAAACAAGGCAGAAAGGAAAACTGGGAGGACAGGAGCAGGTTCAGAAAACTGAAGACCTGGCTCAGTGCACAGACTTTTGAGGCCACCAGTCCAGTGGGAAGCAGGTTCAGGAGGGCACCACAACGCTTCTGGGAGCACTCCTGGGCAGTGCCCGAGTCAGGGAAGGCCAGAAGCAAAAGATGTCGCTGCTGTGCCCCCACCACATCACCTGCCCAGCATTCCTACTGACTGCAGCCTCAACAAGCAGCTCTTTGGTAAGTTTAAATAAAATGAATTGGAGGAGCAAAATGAATTGCAGCAGTAAAGGAAGGCAAAAGAATAAAAGGGAATGTGTTGGATTTACTAAACTGGTTTTTTAAAAAGAATGTCCTATGTGTCCAACCTGTCAGTCCCTGGCCAAATGAATTACATAGACACATAAAAAACATTACAGAGACAAAATTCATCATGAGCTGTACAAGCTTTCCCAGGTGCTGAAAGTAATTTTTTCTGCAATGACTGGAACCAGCCTTACCTCTCCTCCACCCCTTTTTCACCCCTATCCCTTAGCAATCCTTATGAAACTCTCAAGCCTGGCTAGTATTGCTCATCCCTTTGTACTGAGCAGCATGAGCTGTGCAGGATTTGAGGCACCCTGTATGTATATCTGCTACTTCACTACTGACTATGAATAGGAGAACATGTTGCCAAGAGTTTCTCCTACAATTGCACCATTTTGCATTGACAGTGGCTGAGAAGCTGCTGACACTTTTAGAAGCTTTCAGACCCCATTCACACGGTGACAGGTCTGAGAGACAGAGGCTGTCATCTCAGGACCAACTGCTACACGCTGGTTTTCAGCAACCACCTCCTCTGGAGGTGTTGTTCAAGACAAAACCAATGAGAATTAATAGCAGAGAAAGGTAAGGAAATCCTGAGGAAGAAATCACTTAGAGTGAAGATTTTGCTTGACTAAACCCAGATGTAAAAAATCAGTGAGGGATTCGCTTGTAGTTAGGTATTATTGCGACTAATGTCGAAGTCAACAGTGATTATCATATCATCTTTTGCCTCCTTAGTGTGCTAAGAAACCACAAATTGGAATAGAAACATATACAATGTCCTGCCTATCCCAGATAAACCATATTTTAAAATATATGACAAATATGTATGGTAGTATTGGTAAAACAAATGCAGTATTTAAAAAAAAAAAAACCCAACCTTTTTATTTAAGTGTTTTGATTAAAACAGACCTCCTCTTGTGGGAATGAAGCTTCCAAGACATGAGGCCATTTTTTAAAAGTGGATTAAAATGAGAAATATGAAAAGTCATCAAACATAATAAGGGAATCCATTAATCCAACTGGAGAGATGTCATCCTTCAGAGGCATTGCCAAAGCAGACATACCCCACCTGAGGATGCACAGGAAGCCAGAAGCAGAGAGTAGTGACTCAGAAGGTTGAACAAATCCTACAAGGGGTCTTGGCAACAACAGCAACCTGAGATCTCCAAACTCATTTGTCAGCATTTCTCTTTTTGTCACTCATTAATGGGTGACTCAACTGGAGGAAAAAAATAAAAAAGATGAGTGCAGATGGGCAATGCTCAGTATTTGAATAATGGATCATTTCCACAAAATTGTAAAAAGAATGTAAAATTGCATGGTGATCTATTAATCTGATTTAGTGATGGATGACTAAAATGATGAATATGGATTATATATTTTTAATGAGTGTTACATTTAACGAGCATGAACATTGGCGAGTGTGAACATTAGTGAATGAATAGCAAGGCTTATAAAGTTTTAGATCTGACAAATGTAACTAGAGCTTTTTCCAGCATGCATATTATTAGCATTTTGAGATTAAACAGGACCTATTGGAGCATGTAATTGTTGACAGATAAAAGAGATCTTAAGTCATGTAAGCAGTATGTTTCCTCTTGCTTGGTGAATATAATTTGGAGTCCATGATGTACTGCATGGAAATATTTTTCCTGCAGCTAAACCATACCGATCTGTCTCCTGTCCTTTACCAGGCTGGCAATGAAAAGAAAAATGAAAAATACAGGGGTTGCTCAAATTTCAGTACAAGCCAATTAATAGGTATGAAAGGAAAGCTCAGGAGAGGCAGTAAAGTTGAGACTCAGAGTCTCTTTAGAAAACAACCAGATGTCAGGCTGTCCACTCTCCAAGTAAACAAGTGCTGGAACAGAGACACACACGCACCAACCCAGCCACCCTTCCAGCTGCCAAGCTTGCCCACAGCTGTTGATTATTGCATCTCACCTCCTCCACAGTCTCCCAAGCTGCTCATATCCAAACTCAAGCATGTTATTTTTCACCTATTCACGTACAATGCAATAAAGATTCTTCCTAGTAGAGCTCAAGTAGTTCTCTACCCACTTTTGTAGCAAGTACAAAACTCACCTTTTTTTTCACTTATTAACTGCTTCACTTTGTGGAATAAGTCTGTCTAGGAGAGCCCAGTCTTCAGTCTATTCAATGCCATTCTCTTTCCCTTTTCTTCCCTTTTGCACTATTATGTAGCTGCTGCACCAGTGTCAGCAGGTGAAACACAACATCATTCTCCTCAAAGCATCAGTGATCCCTTTTGAAGCTGTATCAAATAGATAACATCTGTAGATAATATCCAGACAGCTTGATGGCAATAAATTGCAAGATCTTATTACACTTACAACTAGTATTTCACTTCAAATATTTACCCTTCACCAGTTCTTCATTCTCTGTTTTCTTACTGTTTTTTTGGCATCATGATGGTTGCACACTTACAAGATGGAGACATGAAAGCAATGACATGAAGTTACCCAATGGAAAATGCTTCTTTGAAAAAGAGAGGGGAAGAGGTGTTTAGGCAAAAGGTGGTAAAACTATTCCCTCTTTGCAAGACAGAGCACATCAGAAACAAGGTCCCGAGAGGAGCCTCTTATGGAGCCAGAGATCCAAATCCAGATTTCTTGGCTTTCAGTCATAGCATCTCCTCACTTGACCTCCTCATGCAGTACCTTTACATAGCAGCTGATGTGCTCAGGGCTACTTCTCTGGCTTGCTACCACAGAGCTTTCCAGCCCATCCTTCCTCTCCGTGTTTCCCACGCATTTTGGTCTAAAGTTCCTTTTTTCCCTATCACCTACTTCAGTCTGCCTAAAAGACGTTAGCTACAATAAAACAGAACTTGACTAAATACCATGGCAGCTCCAACTTTTCTTAGTTGCCTAATTTTGCTAATTCAGCCACAGAGCCCAGTATGCAATGATAACTACGATGCACTTCTTTTTTCCAAGTTATCAGTGAATACTCTTCTTAAGAAGGTAATTTTCATTTTCTTTAGCACAACTGAGGTTTGTTTCTTTTTCATTTTCCCATCCTAGGAAGAACAGTCTGCCCTGAACCTCACTGGTAAGCAATTAAAATCTGGAAGCTTGCCAGCCTCTGTGGCACTGTGAATTTATTTCCCAAGTACACATGTAATTCCTGGAGCTGAAGTCGAGACAATAAAATGTGTAAAACTTGACTATATTATGACTCCTCACTAAACGACAAAGCCCCTTTCATACAAAGAAATTGGAGCAAATCAGTCGATAATGAGAAAGTGCAGGCACTAATTATTTTATTAAAAATCTGGAAATTATGCATAATTTAATTTTTGGAAGTAAAATGTTCTACTGACATCATAGTCATTCTTTCCAGCTTTACAGCATTAGGACTCCAGTTGTCTTTAATATCTCTCTGTAATATATTTATTCTCACCATTAAAATTGAGCAATATTCCAAGTAGCTGGACTTCAAAAGCTCATATTCTGTTTGCAACTATCAGTTTGACACTCTCCAGATACTGCAGAAATGTGGAAAAAAACCAGTGGTTAAGTGGAAAGGGCACTGTAAAAGCAATAGTTTTAAAGGTGGCATAGCCCAGTAAATGCAATTAGTGAATCTTTGCCACGCATATTGAATGAAATGCAGAAAAACAGCAGTAGACTTGCTGGAGGGTTCACAGGAAGGTCACAGCCACAGATGTCAGTGCCCCAGACCAGCCACGTTTCACTGGAAGGCCAACCGACTTCCATCAACTTATCCCTGTGGACTGGACGTGGATTTGGGAAAGCTTCAGGTTTCGGGCTGGAAACCAAAGGAGGGGAGGGAGAGGGGGAGAGAACGAGACCCATCAGCCAAACCATACCACATTTCCCACTGCGCTCCCACAGCCCGGGCCTTGAAAGAAGGTAATCCTAACAAATCCACGTTATAAAACTTTTTTCACCTAATTCATACAATCATTTTATTGTTTGTGTATGTGTACCTATCCCTCACAAAGATTTAAACTGTGGTGTGCCTTACATATACTGGAAGATTAACAAAGCTGCTACAGCATGTGGCTTGTTGGAATCAAAGGGAACAGATTTGTTCCAATGTCCTATAACTGTTTTAAAATAAATTCAGTGATTTCACCTGAAATCCTATATGGTGTTCTATGCTTATATAGTCATGATTATGACATTACAGTTAAAGGTCAGTCAAGGTTTATTTTCTAGCCTTTGATAAGCGGAGGATTTATTTTGTTGAACTCCTTATATGCCAAAATTTAGCACTGTACAACTTGGCTCCTACAGTAAATGCAAGTGTGTTTCTGAAAAGTGGTATGGATCCATTACAGAGCAAAAGAAACTTATGATCTGAAAAAATCCTCACACACTTGTATAGCAGTGCACAAGAGCAAAATACTAAAAACAGTCCTTCACGAAATGCTCGGTAATTTTATTAACCTAATCCCGAAATAGCTAATAAGACATTAATATTCATTCACCAGTGTCTGCATCCTAATTAAGAAACATTTCTGAATTAACCAATGTATTCTTTTAGGCCAAGGTTCATCAAAACATAAAAGTACAAGTTTAAATCCACTTTGAGCTGAAGAATTAGTCTGCCTTATGCTTAATCCAAATGGCTAAATCCATTTATGAAAGAGCTGAAGGGGGGCTGGGAGGGGAGTATGGAATGATAGCAGTATTTCCTCAAAAAGAGTGATTTACAAGACTGAAAGATTATTTTACAAAGATAAAATATGTGGAAACACGATAAGCGTGCTGTACAACAAAAGCACAGGCTATGGAGGGCTGATGTAACACCTCTTTTTTTTAATGCAGCACCATGACAAAGGTGTTCTGAATGAAACAAAGAATGTATCAAATCAAACCTCATCAAGCAAAGCAATCTTTCTCAAGCAACCAATGCATGGATTTCCCTGTCACATGGTGAAGAAATCAAGCAGAGAAAGACTAAGAAGGATATTTAGGTCATGGAATGATATTTAGAGAAATAGCAATTTCCAGAGTTGCTGGCAAATTCTGGCACATTTTGGAAACCTTATTGAACCCAATTACTTGGTGTCTCAACTAGTTCAGATACCAAAGAAACCTCTTAACACGTTTTGCACTTTTCCTTATTCAGCTGGTACTCAGATGTTACACACTGGACTGGCTGCACCACTGGTCCCCTGGTAATCGTGAGGTGCTGGAAGATCACTGTACAGATCTTCCTGTATCAGCAATACAGAGTAATCTGGTTACTTGGAAGTATAACAGCACTGTTGACAAATTCTTCCTTTCTCATTCTCTTCTTATGCTTATCCACAATCTTGTATCAGTTGCTCTTAAATATTTGACTTTTCCTCCAAGGTATGTCACTAAAAGTGAATTTTTATTCTCTTGACCATGAAAGAACAGTTGCCATTCAGACATGGGCCACAAACATGCAACAGCCTCCAAATGAGATGCTTAGAAAAATCAGTGGTCAGGTGTGTTCAACTTAAAGTCTGGATTTTGTCATGACAACAGCATGCCTTGCAATTAGCATTAATTACTTCTCCTGAAGTAATACTTACTCAGAATACATTCAATCTATAACATTTCGTGCAGCGCTGCAGACTGAATACTGATTTTGAAAATCCTAATACCAACAACTCATTTCTCGTCAGCTAAAGTCAGCACAGAACCACTTGCAGTATGTTTAACAGTTTCTTTTCAGTAAAGTGCCTAACCCCGCATAGAAAGGCTAAAGTCATCACTGAGTATATTTTTATCATTACATTTATTTTTTAAATTAAGGTTTTTTCCTTTTACAAAGCATCACAGTACTGCAAAGTAACAGCAATTTTCCAAAATCACTAACAGCAGACAGAAGATTAGTGTTAGCTGGGGTCTGAAGACCAGAGGAGCAGAAGGAGCAGAGCACCCTCCTAGGCTATTTTCTCCACAGGGGCTATAAAATAGTCTTTGTTTCCTGCTGTATCCTGTATTTCCTGTAGCACTACAGTAACAGAATGCAATGAACTTGTGCACAATTTACATTAGAAACCAACACAGCACCAGCCTCCTTTCCTTCAATAGCAAAAGCAGAAGATTCTAAGATCAGTGGGGTTGAACCTTTCTTATCTTCCAAAAATGCAAAAGCCATCAATATTATTTTAATATAGTGCAGACCATGGAAAGGAATGCAATCATCTCTCTTAGCGGAGTGAAAACTGAGAATAAAATGGCCTGTGTTAGATGAAGAAAGGAAACTTCTGAAACATAATCTCTTCATTATAGCTATTTCCTTTTCAATATAGAATTGCCTTTTTTTTTGATATGAAGCTTAATTTATAAGTTCTTACTTCTCAATAAACTGATATAAAGACATCAAAATAAGCTTTACACTTGATTTATGGCAGAATGTCAATTATTAAAATCATAATACTAATTGGAACTTCCATATTTTTATAGCTCTAAATACAGAAAATATCTCAGAGAAAAAATGCTACAGTAGCATAATTTTGGTTATGTAAATAAAGCAGTTTTGTATTCAAGGACTAAGCTTGACTCAGTTAAAAGTGTCTATTCTCATATGGCTGATATCTGTTCAAATATGTTTTATTCTACACAGCCTAATGATTTGAATCTCCTCAGCGATGCAAAAATTGCGTTGTTCTATATTTCCTTATCACTTGTGTCAGCCCTGATTGGTCATGCTTGATATCATTGCAACTGAAAGTTAAAAACTAATCTACAATTCAAATACTCACAAAAGCACCGCCCATACTTTTATTTTTTGTAATACCATAGAGAAAATACAGAGTCAAAGACAAGCATTCTTGTATAGCCCTATTGAAAATATTACTTCTACTCTTTCAAAAAGAAATGCAAAAAAATTTATGAGAAAGAGTTGAAGAAAATTAGTACATAATTCCATAAGCATTCCCTCACAAACCCTACCCGTCTGTCCTATTCCCCTTGCTCATAAAAAGGAATTCCCATGCAGTGAAAAACATCTGCCTGTATTAAATTTATTTCACTTCTCAGAGATCAGGACCCATGGGTTATACCCTCACTCTGCCACTGGCTTGTTCTGTGATCTAGGGCAAATGACTCAATGCCTCTGTCTTCTTTTACACGAAAACTGCAGCTATGAATACTTCCTTTAGGAGGGAAATTACAGGGATTATTAATGCTTTGTGAAGTGCTCTGAGTTCTTTGAATCAAAAACATTTAATAAATACCACACCAAGCATAATGCTATAGTGTAATAATTGCATGCTACTACTATAAATGGATATTATTATTTTGAGAACCAACAAGGATAATATCATGAAGATTTAAATTAAATCTTTAAAAGAGTTTTGTGAATTGCTTTATTTAAGAAACCAGGCAGCTATCATTTAAGATCACTTGGCTTCCTAAGTCGCTTTAAGCCTAAATTGTCTCAAACAATTAGTCAATAATTGACTGTTCTCAGACTGAGCTCAAATTGCAGAATCAAAGCAAACAACATCCCAGATCTCCACCAATGCCAACCGAAATCAAAGCCCTTTATTAGGAAAACATATACTGGGCTAATACAAAGCATGTTTTCGTTTTGATCTTCTTTTGGACATTTTTTGGTATCAATTTTGTCCATCAGGCAAATTACTAAGGAAATCAGCAGGGGGTTGTCCTTAATGAACTAACTGTAAAAAGCCACTACATTTTGGAAATTTTGAAAAGCTCCAGAAAAATTCTAGGAAACCTATCAAACGAGAGTCAGCCTTCAGACTTAATGTCTTCCAGTCCTAAAGAGGTTATTCAAATCTCCCTGGCCAGGCCCTTCTTTAGAGTCTACAGGAACAGAGGTGTTTCAGAGCCCACCTTCTGCCCCGATCTTCAAAGACCACCCTTACACTGTTGAACATTTCCAAGGAGCAGTGAACCTGAGCACCATCCTGAGACAAAGGCACGGTCAGAAAGCTGAACCCACGGTGGGTAGGTTGCCCTGTACTCAGACAAACAGCCAAGCAAAGGTTTCCATCTTAACATTTTTTTCCCCCCTGGTCTGAGGAAAACACCCTCTATATGCATAATAAACAATATGACCAGGAGTAAGTACATCACAAAACATTCAAGGTCCATGGCTTCCAGAGAATGACACTCAAGCATGTGTATTTGAGCCAGATTTCACCAGGAGCATTGACACGAGGTTAAAACCAGCTGTATGAGGCAACAAAAAAAATGGGAATTTTCTCACTGCTGAACATAATGACAACATCCCACTATCCTTCCAAAGGAAGGATTTTTCAACCCCAAATTCTAACTTTCACTCATTTTTTATGTAGCCTTTTCAATTTTTTTCTAATTCTGCATAATGACAGCAGGGACAATTGTATTGTTTAGTTTTCTTATGTCTCTGTATAATGACTAAACTATTTTGGCTTGAGTTTAAAAACAAAAGTAGATAGACATCCCCCTCTGACAAAAAAAATCCCAAAACACTTGGTTTTGGGCAGAGGCCAAGCACTGACAATTACAGCCTTTGTTGAAAGTCTTGAAAAGAAGGAATCAGTATATACTTTGCAACCATTAGTAGAACTTTCTTCTGTCTATGTAATTACTTTACATCTCCCATCAAGTAATTTAACAGATAGTTTGGTTGCATTAAAATATTATCTTCTTTTGCAGTAACACATGGAAAATGAAGACTATCTCCAAGTATTTTAACCAATGCACTGCATAACTCAAAAGCCAATAAAATAACTGCAAAATAACTGATCCAGAAGCCATATCAGACCATCGCTGTATCTGGAGTGACATAACGAAACCCAACAATGGATACTGGCTGTCGATAAATCAATTCATTATCATGCTACACACAGCACTAGAAATATAATCCTC
>JAYRBT010000139.1:62493156-62541090 GCA_036023395.1 Myiotriccus ornatus | reverse complement strand
AGTAAAAGGGAATTATTCATCAGCACTCTCATGCAGGTTTTGGAATACACTGGAGGTATTTTTAGCTCTTGTATAGTCTGTTTATCATGGTGACCTATGCGGAAGGAACAGTGCTGATCCCTTCATCAACTACATTAAACACCAACTAATTTTGCCACCTAAAGTATTCTAGAACCCTGTAACCAGACCTCAAGGAAATCAAAATAAATTGCTACCACTACTTAGGGCTCATTTCTGCACACACGTGTATACTTCAGAATTCTGCCTAAGAACGCAGACACACAAATTTCCACTTAATCTGTGTCCAATTCATATTTTATTGCAGATAACGTGTGCATTCACTTACAGATCACATATATCTTTCCAATCCATAAACTTAAAACAAAAAAAATTAAGGGATGACCCTCAGCAAGAGAGCGGACTTGCTGGAATGGAATTAATGGAGAAATAGAGTCACTGGGTTTGCTCAAAGTGAACTCATTTTTACATCGCTAAATTTCTTTCAAAACTAGCTGTGTATAGAACGCTTTTTTTCCCATTACAAGCAGGTTTTATGTGAAGGGGAGGAGGCAAAGAGAAAACAGAAGGAGATGACAGGTCATTGTTAGAACAGGTTTTATTCTCAGATTTGAGCAGAAGTGCATATCAGCATCAATTTTAAAAGATTAGCTGTATCAGAGGGAGGCTTCAGAAGGCAGTCATTTTCCAGATACATACTTCCTATTTGTAAGACATCAAAGGACAAAGCCCAACTTTTGTCTTTCTATTTTCACCTTTACTTTTATTTCCTTTTTAACCAAAAGCTCTCAGTGACAATTCTGGAACATCAGAAAGATTTAGTCATAATAAAAATCTGTATCTATATACAGACATAGATAATGATAATGTGCAAGGGTACACTGACTTCATCCCTTAGGGTCTGAATCCGAAGAACATTAATTTCTTTTTATTAATGGAATAGGGAGGAAGAAGGGAAAGCAACATCAGAAAGCTAGCAGGAAAGAAAATGTGTCACCTTTAACCAGTAAACTTATTTACATGAATATATGTAAATAATGCTATTAAAAAAAAATGCACCAATAAGGCAAAAAATGCTGACTTGTAGAAGACATACTGTTGACAAGGGTTTCCTCAGGGTAAAAGTATATATGTAGAAGATCCTTTCCCTCTTTCACCATTACTGCTGCCCAGCAGAGGGATTTCAAAAAAAAAGAAGTTTTCTAAATTCCTTCTCTCATTAATACAAAGCCAGGTAAAGTTCCCACAGAGACAACATATTTTGGGTGCTGTGTTTCAACAACAGCTGCAAACACCCTGAGCTGCAAACACTGAACTCAGGGCAGGGGCCCTGTCTCACATCCTCCAGAGTACTGGCTTTCACCTGACTCCCTGACTCTCCACACACCATACCAACTCTCCAAGGTTAACCCGAAATTGCTTGAAATTTTCTCATTAAAATAATAACTGATTAATAATGCATTCCAAACATCAAATATAATTTCCTACATTAAATATTCATATCAGCTAGGTTTTTAGTTGTAAGAAATGAATGCTATTTTAAAGGCCCTAAGTCAGCAGTATGTAACTTTAAAGAATATAAACATTTCACAGACAGATTAGGTTTTATATTGCTCTCAAAGCCTGTGACAAATGTATGATATATCTGACAATCTCAACTTTTTACAGCACTATTGATTTTATTATATGCTAAGTAGTCAGTGGTACAAAGTGACACATCTTTCTGCAGTGACAACCTGGGTCAGATTAGTGCTGGATATTCAATTAGTGTCAGCTTCTTGATGTCTGTGTATGTTTTTTTCCACTTCTACTGCACTGAAGTCATGGGTGTGGGACTTGTTTATTTAACAATATTGTGACTGCGCAGAAGTGAGAAAAACATAGAGAAAGTAATAAAAAAAACCCCACACTGGTGCATTATGAAGTAAATAGAAAAAGAGAAAAGCAGTCTCAAGCTGTTCTTGCAGAACAAACAAACTACCCTAGCCTTCACACAGGCAGGAGATATAAATATCTTGAGCTAGGACATTCAGACTTGAGGAGCTTATTAGACCCTTGAACCAGAACTATTCAGTTTGCAGCAATTTCGGCTCAGGCATCCTAAACTGAACTTGTAATTTCCAGGACACGATATACTCACTTGACAATATACAGCTCATGGTACACAGAAGCACAATGAGCCAAACTCTTTGAAGAGGTCACAGTCTCTCCGTGCTAAATCTAATCCTATTTCATATTTGTAATATAGCTAAAAAATATAGTAATGCTTCTTGTAGAAAATTTAAAGCAGTTTGGTAAAAATATATTCTTTCTTTCATTTCCAGAAGATTTCCCTCTTTTTTAAGATAAAGATTAGTCAGAGCAGTACAACATCACTCCTGGTTTTCCAGTAGCCAGTGAGCCAGGAGAGCCATGAAGGCACTTCCAGATGGGCAGCGGCTCTGTTGAATGAGCTTCCTCACCACTCAATGCAGCACTGGCCGCAAGAGCAGTAGCCCTGTGCTATTCACAAAGGAGAGGAGGAATCAAAGATTTTTAGGAATCCCCCCCCAAAGTTACATCTTTTATATCTGATCTATAAAGTACTATTTGCTACAGATGCCAAAGTGAGATAAAAACAACCTTGTTTAGGCCAGAAGTGAATGGCAGATCAAGTTCACAGGTGTCCATTGGCGCCCACCCCAGCCCTGCACGTGGGGAATAACCTCCTGCATGCAATTCAATTCAAACGTAAGAGCCTGGCATTTACTGCAACGTATGGGAAAATCACAACAAAAAATGAAATTTTACAGTGAAGTAAAATGATCAGGTCTGCTTTTACTCCTATACTTTATTTTATAATATATTTTATCAACTTGGGCAGCTTTGAAGATTTAAATGGCAACCTGGAGAAAGTTTTGCACTGGAAATGGAGAAGGACATCAGGAAAGGCTATAGGGGAAGCAGAAAAAAATGACAGATGGAGAGGAAATACTGTAAGGTTTAGATACGTGAGAAAGCCATCTGAGTTTGAAAATCAAGCATATTATTTAGTCAAGTATTTCGCTGCCTAATCTAGGCAATGAAATAATTAACTAAACTTCAAAGAGCTGCTATTCACACCGGTATCAGTTGATTTTTTTTTTTTTTTTCAAAGTTTGGCATCTCAGTGAAATAAATGTTTATACTCCTTAAAGACTATTCTTGCAGTCAGGCTTCAAAGTCAGACAAGCAAAGAGTTGCTGGTTTGCACTTCTAACAGCTGAAAGTACTGAACAAAACAGAAGTGTGATTTGTTTGGTGGTTTTTTTTGTTACTGTCGTTTGGATTTGGGGTTTTTTTTGTTCCTTGTTGATGGTCGTGGAGTTTTGGGTTGTGGGTTTTATTTGAATAAAATCTTAGCCACAGGACCAGATTTAACCCAAGGAATAAACTGCAGCATATTAAGTGTTGCAAAAAGAGTTGTAGAAAGGGACTCAGTAATCCGAGTACGCACACACACTCCAACACCACAGGTCAAAACCTGTTTTGACACCTACAGGTCAAAACCACCCTTTTGTTTTTCCCACAGAGGACCTGGAAGTCAAGGGCAAAAGCTTCTCCTGAACTTCAACACACAAAGAAGGAGATAAAATCAATGATATTTAGAATCATGCAGCCAATGTCTTGCAGTTCCTTTCCATTTCACTCCCATCTCTCAGGCACTGAATTTTACCTGTGACTTTGAGTCTCAGACTTACTTCGAATACATGCATTAAGGCAAGAAATGGAACAGGAGATACTCTACGCTTGGGGCTGCAAGAACAAAAACCACCGGTGAGTACACTTTACATTCAAGCTTCCAGGACTGTAGTTTTAATTTTCTTCTTCTACTTTAGTTGCATAGCAAAAATGCTACAAAGTGAGAGTCTCTGGCAAATCAGAAACTCCCTCTTAATAAAATGAGAAACACTATATAAAGCTGTTTTGCCTGTATCTGTAGGTTTCCATGCCACTGAGGCAGGCATTGTGGCCTAAAATCTTTTTTTTACAGAGTTAATTAGAATAAATAGTCTTTCCATTTTTTTCCTCACCTCTGTGGTGCCAACAAGCACTTTAGGGAATTCCTAGCTGAATTTTATCAATTAGTTAATCCATCAATTTTCTATTAGAGACACAAACATTGAAGAAGTAATTGGACTGCAAGGTTATTTAGTCTTCACACATTCCGTGGCAGCTAGAAAACAAAGCAGCCACCAAAGTGATTAAAGTGATTAAAAAGGGTCAAATAAGCCATAAAGAACATTCGTAATTGTATTCAAAATAAAGTCATCTTTACCACAGCAGTCAGAGCAGCTGAGGATGCTCCAAGATCTGCAGGAGTACTAATGAGCAAGGGAAAAAAGCACAGGACTCAGAGTCAAAATCTGAAGAGATGCATGAGATGGTTAGAAAACACTGTGGTAAACATGTCAGATTCTGAAGGAGGCAATTTTATCCCCAACCCCCCTCTTGGAGCTAAAAGCAACAGCTATGTGAGCCACTTCTAATTGAAATAGATATTAAAGATTTGTACTCAAAACTCAGATACTGGAAGCAATCCTGCTGGAGTTACAGAAATATTTGCAAGGTGAGTTGTCACGTGCACGTGAGCTTCCCCAGTGCAGATGTGCCCTCTGCCTTCAAATATCAGCCCCTGTTCTCCTCTCTGCTTAAAAAAAATCTCAATGGATGTCCTTTCTCTGAGGAGCAGATTTCCTGCTCAGCCCCACAAAACCTCCCTGCCCTCTGGCACCATGGAAGCATCCTGACCTACCTGGGCTCCCTGAACAATGGAGGAGATGGAAGGAAGAGTGAACAGAGCCCCACCATGAACAGACTCTGCCACAGGATGGCCATGGCGGTCACACCAGGCATCAACCACTTCAGGGTATTTGAATATATTTTGAATATATATTTGAATATATATTTGAATATATATATTTCCCCTCTACAACATTTCCTAAGTGCAAATCAAAATCTGTGGTGCTACAGAGCTATTTGCTGCCAAAACACTAAACACTGCTGAGGGCAGGAGTGGGTGCCAGGGCAGCACATGGAAGATGCCACAGGGAGCCAATACAGCTTAACAAGACCCCAAAATACACCTCCTCAAACACTGGGAGTGTAGGAAGTCACAGCAATACCAATGCAGTTGTAACATAGAAGGAACAGCAAGCAGGAGATCTAGCATGCTGCATTAACAGCTCACACACCAGAGGGCCTGAATGAACGGTTTTCACTGTAATGCTGTGTAAATACCACTGAGTATTGTTAAAAGCGTGACATATTTGCAGATACTGGCTGCTGGAGTTCGCTGGTGGCACTGAGTCTGCACGCTGGCACAGCAGCACAGCTTTCCACAGGCTCTGCATCAGCTGATTTGTTCAGCTCTACTGAAAAAAGTTAAGGAAAGTCTAGCAAAGAGAAATATTTTACTTCATCCACTGACAAAATCAACACGTAAGAATCTCTAAACATCCAGGTTCATCACTCACGATCTGTTTCAGATACCTGAATGAGAAACATCGTTTAAAAAAATATGCTGAACATCGGACTGCAATATTCACGATGATGACTTCACTGTGCTTACCGTGAGCAAAACACCTCCATAAAGAAAAATAAAATCTATTTAAAAACACAAGCACATATTTTACAGGAATTTTGAAAACCTCAAAGTATCATTTTTCCAAAATCTAAAGCAACAGTTGTCATTAATATTGAAAACAAACAAACAAATTAGGTTGTAAGTTTGAACAAAATACAAGGACGTCTTTACAAGTGAAAACTACTAAATTCCCAAGAAGTCCTCATTACTCAGGTGGACACAAAACACACATGAAAGGATCATGCTTACAATGAGACATGGAATTTGCAATGAAAACAGAAGAAACAAGGACATTAAAACACATAGGGAAAAAAAAAGCGAGCATGTGGATGTTCGAGGCTGAAGAAAGGTAACTGAATGACAATGCATCAAAGAGAATGGTGGGAGGAAAGGTATAGCAGATCTGCAAGAGGTGAGTGGCAAAACTGCAAAGGATGATGTAAAGGACACAGAAATGTTCCATTTTTTTGTTCTGTTCTGTATTCAGAATGAAGCAGGAGGATGCATTCACCTCATGCAAAGTTGTGGAAGGAATAAAAGTTTTCCATATGTGATAAAGGATGGTAGGCAACATCTGCTAAAATTAAACAATGTTCAAATCAGAAGCCTGGATAACACTTTCCTCTGAATGTTAAAAGGGCATGCTGAGGAGCTTCCTTGAATTGCTAATATTATTTTTAAACAAACCTTTGAAAACTGGGGAAATTCTAAAGAAATGAAGGACTGCCAAAGGAGATCTAATATTTAAACAAGGATAAAAGAGATGGGCCAGAGACTTCCAGAATAGTTATTTTGCATTCAGTAAAAGGAGCGATTAATTTGAAATTTCATCAACAAAGAATTAGAGGCTAAAAATCTAATTAATGTCAATCAGGTAGTTTAATGGAAGGTTGGTCTTGTAAAACAAACCCATTGTCTTTTCGTGAAGAGATAACAGGTCTGCTTGACAAAGGCAATTGTCTGCTGTAGTGCACTTGATTTCTCCATGGCATTTGACTTAGTACAACATGACATCTCAATTAAGAAATTATGATGTGGAATTAACAGAGCGTACCTCAGATAGATTCAACTGTAGTATACTCCCAGGTCTCAAAATGTTCTTGATACCAACAATTCCTCATTTGGTGGAACCATAAGCAACTAATCCTTCATCTGAAGTTATTTTTATAAAAAATACATAAAATCTCCTGTGGTCACAGCAGTAGGTGAGACAGCTTCTCAAGGTCAGGGAAGAAAACAAGGTGCCTAAGAAGCAAACTGAGTTCCTGCCTACAAGGAGAATCTAACTAAACTAATTTTAATAGAACCAAATGCAAAGCAAAACAAGGGGAATTCAGACTTTTCAGGAGTTTTTATGTGCCCAGTGGGAAGTTCAAGACTGTACTTGACTTGCCTACTTAAAGAATTTAGTTTAGATGTTTGTCAACATTTTTAAAATAAGAGTCTGTGTTTCCTACAGAATTACAGAAAAAGAAATATATACTTCCAGAGCTGGATGCCTGAAGGTTGTCGGTTAGTCACTGCCAGGAAGCCACCCACTTTGGGAACAGCTTCAGTGGAATTGAGATTTATTAAAAAAAAAAAAAAAAGGGAAGAAGAAGAAGAAGAAGCTGAAGGAAAAAGAAGCATGAGAACCTCAGGAAAAACTCTTGAAAGACTTTATTTGTTAAAAGCATCTATTACATTCTTGAGGGAGAAAAATAATTATATAAAGCTTAAGCAAACAGAACTCATCTCAATTTTATATTTGTAAGACCTCTGACAGAATACCAACAGTGTCCACATTTTAAGAAACATGTGGAAATACTGGAAAACATTAAAAGGAGGGCCACAAAAATGAGTCCAGCCTAAAAAACATGATTTATGATCTGAGGCTTAGGAAGTGCAACATATTCAGATCATCAAAGAGAAGGTTGTAAGATGACTTCATCACCATATACAGGTATTTTCACACATAAAAGCTATCAGATAACAGGATGGAAATAGTTAATCATGCAGACAATGGCATAACTAACTTCCAGTCACTGGATCTCATTAGCAAGTTAAACCTTGAAAGAAGCTTTTGATTACTTTCACAGCTGGGAAAACCAAATTGAAATATTTTACCAGGGGACTCTGCATTGCTTGAAGTCTTTCAAAGAAAATTATGCTATCCTTCTAGAATATATTTGTCTTTTTTTTCAATTTTTTTTTCCTGCAGAATTTCTCTGCGGTTGACACGCTTTGGACTGGACAGGAAGTATCATTACCTCAGCTGGTTAGAGCATGGTGCTGATAACACCAAGGTTATGGGTTTGATGATTGCATGGGCCAAACTTACTCCAAAGGCAGATGAGAAAGAACTCTATTAAGCTTATTCCATGACGTTAGAGATTAAACACAATCAAAAGATAAAACTAGAAAAATGGTGCTATGAACTTTTCTGCCTCATGTAATCATACCTAATAAATTCCCTGTCATTCCAAGGGAGGTATTGGAGGTTTTGTGATCTCTCCTGCTCTCTGGCATATTTGGCCTCCAGAAGACACAAATGCTTTAATCTGAAAAAGGGGATATCTGAGTACAACAAAAAATATTTTTTTCTATGTTTCTATGATTTTTCTCTAAAGAAAATTAGAACTAAATCCTCTAGTGGTTCTTTAGGGCCTGAAACCCCGTGAGGTACAGCTTGTATCTTCCACTGTTTCCATATTGAGTTCCAGCATGCCAAAAATAGAACATGAAAGATTGGGAACAAGTGGCCCTAGTGGAAATCATAATTGCACTGAGATTATGACAATTATAAACAGAGAAGAGGATCCAGAAAGATAGAATTGCAGCGAGCACTCTACGTGGGATTTGTGAAATGCAGTGTCTGTGGCTGCCAGTGATGCAAGTTGTGTACCCAGCCCAGGGAATCACATTCCCAGAGCCACAATTGACCCTGAAGCCTCATGTTTCCTAAATGCACAAAACTTGTCCCTGAGATCCTCAGTAGATGCCTCAAAAAGGCCCCCAGCAGAATCTCTGAGAGCACCACGCATGAACCCTTTAGTAGAGCTAAACCCAGGATTTATGCCTGAATTAGAATGTCCATCTATTCTGTGTCCCAGAACACAAAGCAAAAAGACTGCAGCTTGTTGTCACTAATTAGTCTTCACTATTCAGGGCTAGGCACAATCCTGTGATACATCTCTTGACTTAGCAGACTGTTTTTGCAAGCTTTAGTGTCTTTAAAAGCAGTAAAAAAAAAAAAATGAACAAAAACAAACAACAACAAAACAAACAAACAAAAAAAACACCAAATAAAACCTCAATGAATATACTCCAGGCAAAGAAAATCTTAGAAATTTTAGTAATTACATCCAAAGAAATCTTTCAGAAGAAAAATAAAAAAAATAATGTGTGCTTTATTTCTAAGAAGAATAAACCATCATTACAAGTTAGACTCACATATACAACAGGTAGCTAATGCCTTCATTTGGTGCCTTCCAGAACCATCTGCTTACTCAACAGGATGCTAATGCTCTGCATACAGGGAGATACTCTCCGTAGCATTTGCGCTAAAAAAATTACACAGCATCTGCTACTGAAGGTCTCCGTTATGACTGGATCTCCACAAGTCTTAGTCATAGTCCCTGTCATCTGCCCACATTACCATATCACCCATCTGGCACCTTTTAATATTGTCACCACACCACTGAGATGTGGATAACACAGTCTGAACTGTGAAGTACCCCCAGCATTTCAAACACCGAGGAGTTTCAGACAAAGGAGGTAGCCTTTTGCTAAGCACTCACTCCTGAAAGGCAGATCACCTAAGCTTGAATGCACTTTAAAAAAAGAGACATCACAAGGCATAAGGATCCTCAAAAACCTGATACACCCTGTCTGGGCTCCAAGTGTCCCAGAGGAACATTGTGTCTCAAGGAAAACACTCTCAGCTCTTCAATTTAAGCGTAGCACGCATGTGGTTTCCTTCATATACACCAGAAAATGTCCTTTTTTCCTCCACTAAATAATTTTCTTATGTTCAAAAAAGCACAAGAATATTTTTAGCTTTATCACAGTTATAAAACACAGCACAGCTGCCACGGCCATTCTTCTCTCTCCATGTGTTTGAAAACACCTAACACACTGTTTCTTCCAGTCAATAAATGTTGATATTCCAGGAAGAGACATTTGATTTCCTTATCTGTGTTGTCACCTAAAAACATAAGGTTTCTTGAAAAATCCACTGGGCTGTGATCTAATCCTGTTTTAGGAAAAACATCAGGTGGAGAGGGGCAGAGATGGAACATGAACTTGGGCAGCAAAACCTTCCAAAAGCAAATAAAGTCGTCTGTGTTGTTACCGGGAAGTGCCTATAGAGGTGCCAGATGAATGTTGGTGCAAGAAAAGATTATTTTTAATATCAGAACTGTTTCTAAGTGAATGTATATTCCCATGACCATAAGTATTGCAACACCATCAGGATTTGGCTCCAGACAACACTCATGACATTCTATGATACTTATTGGCAAGTGCTGCTGACAGGGTCTGTGGGAAGGGAGCTGGGCAGGCAAATTACACTGGAAACTTGAGGGTCCCAGGGTCTGTCACAGGCAGGATCCACACCCATCTCCAGATCATCATGACATCGTCTGCAATGGTTTTAATGGTCTCTCCTGTCATAAAATGACAGCTTTCACTCACTGGGGCAGAGGGGGAAGCAAAGCAAGCAGTCAAATCACACAAACACTTCCATAATAAAATAAATAAACATAAATAAATAAATAAATAAATAAATAGAACTTGTTGCACATACCATATATCCTTATACTTTACAGAAACATATGGTGAGAATTTGCAGCTCCCATACATTGCAGATTCTTTAAGTCCTACTTAGAGGGGGAAAGAAAAAAAACAAAGCAACAAACCAACAAAAAAACCCTTCATAACAAAAAAAAACCTTCAGAACATCCAGATGTTTCTGGAAAGTCCAAGATTGTTTCCATTTCACTGCATATATTATTTCATCACCCAGAAGTTTTACAACGTATTTCATATTACCTTTTCAGATCAGCAGTTTTTTTAAGCTTAGTGGGCTCAGAGCCTTTAACACCTCTGCAAGTTTTCCAGTTTGGCTTTCTCCCATGATGGGCCACCATCCAAAAAACCCAACTTCTACCTCAGGGCTGCTCTCCCACTCCTGGTTTCCATCCCTCATTTCTGGTTCTGTCCCAAGTCGGGCCAAGTCAGAGGAAGGAAAAAGAGTCAAGATTCAAGTTAAATATTCAAAAGGGATTCTGTGGTTTCTTTAAAGTTTAATTTAATTTTGCAATTTTCCTTAAGGAAGTATATTCATTTCAGAATGTTCTGGCAGGACAGATAATTCACTCCAATACCTACGAAGGAACAAAAGGACTGAGTCTCAGGAATTAATTCAGAGAGCACCAGAGTCACTACACTAAAGGTGAACTCTTAGTTTTGCAGGACAAATGTGCCACCAGTTCCAGCACAATACTCTGGACTATTAATCCTCATAGGGCATGACTGAAAGGATCCCCTGTCCTCCACTGGCATTAGGATCAGCTGCCACACCTGCAGAGCAGCTCACAGGATGAGGAGGAGGTTCCCAATAAAGACATTCTGCTATTTCAAACAGCACTGACCCTTCCATCTTCATCTCCGAAGGAGGGGGACACGAAGGATGGCCAGCCTTCTCTATAACCAGCTCTGTATTTTTTGCCAGTCTCATTACATAAGTAAAATAATACAATCCTTCTGGTTTTACCATGTGCCCAACTCCAACCCGTGCCTTAGACAGGAATTCTGTCAGAACAGAGAGAAAAAAAGTATTAGCAATTGCCAGTGATTAGTGCAATCTACTTGTCCATTTCCTATTATTATGAGATCAAACAGAAATCTCAGCCTGGATACATCACTGTCTCATTAAGCCTTAAAGCCAGAATGGAACAAACCATTGCTCACAAATTCATTTACTCCTGAAATTCAAACCAGTCAGTCAGCACAGGATGGGAAGGACAAACAAATAACAGCCTTTTTTAGCGAGTAAATTACAGACAAATGGGTTTACAGGGCAGATAATCTCAGCTTTTAAACCTAGAGGCAACTAAACAACTCATGCTAAACTCTAGAAAAGAGGTTTCATGCTTTTTCCTTTTACAGTATGGAACATACGTTTGCTGATGTACACAAGTAAACTAAAATGTGCTATTATAACATTAGAATAAATAAGGCCATGGTTTCCCCAAGCCCTCCCCTGCCTACAAACCAAGCAAACAGAATGATGGCATTTAGGAAAGAATGCAAACTAAGCAAGTAATTCCAGATACTAATTTACTATAAATTACAGAGATAAGTATGAAACTGCACATCAGAGAGGGATTTAGAAGGATATCTTCAATAGACTACTCCCAACTGGATTTTATTAAGCAGACTGTTTAAAATCTAATATTACATTCATCAGTATAAGAATGCACAGATAGATTTGCAAGCTTAGACCAATCTTGGAAGGAGAGCTGCTCAGCTACCACGACAAACTTAAAAATATAGCTAATATTTCCACAAGTATTGCTTCTTTAAATCAAAAGAGCCAAACAATGCAATCAATTAGTCCTGCTAGTGAATTACTGCTATTCCATTCCACCCCTTTCCACAAAGACTTGAGAAGTAAGAATATTCAAGCAACACTGCAGAAGATCAGGAACAAACAGTGAGAAGTTAAAATCTCTTCTGAGGCATCATTTTTAATTAATAACATATAATGAGTTAATATATGATGTTATAAAACACAGTTAAGTACAAACATGCTAGTTCTCTTTAAAAGAATAATTAATTTTAGATTTCATTTTTGCTCTACCAAGAGAAAAAGAACACACATATATATAATAAACACATATTTTCTGTTTGAAAATAATATTAGCTGGTAAAGAATATATACTAAAACTGACATATGCTATTCTGATTTGCATTTTTTAAACATTTGGAGTAATCTGTCTTTATAAACACAGACTTTACTTATACTGTAAATGGTAACGCATTTAAAAATGCTGTTCTTTACATTCTTGCTGAGTTCTGGATTTGGGACTGCAGGTTTTATTTACATGCAACTCACCAGCTGTCACAGGGTGTCCTGAACCTAGAACATGACACCTGTCAGGGGAACAAAGGAAAACAAGATTCCACCTCAAACACACTTTAGCAAAACCCTGCCCATGTGATGCTGAACAAATATTACAGGGAATGCAAGTGTGGATTCAACTGCTTCTTCCTCATCTAGGGATTTTTTGCACGTTTTAAATCATCTGCATCTGCGGATTAATCCTTGTATTGTAAAAATGCAATTTTATCTCTGGCACTCAATAATTTCAGATATTACACAGCTTCAGTTGTATTCTTACGGGTTAGCATAGATGCTGCTTTTCCATCTTTAAAGCGGTTTGAGGAAAAAAAAACAATTTAAACTCACCGTGGGATTTGCTTTGCTCCTAAGTGCCCTATATTGATTGCCCCAAAACCCCCGCCCGGTTTTGTTTTGTCGTTTGGTTTATTTCCTTCTGATGCAACACAGGGATCTGGAAACAATTTTTCAATCAGCCATTTGCTTCCTACAGGGCGAACCAAAGAATAACTCAAGGGCAGCTCCGCACGCCCACGCAGAACATAAAAATCTTTGCTGTCTTGGGTGGTGGAAGAGCCGTCACATCGATGCTGTATTTCTGCAGAACACTCAGCGGCACAACCCACAGGAGCCCTCGGGGTTTCAAATGCGCAAGTCCTGACTGTCTCCACCTGTGTGGCAGCCCCGTACAGGACACGGTGCAAGGACAGACTTACCTGGGGTCAGGAGGGAGGAGGGCGGCAGGTGAAGCCACCTGGAGCATGACTCGTAGCCAGATTCCAGATGCATTCCTGCAGCCCTGCTGCATAGGAACTCATGGGAATGGGAAATACCTGCACCATACCTCAACACACCTTGGCTGCACCAGGTGCGGGGCATTGCAGAGAGAAGGGAACCCTATCCTAGGAACAGGCAAGGTACAGGTCTAGCCATGAGAATTATCACACTTTGAAATCTTATAACACACCTGAGTGTCATCTCGAGACTACAGACATTTTTTTTTCCTTTAAGTGACCTTCCTTTTCAGTGAGATATAATCACCAAAAAATCACAGGGTTTTGGTGTGGGGGTTTTTTTGAGCACTGCAAAAGAAAATTTCTATTCACTGTGAAAGTAGGAAAAAAATTTCAAAATACCAGCCCTAAAGGCAAGAGATGCTAGAAGACAAGCAAAAAGGATTCAAAATTGATTAACTCAAGCCTGTTTCTGAATTCTGAATGCACTGGATTGACAACATTGCCTAAGGTCCTGTATGATCCCAAATATTTAGGTCATGTTCTTTTTGTATACAAATATAATTAATTAAAAAGTATATACTCCACTAGTATTTTCACTAGTATTTCACCTGTCACTTGTTCCTAATCCCACTTGAATTATTAATCCCCACTCCTAAAATATGATTCTCAATCTAATTAATTCACATGTCGACTGTAACAACTGTTCTTTCTAAGTAGTCTGGACTTCCACTAACAAAAGTGATGAGAATCCTCCACTGCATATGATACAGCAGTTTTGCCATATTTATGATGTTGCAGTTACATAAGTAAAATGCAATCTGAGGTTTCATTGACAACTAATGCAATATGCAGTGCTCTGCTTCAAAGAAAATTTGCATTATGACCTGATGCTGCTTGGTGTCCACCTGCAGTTCTGGTAACTCATAAGGGAACAGGATGCACTCACCAAAATTTGCTATTTAATGAGCATGAAATACTGGTTCCCACTGATGATTAATATCCAAATTTTCATCACATTTGACTGCATGATTAAATTCACTGACTTGTTCTGATCTTCTAGAGAGAGGAGA
Source organism: Myiotriccus ornatus (assembly GCA_036023395.1). NCBI lineage: Eukaryota > Metazoa > Chordata > Aves > Passeriformes > Tyrannidae > Myiotriccus > Myiotriccus ornatus. Next base: position 62,526,555 of record JAYRBT010000139.1, on the reverse strand, counting down.
TCCAAAAGCAAAGTCTGAATCCAGATTTGCTCCATTTCCTTCCTTAAATCCCATCTCTGGGAAATAAAACCAAGGAGAGTACAAATAGACTGCGAGTGACCAGAAAAGACTCTGTGACAGAAGAACTGCCTGTATTCAGACATGCTTCAACTGCAAATTTACCAACACATATATTTAGCTAACCACGATGCCCATGCAATATTATAATAATACATAATAATCAAATGAAAACAAACTAGTGTGAGAGACTGAAATTGGTTAATGGTTTAAGCATTTTTTAAAATCACTGAAGGACTGTTGTCCACTGTAGCAAACTACGCAAAGAAGCAACCGAAGCCCACCAGTTCCCAAATATGCCTACTAATTTGGACTGTGACGGGGAATTTTACATAAGATGAAGGTGCTACTACTGTCCAATTATCCCAGGAGAAGAATGTATCCACAAGTGTGAAACACTGGAATGCTAATGGCTCAGACAGTCAAGGTGCAAGCTGAGTGTAAAGTAACCACCCAGGTGCTGAGGGTGCCACCTCAGGCTACAAGCTGGGTGTTCAATAAAATAAGGAAAGAGGCAATTCCTGGGAGGCAGGGTAGCTTCCTTGACCTTACACAAATGACTGAGATAACTCTGTAATAACTCCCCTCCAGGGAAGCACTGAACATTCACACATATCCTGCAGGTACTCATTTCTGCTGAGGGGCCGTAATGGGCAACAATGGACTCAACTGCACTGACATAACAGGCAGCTGTAAACCCTTAGAATGTGTCAAAGACTCATGAGACGTCCCATGATCCAGTATTACACCACCCATTGTAAAACTCCCTGCCCAGGGGAGGTACTGGGGGCATTTCTACCAGGCCTAAGCACAATAAAACCACACAGGGCTTCTTCCCTCTTCACCTCAGATGTGTTCCCTCACCTTCAGGCTTCACTCACCACATGGGACTTTCCTTTGCTCCCTGGGCTTCCCTCAATGGATCTGGACTGCAAGCATCACTTGGAAAAGACTGGAACTGTCACCACCAGGAAGACCACAAGAAGAGAATCAATGGGATACTGCCAGAATCCATGGAGTGGTGATATTTTTTCTACTTAATCTGTCTCCTTCTCTTCCCCCACCGCCCGCCCCCCCCCCCTTGCTATTTCTTTCTCTCTCTCTACCTCACATTTACTCTTAAATAAAAATCCACACTCTTGACATTGATACATGGTCTCGTTTGCACCTTAATTCAGGCAGAGGAATCTCTCTAATAATTTTAAAGAACCTCATCATAACAAGTAGATAGTGCAATTCTAGATTCTCTGTGTCTAAACAGACATTAGAATTTCTTTAATGGAATAACAGGAAAGAAGCAAAGAATATTGCAAATGCAGACTTGAAAAATCTTCAAAGAATCACACGTGGATGCACACAAAAAAAATTGTGCAGGCCCTGCACATGCCTTCTTTAGTGTTAAAGGCAGTTTAGCTAATAGCAAGAGATTTTATATCTTCCAGGGAGGCTTTAAAAGTAATTATTGTCCGTATGTTCTTTGTCCATAAGTCTTTAGTGGCAGCCGCCAGAATTTCATTTTCTTCCCTTATTTCAGCAATAAATTTCTTCAAAGAAATTCTCTTGTGCCCTGAACAGCAAAAGCAGTATTCAAGCCTAAGGAATAGAAGAACTGCTGAGACCAAGGCAAACCCTCAGAATTTTTAGAGGTTCTGAAATCTGACGACAGAGGAGCAGATTCAAGCCCACACTCTGAACATGCCGTCAGTCCTCAAACGCTTCTTTAAGGACATGGTATCAGGTCTCCAGCTTTTAAGAGTAAGACTGGATGCTTACAAATTGCATTTGGATCCAGGGTTAATTTTTCATCTTGGATAGATTGCTACTTAGAGTGAACAAGCGTTACAGGAGCGTCTATTAAAAACATGTTAAAACAAAAAACTTGCTTTCTAGTTCCTTTAATTAATTTTTAAATTGTAGGTGCGTAAAACACCGATGGTTATTTATATTTGTAAGGTATCTTTTCTCAATGATCAACTCAGCAGGCTTTCTACCTCTCGGTGTAACACCTTTCTGTGGAACAGGAATTTTGCACTTCACTCTATAAAGGACATAAAGCCAGAATATATCAAGTTCTGAATACGCAGCAAGTTAATGGAGCACAGAAGTTCAACACTTTCTAAAGCAAAGCATTTTTCTTTCCATACAGCACTGTATAGCCAAATAAAGGGTAGGAAATATTTCATTCTGCTTATAACTTTCACACTGAGTTCCTGAGTCACTTGTGACTGGCAGTGCTGGCTACCTAGGTTACTGCATGGCTTGGGACAATAGGTACTGTTGGAAAAAAGAGTATGGAAAGAAAGAGGCAGAAATAAGCTCTGCTGTAGCAGGAAAGAGGAAACGGATGATCCCCTGGGGTTTCTTTCAGTGTGAGAACATCCTGCAGCTTTAAAACATTTACTTGAAAAATTAGTATTACTTTGCAGATTGGGCTCAAATGAAAGTTAGTAAATGGCAACACTCCAGAGCACTCAGCTGAGTGCTCCTATCAGTGTGGGGATCCCTCCAACAACCAGGAAAAATCTTGAACTATATTGCGAAGCTTGCACCCTCCTTCCTGCCCTGAGGTCTCACCTCTATATCCTATGCATTCTCAACCCTAGTCCCTAACTCCAGGAAGCACAGAAAGGCAGACCCCCTTTACAACACTCCCAGATGAACCCTTAGATAACAGAAATTAAAATGTAAAACTCATGAGAGCTGATGGTGGTAAACTCGTGTCTTCAGAAACATAGCCCATTATCTATCTCAAGTTGCTTATAATATTGGCTTATTTGAGTTCATGGGCAAATGCTGGAAGAGCAGATGGGCTTATTAATACCTGCACATGTCATCTGTATCCAGAAGCCTGCCACTAGAAATGAGAAACCAAATTATTATTCCTAAGTGCTGCCAGTGTTAATTTCCACCCAGGTACTCCTAAGCCACATGCATCCATTTTCAACAAGGTAGGGACATTAAAATTTCTAATTTGGTACCAGTGTAACATAAACATAAATGTCTTCTCAAAGGCTGCCGGTGTCAATAAATAATCCAGCAGGACCAGGGGAAGTAATATAAATGGCTTGAAAAAGTTAGACTCACAAACAGTACTGCCACAATCAGCACTAATGCACAGCCTTGTTGGCACTCACACACTACACGGCAGTGGTTCAACAGGAACCCTCTAACAGGCTGCACCCTTCCCCTGCTTGAGGTGGCCCTTCCCAACAGCATCAAGCTGTGAGATGGCTCCCATCACAACCTTCACTGAACCAGTTCTGAAGATAAAAGGTGCCCTTTACTTCCCAACCCTATGATTCGTATTTCAAGACCACTAGGTTTTTCTTAAATATTTATCTTTAGATATCATGAGATATTTCAGAAACTGGGCAAGAGGGAGTTCCCAGCTAGTATCTATCTTCAAAATAACATTAAGGGATAAATGTGTATGACACATAATAAATCCTGGAGTTCTCCATGAGTATGCAAGCCTGATTTGTACTTCCATATTATTTCCCTTATCACTTAATATGTGCACTTCGGTTTCTTATATGGCCAAACTAAAACCAGTCTGTCTTCACCTAACATGTTTTGAAATATTGCCATTGTCCAAAAAAAAAAAAAAAAGGAACCCTCTCCCAAAATCCACTTTCATTCAAAGCCAAATGAGCCAGGTTCTGGAATTCTGCTTTAGGGCAGTACTGTAAGCAACTGTAAGACAGAAGGAAGCAAACATCCAAGGGTTCTTACTTACAAGAATACACCTCAGTAGTTTGAACCCTCTGATAAACCTTTTATAAGGTACCTTTATTGCAAGAAGGAACAGTACTGAAATAAGAAAACTTTAAAACATATGCATATGCATAAGCCAAATACCCAGCCCCCCAGATGCATCAGCAATAATGCCTCACCTCAGTTTGCACAGCTGCTGGTGGTGAAATTGCCCAGTGCAAAGACCTCAGCAGGCTGCATCCCATAATCTCCAACAGTCACTTCCAGACAACACACCTGTGATTCTGTGATCTTGCTTCTACAGCTCACTTATTCCTTTCCCATGAGCTTTAAACTGTTTAATGAAGTCTCAAAGACTAGACCACACACAAACAAATCTGCTTCTACTCCCTACAAGGGGAATTCATGTTCATCTGATGTCAAGAGACTTCCTGCACTACCTCTGTGACATGCCATCTCCCCCTAAGCCACCATCACTAGTCCAGGGGCAGTTTGGAGATGCCTTTAGCTCAGTTTCATCCTGACATCTGCTGCCTCCATCGTACTCCTTGGCGTGTGGACAGAGGAGTCTCTCTCATCTGGTAGGAGGTTGATGCCAAGGTTAAAAAAATAATAACAGTTTCATGCTGCTTCTGAAGATACATGACTTTCCAAGGAAAGGCAGCAATAAGAGAAACTTGAGAACTGTACACACAGCCCTGGCACTGAATGGAGGAGGAAATTCAGTGGCATAAAGGACACTTGGGAAAGCTTCTTTCCTTCCACCTCTTGATTTACATCAGCTCCACAACTTATCCAGGTATCACATTTATCCTCTGGTATCTTCCCATTCTTGGAGCTCAGGCTTCATTCCAGTCATCATTTCCAAAGGTGAGAGTCCTGCCTCTGGCATGCTCAGCCCAGACAACACCAGATACTATGCAAGTGGGCAACTCCAGCTGCGATCTTGATTTGGGATAGATCTTCCCTTCAGAGGGGTGTACAAAAAGCACCTGGTATATGGTACATATAAGACGGTTAGCCTCTTTTAGACACCACCAGAATTCTGTATCTTCACTTGAAACAAATCCAAGACAAAGGAAAAAAAATCTTCAGTGCTATCGCCCCTGTAGGAAGGACCTAGAGAGATATGGGTCATTTGCTCAAATAATCTACGGTTTGAAGAATGGCTTAAGAGTTCAAAAGCCTGAGGGGTATTGCAAGAATGAATTTTTCTTTCCAGGGAAGACATCAAAACCAGACATTTCTGTGGCAGACATACCAGCATATCCTTTCAGATCCCTTTGAGTATATTTTCTGCTCTTCAGATTTGCAATCTTGGAGCAATAAAACAAGCTCTCATTTTTTTAATTAAGTTTCCTGTAGGCAAGGTTGAAGAAGGAACATGAGTGAGCGCCTCTGAAGTGGGAGATAGCACAAAGCCCCACTAATAGGCCCACTGACCTAACATTTACAGACTTTACCATTCCTAAAATATTTTCCACCAATCCAGGCAGCAACAAATACCAGGTTTTGAAGTTCTTAGTCATGGTATGTTATCAGGGAACATACAATCAACTTCTCTATGAAAAGGTTGACTCTTATTACTCTTCAAAGAGCATTTATGTATTCTACTCTCCTGCCTGCAGTGCTAGGGTATGTACTGAATATTCTAATAGGAAGAAATGGAAATGTTTCACAGCTGCTGATGGTTATTCAAACTCTACTTGGGCTGAATTTTTTGAGATAGAAATGTTCTCTTAATTGAAGTGTGCTTGCTGAGAGAAAATAATTATCATGAAGGTAAAACTATCTCCTCTCACAGGAAAGAAACTCAAATGGGATAAAAGGATGTGTATCAGACAACCATCTGTAGGAGACTTCGAGACAAGTGCAATGCCTTCTGATACGAGATATATATTCTTGCCAGTCACAATTTACAAACTACCAAAAATTGGACAAAGAATGGTAATGATAAACAGCTCTTGAGAAAGGAACAGCTGATCAGGTTTACACTGATTCCTTCCCATATCCCTGCTGCTTTTGAAAGAACTACTAATAGGTAAGACATCGAAAATTAGGCAACAGTGATTTCAAATCCAAACACTTTACAAAAACTTGATGTAATAAGGAAACATTTTCTAGTTATACCAAATAATTAATGTTGAACGTTGCAATTACATAATACTAACTATATTGTCTGCCGCTCTGGAAGAGGAGGAACATTAAGCAAAGCACAAGGGTTATTTTGAATTTATACTTACCACAATAACTTTTTAATTTGTCGATTAATTACAGTTAGCAACAGTTTGGACTCTACCTCAAATGTTTTCCAAAATCCTAAAACATTCACACTGTTTTGACTTCTTTGTTAATTTAGCCTTTAATTCAAAAAAAAAAAAAAAAAATTCCAGTCCTCGACTGTGTGGTTAATATCTGTTACCCGCACTCGAAACCCACAGGACTCTCACTGTTTTCAAATCAATGGATTCAGAAAAGATGAAGCCACACTGTTTTTCCCATTAAAAAGTCACTATGATATCCAGATGCAAAACCATGACCCTAAACAGAGACGTGACAAGATGACAGTAATTGCTCTTGTATCACTTCGGCTTTCTCTCCACCAAAATTTACAGCTCAGAAATTCCTGCTTCTCCCAGCCTCTCTATGTAGGTACATATACACACACATCCAAAAAAATCACATTTAAAAAAAGGATAGATCAATATCAAGGTATATCAACGTAATCATATTCCCTGGAAATAAAGGAAGATAGAAGCTTACAGAAGATTTAATTTTGTTTTGTTCTTTTGGGGGTTTTGTTGCCGTTGTTGTGGGGTTTTGTTTTGTTGTTGCTTTGAATATAAATGAAAACAACAGCATTGAAACTACCAGGATATAATGTTATGCTGAAGGTCCAAATGCTAAACTTCAAGAACATACTTGCAATATGCACATAAATAAATTAAAAATATGTAAATATGCACCTTTTAATGATCAAACTTTAAAGTTACAGATCGTGACTTCATTAAGACACTATTTTAGTCAACCTGCCAGCTGGGAGAGTTCACCTCTACCCTTCTTAAGCTTTCTAGTTTGCTCCAGGAAAGCCTTGAATGTGCACCTCCATTATTGGGTCACAGAAGAAATCCCTTTGCCCTGAAGGTTATCAGCATGTCCTCAGAGTATTTTATGTGCTAAGGTCTGAAAAGGAAAACGCATTTCCTAAGTTCCTCCTCTAAGCACATTCCAAATGATGAAGTGCAGCAACAGGAAGAGAATACTTCAATGAACAGAACATATTTACTAGAACTACTTAGGTAATACATTTTTTCAGGTGGGCTGAACATTTTAATTAGCAATTAAGTAATTTTATACCCTAAGGATAACAGTAAAATTATCAAACACATCGTCAGAAACACAGAGTTTGTAAAATATACAATTTATATAATTGCTTTACACAAGGTTGAATTTAAAACAAATCATGATGCCTTCTCCAAGTAAAGATGTTTATTTAACCATATTTTCAGAAATACAGATATACTGATATGCCTGTATCAGTCAAGTTATATTCCACCATAATATCTTATGCAATTAATCAAACAATATGTAATTATATCCCTGCCAAGAAATATAAAAGATTACTTAAATCATCCATTTTAATCTTGCTGATTAAATTCCATTTTGTCAGTAAGAGTTAAAGTGTATATTATGCTTTCTACCTTTCTACTTCCATTTTCCAAATGGAATTTGTTGAGGAGGACTGTAGTGTCCATTTCTTTTGGATACTCCTTCTCGGAAGGAAAAGCCTAGCAATACACGGTGAACAAGGCAGGAAGTGATGGCAGCAACATCCCTCTTGTATCGAAAAGAAGACAACTGTGGTTGTCATCACCTCCCTTGCAAGAGCTCTGACTATACAATATACAATCAGCAAATCTTTCGCTACTCCAGAAGTGTTCTAAATGGACTAAGTGATGGGAGTGAAGCAGACAGAAGCATCACCTGAACAGTACTTGGAAAGGGTGAATTTGATCTGCTGTTTTCCTCACTCCGTGGCTCAGTCTCTCTCCCACTGTATTCCTCCCACCTGCATTACTGTTTCCTGCTCAACAAGGCACCAAGCTGAACTTCGCCAATCCCACTCCCCCAGAACTGCTCTTGTTGTATTTTTGTTTCCTCTTCTCCCTTCAATGTATCTTAGATCCAAAACAAGAGAACTGGAGAGAGCTGGTTCCTCCTGCCTCCTCCTTTCCCAATGGGACTCTTATGATCCAGGTCCATCCCACCTAACATTCACCTTACAGAAATCACTGGACACAGAAAGGCTGCTGCCATGGTCAGGTCACCACTCCCATCTTCCCAATCACTCTCTGGAGGCCTCTGCTCATCTCCATTAGCTACACCTGTGTCCTCAGGCAACTACCTACTTAATTTAGGCATTTAAGTTAATAGGAATATCTGGAGCTCACAGTCACTTGATGAATTTAGAAGAGCTCTTCCTTTAAAAAATAAAACCTACAAGGAGAAGAGAGAAATGGAATTAGTTACAATTCTGCTCATTAAAACTTTAGTATCTTTTTTTTCCCTTGTTTTCCTCTTTATTTCTAGTAGCACTGCTAAATATTTTACATAGTTTCTGCTTGGCAGAACAAATGGATTCAAGCCCTTACTAATAAGTTCCTCGACTCCAAATTACTCACAACTCTGAGAAAAGTAGCAAAAAGGGCAATTTAAAATTTATAACGTCCTTAATATTGTGTACAGTCCTCACAAAAATACACAGAGAAACCTAAAAAGCATTTAAGTAACTGTGGTCCATTTGCCAAACCCAGTAAAGGCACTTCCAGGGAATGATCATTTCTGTTTAGCTCCAGGTGTCTGTAGGCTGTGGGGGCTTTTCTGACACAGGCAAAGAGGAATTCAGCCAGAAATCTGAAACCTGTTACATTGAGGAACACATTTATGCGTAGTAATTAGGTGACTGATGACTTCACAGAAAGCTTCCAAAACTATTTAAAATTCGGGAAAACATCTGGATGGGTATTTTTACTTCCTTTGTAATTTGCACACACATTAAAAAAATAAAAAAGAAGGAAACCAAAAAAAGAGACAGAAACAGACACCTGCTCCCAAAGAGATCCTATACATTTCACAGTCTCCTGGAGTATACATAAAATCTTGCATGCTATTGTGCTAAGAACTCTAGGATCTTTCCATGGTTTTAAGGAAATGCACTCAAAGGCAAATTTCTGAAACTAAGAAGATGGGTGGCAAGAGCAGCTTTGGGTGGCTGAGATTCTACAACTGCTGACAGTTGATCGTGTCCCTGTAACATCCAGAGAATGCCAGCAGTCCCTGCTTGCCAATATACTGTCAGGCAGAACAGTGAGGGTTACAAGAAGGAACAGAAAAACAGTTAAAAAAATGCCTGTTCAAACTTTATTTCCCTTCATACCCCCAAGACATACAACCAGTGTCATAGTTTGCTGGAATACCGGGACAATCATTACAATTTCCTCACAGGCTGGCATAGTTCAGCTCTTCCAGGATTCCTTGACCCTACTTTTCTGGCAGCTCCTCCTTCCTTCTGACATTAAGGCTGAGGGACCAGCCCATGCAGGAAAGGGGGAAGCTGCCTCCTCCAGAGCAAGACCACTGCAACTTTCTCACAGGCAATGACCAGTTTTCTAGTCCAAGCTTCTAGATGACATAGAAGCCATAAATTAATAATAAATAGAAGAACACAGTCAACACAACAGGAAAGTCACTGAGAAAATTATTCCTATGCCTACATGTGAAAAGGGTCAAATATGCCCTTAATACACATCGAGTTGATGTACAAAAGCCAACAATCTAATGATGATAGAAACATTAATACAAGTTTTAGTTGACATGCAGCATTTATTTGTATATCAGTATTTGCTGCAGAAAAAGAGAGAAAGCATGAAATAGTCTCCTAGGAATTTCTCACTCTTTTTTTTATGAGTTTTTACCTCCTACTATCCTACTATTCTCTCTCTCAGACAGAGAATGGACCTGATGAAAGATATGCACGGACAAGAGGACAAGGCTTCCTCCTTTCCTTTTCCTGACAGTTCTGATACAAAGACTTGTTCTTGTAATGGGCTCCTTAGAAAAAAAAGGACCTTCTCCTGTACAGGAAGGTCATAGTCAGTTTTACTACTGCAAAAAACAAACAAAACCCCTTATCTTAAATAGAAAAGAAATCACATTTGGCAGCACATGGAAACCTTATGAAATTTCTAGGAAATTTGATCCACAATTACTTTCTTAATAAATACAATTCTAGATCATTTCTCTTAGAAATGCTGATCTGTTATTAATATTTCTCCTTGTATTTAAAACACCATGAAAAAAAGGAGTGGCAGAAGATGGAGAGAGATCTCTTCTTAGGTGAAAGCAAGGGGTGTCTCCCTGTAAAGGGGAGGGCAGAAGCAAGAGGCACAGGCAGCGAAGAAGGGACTCCCAAACATCGCTGCTGAAATCACAGACTGGCAGGATCTACTACAGGCACAAGCAGTAGTGGGAGGAACCACAATCCAGATGACTAAGCTGTTTCTAGCTATAAAAATTAACAAATAATAATGTTTCTGAGGTAATGTCTATGAAGCATTAAACAGCAGTTTTATTTTAAACAATGCAAATCTGTCCCAGTGCATAGAGCTTTAATTGAAAAGCCAGTGGAAAGTGTTGGCTGCTTAATAAAGGAGTGTGGGAAGCTGCCACAGACACGCAAAGTCTGTTTTATTCATGTCCACTATCTTTGTTTCGATTCACCAGAAAAATCAAAGTCTCTGCATTCTGCTTAATTTCAACTTGGTTTTATACCAAATATGTATAACTTCAAAAAAAAAAAAAAAAAAAAAGGAAAAGAGGAAGAAAGGAAAAGGCCAGATGACAAATGTACACAAAACACATGGCCAAGGATTTTACAACAGCTTCCTCGCTCTTTAGTGAGAATTTTCCCAGGGAAGCTGCTGGAGGAAGGGAGAAAGGCAGGAATTCTTTTGAGTTAAGAACCCTCTTCCCTACAAAAAAAATGTAGTGCTGCCTGATTTTTGGCATCTCCAGTGTGTAAACTCATAGTGATAGGAAAAGAAGAAAATAAAAGAACTCCAAAAAATACATTGATAGTAAAAACATTGTATATATGTGATAGTATTTAACATCAATTGCTTTCTTTTTTTTTTAACAGAAATAAAAATGCAGATTTTTTTCCTCTTATCTTTCAACTTTCTTTCTTACTCACATTTAAAGTCAATAATGTTGATAGCCACATGACGAGAAAACAAGCTAAGAAAAAAGAATGCTGAAAGGCACAGAAGGACACACAGTTTTGGACTTTTTGCACCTTTTGGAGAAGGGAGGCAAACACTGTATTGTTAAGCACAGAACAGAAGAGATATTGGTAAACCTGAAACTGCACATGATTATAAGCAGGTGTGTAAAAGAAAGTCCCACTTAAACAAGCATGAAAAAAGTAGAAAAGCATACCAAAGGATAAAAAAGTCAATGTCCTTCAATAAATAAATGTTAGACATTAAAGAAATTAATATTGTTTAAATACTGGAGGAGAGGGCAGGGGGAATACAGAAAAGAATCAGAGTAGCTAGCAAGGGTACTACCCATCAGAAAAACCCTAAAGCTAAATCCAAAAAATAAGTTAACTGTAGGAAGCAACATGCAATCCCTGTGGACTGGAAGTTCATCCCACAGAGGGCTGGGAGCACAGCAGGCAGTATTTAGCATATCACCACCGGGCTGGCCTGGATGGGAGCAGTCAGATTTGCTCCAGGAACTCAGGGACTGCAGGATCAGGAAACACAGGAGGAATGGGAGATTTCAACGACCCCATGTAGACTGTTTAAATGTTACATCGGGGCACAGTGCCAAGAGCAAATTTTCAGAGCCTGCTTCATGAGCAGCTATCCAGGAAACTCCAAGGGGAAGCAACTCTTCACCAGGTCTCAGCAGGGCTGTCAGTGAGTCACTGCAACCACAATCAGCACGGACGCAGATTCAACATCTGTGCGTTGGTAAGGAAGCCAAAATACCCGCAGTGGGAGTGGGTTCAACAGGATTCTTGCACAAAAAGGAGGAAGCTTGGTTAAAAAAGAAAAAACTAAAAGCAGGAGCGTTACAGGTAAAATATCAGAATTTCTTTTTTTAAGGCGTGAGATTGAATTTCAGTGCAAGTGCATACTACCTTCAGTGGACCAAAGTTAAAAAAAAGCAGGATTGAAAAGAAATGTGACTCAAGGAAAGATACACAGTTTTAACAAGCTGAATTTTTGACCTGCTGAAGATAACGGGGGGAAAAATAACCTCAGAAGGATAGCATTATCATGCAATAGGCCAAAAGAAAAACCTTTGAAACACAACTCGAAAAAGTCTACACTGTAATAATAAATCTTCTGTCAACCTCCCAAAAGATGTGAAGCCTGCAACAGCAATCTGTGGAACCAACACATGAGCAAGGTGAGAAAAGAGCATCCAGAGACAATGCCAGAGCAGAGAAAGTAAATTAATGCTTTGCGTCTCTGTTCTCCCTAGAGCTGCTTTGAAAGGTTCCCACGTCAGAGCTCTTCTTCACTGTCGTTCTATGTCTCATACTGAAGTGTCAGTGAAAGAAATCTTACACAAATCAACACTACTCATCTGCCCAGACCAGATGCTAGTCATCCAAATGTTCTAAAGGAACTCAAGGATGAAATCACTAAGCCATTAATTGCAGAGAGTGTCCTCTCATTTAAAATAATGTTTGTATTAGGGAAAGGAACATTGCAAATATGGATTCCAATTTTTAAAGGACTCCAAGAGCAATTTAGAGAGGCACTTCTGGGCAGTAAAGTTCGATGTCAGCACTAGACAAAATAGCAAAAACTATTCCAGTTTGTAATTTGACACACAGAAAAATAAGAGGTTCTGAGTGAAAGTCCCCATGACTTTGGATAGGGAATGTATGACTCATTAACACCCTCATTTTTTGACAGAATCAATGAATATATAAAAAGAAAAATTCAAGCAAATTATCCATTCTAAAAATCTTTCAGAAAGATCCCCTACAAAATGTGCTCAAGAAACTATTTTGCTAGAGGATAAGAGGACAGGTTTTCATTTGGAGGAATAATTACTCTAAAACCAGGAAACATTCGGTTTGATTCGTATCTGCTATTGAGAAAAGTCCTCAAAGGAGTCCCACAGGGTACTTTGGTCAGTCTCATTTAACCTATAATAATCATAGAAACAGGGCAGGTGCTGACAAAGGAATGCTGATAACACTATGTCATTTAAAGGAATAAAACAAAGACAAATATCAAGTAAGATAGAGATGAACCTCATGATGCTGAGCGATTGATCATTAAAATGACAAAAGACATTCACAGTACATAAATTAAAAGGAATGTTCCAACATTATATACAAAATCAAGGCTTTTGCACTAACATTCCATGAAGGTGTGATACAGGGTACTGTGAAAACATCAACCTACCATTCAGCAGCAATTCAAAAAACACATAAAATCTGAAATTTTTTTTAAGGGAGTAGAGAACAAAACAGAAAATGCCACTCTAGGACTGTACTAGCCTCTTGCACTGTGCCCTTACCTTTAACACTATGTTCAGTACCGCTGTACTTACCTCAACACGGACACAAGGGAAGCATAAGAAATACACCTAAGCCAGACAAGGGCAAGCAAAGGAATGAAATTACTCCTCTTCAAGGACCAAGGACCAAAAACAGTAGTGTCCTTAAAATCAAAGTCTTACAAGATAAAGTGGAGAAGTTGTTTCCCCATAACCCACATCTGTGGGGAAAAAAAAATATGAAAAATGTTCCCAAACATTTTTAAAAATGCCCAAGGAGGCAGGGGGAGTGTTCATGTGAGAATGAAGTCCCTCCTATCCTCAAGGAAGGCAAGAAGCAGGATCTGGGGAATTGCAGGCATGTCTACTTCACCTTCATCCCTGGGAAGGATGAAGCAAATAATCCTGAAACCCATTTCTACATAGGAACAAGAAGGGAGTAGTCAACATGGATTTAATGAAGGGGAAAATCACACTTTTTCAAACCATCTAAGTAGCTTACAAGATGAAGGGAGAGACAAAGATTTTGTTTCTTTTGACTTTAGCAGAGCTTTGACACCATTTGATGAAGTCTGGGCCAGATAAGCGGGTAGTGAGGCGGGCTGTCGTGATCAGCAGTGTGAAGTCATGCTGGAGGGGAGGCACTACAAGTGCACCCCACGGGTTCCACTGCAGCCAGTACTGCTGAACCTGTTCATTAGTGACCTGGGTGATGGCACAGGCAGTAACCTCAGCAAGTCTGCAGGTGATAAACTGTGAGGAATGACTGATGCATCAGATGGCTGTGCTGCTATTCAGAGGGACCTCCACAGGCTGGAAAAACAGGATGACAGGGATTTCATGAAACTCAGTAAGGGTGAACAACGTGTTTAGCACAAACCAGCAGTCATTGGCTGCATTAGGAAAAGCATGGCCAGCAGGCGGGGGGAGGTGATCCTTCCCACTCAGCACTGGTGGGTCAGTGTGGAATGCTGGCTCCAGGTCTTGTTTCCACAGTACAGGAGAGACACAGGCACACTGATGCAGGTCAGCCAAGGGCCTCAAGGACAGGCGAGGAACTGCAGCATCTGACACATGAGAGACAGAGAGATAGGAGTGTTCTTCCTGATGAAGAAAATACTCAGGACGCACCTTATTCATGTGCATAAACACCTGATGGGGAGGTGTAAAGAAAACTGAGCCAGACTTTTCTCTGTGATGCCCACTGATGGGACAACAGGCAGTGGGTATGCATTGAAACACAGGAAATTCCATGTAAACATCAGAAAAAAAGCTTTTTCCATTTGAAGAGAGTCAAACATTGGCACAGGTTGCCCAGAGGGGCTTAGAGTCTCCACCCTTGGAGATAGTCAAACCCAGCTCAGCATGGTCCTTATATCCTGTGGAAGTTATATTAAGAGAGGAATCTCTCCCTGGAAAGCTTTTACAGTGTGAGAATAGAATTTAACAGGCTAAGCTTTCTGTGATACATTTTACATTATTTTAATATAAAATAGTTTACTGAAAATTATAATCTAAAAAATGAGTGTGACCACAACAGAGCACTGAGCTGGACATCTATCATTTAAAGCTTGAATAGATTAACGTTCATGAAGAGTACTCTGTGTGGTTAATATTTTCCAAAGTTTTCTAGGATTAAAAAAAAAAAAAAAGAAAAAATCAAAAAGATCAACACACACAACTCACCTTTCTTCCTGCATGGAAGAATCAACAGTAGAGCAAATCACAAATTAAAGCATAAACCTAATGTTTGCTTTCTTTCACCTCATCTGATTAGAGCCATTAAATTTGCATCATCCTTAGCTGTGCAATTATTATCACAGAAAGCTTAGCCTGTTAAATTCTATTCTCACACTGTAAAAGCTTTCCAGGGAGAGATTCCTCTTTTAATATAACTTCCACAGGATATAAATGGAGGTTATGTTATTTGAAGAATCTATTTTCCTCCTAATCTTCCTCCTAAAGGAGATGGTGCTCAGAACTGATTCATAAGGACCCAATAGCTCCTTATCCGAATTCAAAGAATACAGGGCAGAAAATCATGAATGTGTACCTGAGAACTCTAATATTGCTTTTCACTACATCACTCTGGCTCTCACAATACTCAATGAGTTTATTCTCACTTTCACTACTCATCTGCTGGAAAAAAAGGGGGAAGATGAATGGTAAGGAAGGGAATATGCAAAGGAAGAATTTCCTAAAACAATAATCTCTTAAAAAGCTTCCTCTGCATGTACAAGGTATTTATAGTAGAGGTTTTCAAAACCATATCCTGCAACAGAGAATTCATGCTGATTTATTGTTCCCCTTCCTGCCCATTTATTTTATATTATAATAATATCCAATCCATCTAAATGTAACAGAGCAATTCAGAACAAAACTTGAATAATTTTTAAAATTAGACAAGACTGCTTACCCAGCATGGATGCCACCCAAATTGACCATTAAAATCTACCAAAAACATACAATCTTTGCTGAGAGAAATGCTCCACATCCAAGCTGTCTAACATCATTGCATAACACCTCTATTTAAACCTAAACAAAACCCTTATTTACATGATTCAGTCACACTATAAATTAGTAAGTCATCCATTCTTCCTCTGAGTACCAGCCCCTTTTCCTAATGAGTACACTGGTAATTTGAGTATTTCAGATTGTTAAACGCTGCAAATCTAAGGTATTAGGTGGTTTCTCTCTTTCTTGGGATTGTTTCTGTGAGCAGCACTGACACGGAAGACATGAGGGAGATTCACTCATTTAGCGTTTTCATTCATGCAGCATTGGCTCACAACCTTTCAGTCTGAACTATCTTGTTTCATTTTAATTAATGCTCGCTGGGGAAAACACTCCCATTCGAAGCGACAGAACACGTGGATGAGAAGCAAACAAAACAGGAGTAGTATCTCTGCCACTGCTCTCAGAAGGAAATGCCAAAGGCCAAGAATGCACAGGCACCCAAAGGCACACAGCCATGTTCTTTGCTAAAACACCTTGGTTAATAAGGCTTTCAGTGAACAGCCATGCATGGGTCTGGATGCCTTCCTCCCTCTCTACTGCACAAAGGTAAGGATACCTTCTTATTTCACAGAGTCTGTAAAAGGATTGAGAAATGAGGTTTCAGAGTCTCAGCACTCAATATTGATGAAACTAAACAGTTAGGAAGATAACACTAATCACTGTGCTAATGGCCAAAGCTCTGGTCTGAATCGTCCACATCCCAGGAGAAGAGTCTGTTTCACAGCTGCGTTTGTATCAGTTTCCTGGTCCTTCTGCTGCAGCTGCCTACAGGAACATAATCAACTCTGCTGGGGCTTCTGAGCACTTTAACTACTTGGCTGGGAGTAATCAGACCGAGATTACCAACTCTTCCAAGGCACAATTGGTCCTATGTACTGTTAATTTGTAAGTGGGATGAAATTTATAAACTAAGTTCATGTTGCTTAAAAAGCATTTTTGACATGTCAGAATGTTATAAAGCTTTTTGTAAAGAATAGGGATGACTTCTTCCATGTAGTTATTTTCTTACTTGCCTTACTACTCTGACCATCCTTCACTCCATCCAACCCCAGAAAAAACAGAGAACAAACATGCCCATCCAACAGAACAGTTACTACCTCCCCTTCTTTTTTAAAGAAACTCACTAGAAAATAGTTTCCAAAGAAATCTGGCTAAGGAGCAAGAAGTCAGAAAGATATTTTTGGTCAAACCAGATAAGATGGGAGATAACAGAAAAAGAAAACAAAGGAATAGACATGTCTGCCTCTTCCTTGCAGACTACTGGCAACAGCAAGGGTCACACATGGTTGAGCAGAGCAAACACCAAGCCCTCTTGTAAACTGAAACATTAAAGAGCCCTTTACTTCTCTTTGATAAGCTGAAAGTCTGAATGCTGTGCATCTCTGACAGCAGGCCATTTCCCCCAGCTTTCAAATGCTCCCATGGCCTTCCCCCCTTTTCTACATGTGTCTGAACTGTATGGACAAGAGCCCCTGATGTATTTCAGCATCACCCTCACAGCAGCGCACACAGAAAGCTCTTCTCCCTGATCATGAGTGCAGTTTACACGGAGCTCATAATTAACCAAGACACAGCCATGGAGGTCACTTCTCCGACCCCTACAACCTTTTCACCATCACAGCCTCCGACCATACATACTTTGGCCAACATACTTTGTACATCATATCCCACATTTCCTCTTCCCAGGTTCATAGGATCCCATTAAGCTGAATTTTGTTTTAGTGGGTCAACTGTCATTACAGTTCTCATAACTCTGTAAATTCTTTTTTTGCCACCCACAACTCTAATCAGCAATAATTTGTATTTCCTGCTTAAAATATTGGCTAGAAGAATCATAGAATCAGCTGGGTTGGAAGGGACCTCTGAGATCATCAAGTCCAACCCTTGATCCACTAACACCGTGGTTACTGGACTATGGCACTAAGTGCCACATCCAGTCTCATCTTAAAATCCTCCAGGGATGGAGAATCCACCACTTCCCTGGGCAGCCCATTCCAATGTCTGATTACCCTCTATGTAAAGAATTTCTTCCTAATATCTAATCTAAACCTCCCCTGGCAGACTTTGAGACCATGCCCTCTCATCTTACTGGTAGTTGCCTCAGAGAAGAGACCGACCCCCACCTGGCTACAAACTCCTTTCAGGAGTTGTAGAGAGTGATGAGAAAGGCTGATACTGATCACTGCTGAACTCCGGGCAGTCACTAACACTGAAGTGCTGGGTCCCATACTTTGGCCACAACAACCCCAGGCTGCACTACAGGCTAGGAGTAGAGTGGCTGGAAAGTGGCCCAGCAGAAAAGGACCTGGGGTGCTGGTCAACAGCAGCTGAACATGAGCCAGAGTGTGCCCAGGTGGACAAGACGGCCAATGACAACCTGGCTTGTATCAGAAATAGTGTGGCCAGCAGGACCAGGGCAGTGATTGTTCCTTTGTACTCGGGACTGGTGAGGCCACACCTCGAGTGGTGTGTCCAGTTCTGGGCCCCTCAATTTACAGGAAGGTCATTGATGTGTTGGAGTGAGTCCAGAGAAGGGCAACAAATCTGGAGAAGGGTCTGGAACACAAGTCCTATGAGGAGCAGCTGAGGGTGTTTAGCCTGGGGAAAAGGCGACTCAGGGGAGACCTCATCACTCTCTAAAATCCCCAGAAGGAGGCTGTAGCCAGGTGGTGATCAGTCTCCTCTCCCAGGCAACCAGCAACAGGACAACAGCACATAGTCTTAAGCTGTGCCTGGGTAGGTTTAGGTTGGACATTGGGAGGAATTTCTTCACAGAACGGGCGATTAAACATTGGAATGGACTGCCCAGGGAGGTGGTAGAATCACTGTCCCTGGAGGTATTTAAGAAAAGACTGTGTGTGGCACTTGGTGCCATGGTCTAGTTGACAAGGTGGTGTTCAGTCATAGGTTGGGCTCAATGATTCCAGAGATATTTCCCAGCCTAATTGATTCTGTAATTCTGTAATGTTAATTAAATTTAAAATATCTGTGAATAAACCAGCTTTATTATATTTAACATGTGCCTTAATGGTACTGTGTCGTGCTTTCAAATAGAGAATAAGTATCTGGAAACTTCAGTTTAAAAAGATATCAAACTCCCAGAATATGGCACAGAAAAGAATCAGTGAAGCAGAATGTAACAGTTCAAAAACTCCCAGACTTATTTCTAAAGAAAACAGCTTAAGCAAAATTTTGGTAAAGATGTGGAAAAACAACATGTAAATCAAGAAAAGCCATTTAACTTCTAAATTTCTGTTGGTGAAAGCTCTTGTTCTATTTTATAAACAAAACAGTTTCTTACCAGATCCCAAGAGATGGGTGCTCAGTAACTAAAACACAAACCTTGATCAACAATACATTTTTTTTGCTTGTTTATCAAGTATTTTTTTCATGGACATCTCACTATTTAATGTCAAAGAGGATAAAAATTTTGGGTTACTCTCAGAGTAATCAGAGGGAAGAATTTTATAATGAGAAACACCCACCCTCTGAAAATTAAGTGTGTTACCAGGAATAACTTGTCATTTATATAAATATTTAGCTTATTTATTTAGTATGTGAACAAAGACAATGACCAATTTGAAGCACACATTAACACCTTTGGTGAGTCTTACAATACTCTGGGCGAGTCATACGCTGATTTGAAAATAAAATAGGAGAGCACCAGAAGCCACATCTCATGCGCACCCTACCACTGACCAAATTCTGAGCAGTGGTCCCACACAGCTGCAGGCAATCAGATCTCTTACATTTTGGTAATCCCATCTTTAAACTGAGATGGGACTGATCCATTTGCTTGTTTTCCACGTGGAGCTAAGCCCGGTGCTGTAAGCAAACTGTGACAGAACCTATTCCCTTTCTGCAGCCAGCTGTCTTGCTGCCATTCAGCTGTCTGGGCAGGACTGAGTTAAGCCTGGTTAACTCAACAGATGAGAGGCACTTGGTTCAGCACTAGGCCTCTTGCCATTTGCTATCAGAGGCAGACAGAGACCAGGAGCCAAGAATCTACTCAAGCCACTTTGCCCCCAGTGTGCCTCCTTGAAATCTGCTGCCCATTACACTAAGTGGCAAAATGAGTAATAAGGGATGAGGCTTAACAAAGATCCTTGCTAGTGCCAGACCAAGGAATAGGTCAGGGAGATGAGAACACGTGGATGAGCAGACATAGTTCTAACACACCACTACTCACCATTTGAATGTCCAAACCAACATAATCAACATCAGATGCTTAGAGGAAGCCCAAGGCCCTTCAAACCTGCAGTTTTTACTCAAAATAATCTGACCTATACACAGTCAACGTTGCTGTCCTCCTACCCCAAGGAAGATCACCCAATTTCTGCCTAGATGAAAATGCTTTGTGATGCAAAAAGAAAATTGCTGTGCAAACTGTCAAGATGAGAAAATTCCTGCTGTTGAGCTTGAGTTTAACCCCTTATCTGCTGCAGGGCTTCATCTGTGGAACACATACTCCAACAATCCAACGAGTGTCTCCTCAAACGCCACCGATCAGAGGTAAAAAGAAATGGGAACAGATGATTACTACTTCTATAAGAAATAATAGCATGCTGCACACACAGATGTTCAGTCTAAAAAATTCACAATTAGTACAAAACTGTGGTTGAAGTCTATTGCTAGTTTTAGACCTGACTTGTAACCCTTGCAAATCATTACAGCCCCACTGCTTTCAAAAGCGCT
The DNA here is from genome assembly GCA_036023395.1 of Myiotriccus ornatus. Taxonomy (NCBI): domain Eukaryota; kingdom Metazoa; phylum Chordata; class Aves; order Passeriformes; family Tyrannidae; genus Myiotriccus; species Myiotriccus ornatus. Next base: position 62,505,984 of record JAYRBT010000139.1, on the reverse strand, counting down.
GGGGCACACTTCACGCCAATTCAGCCACCCTATTGTCACATCTCCCAGTGGGGCACATGCATTTGAGCCCTAAAATACACTTTGCTTCCAAGAAGAGAAGTTACCTTGTCCCCAAGGGTGACACCACACAGTTCACTTCTTCTGGAGTGACTGTTTTGTGGTAATCACCCTGTGAAATCCTGCTCACTGTGAGCACGGCAGCAACAACAGCTCAGCTGCTACTTCTCGTGGGAATCTTACAGACAGAGTGCAAAGGAAAAATAAACAGTGAATATGTAGCACTGTGTGCAGTTCCAAAATGAAAACTGGAGTAAACCCTGTGTGGTCTAGGCTCTGCCTCAGTGTCATCCCAACATTTGCTTTGTAATGTGTAACACAGTAATTCACTTTGCTTCGCTACCTGCAGGAGAGCAGGCTAAAGCCTCGTCATAAACATCGCTCCCCATCAGCCAGCCAAACTGGACATATAGGTTCAAAACAGGACAGAATCATAACAGATAAAAGCTTTGACTCTTTGTTCTTTAATTTCTCTCCTAACAAAACACTATGGCAAAGCAACATGTTCAAGGGAACAAGCTGCAATGAAACAAATGCAACCTGACTCCCTTTTGTTTCCCATCTTCTGTCCTGAATATTCTCATGGCAAAGACTGAATCAAGGCAAATCCATTACCTTCTCATAGATTCTTAGCATAGGTACTGTATATTTTGTTTTTCAAAGCTAATGCTGAATTTCATTCCATTTCCTTTCAATTTTTTCCAGTTAACTTGTATCTATCACGTACTCCACAAAAGAATCCAGCTTTGATGGTAAGATGACAAGAGACAAGATATCCACCAAACTGAGCTTCGTACAATGTCTTCTCAGTTCATAATCACTTTTTAAAGCAATCAGCAATTTTTATTCCAGTGATTTCAGGTTGACCCTTGAAATCCTGTCAATCAACAATGTACATGTACAGAAGTATAGGTCAAGCTAAAGACGATTCAAAATTGTCCAAAATCCAAATCCAATAGCAAATCCAGACTGCTGTTTGAAGTCCACTCTTTGAATAAGACTTTAGCTTTACCCACATCCCAGGATTAGCATATGAATTCTTGCCTTCAAAAAACTCTGCTTTGCACATTTCGATATTCTTACTTGAAATAACTCTCTTCTAAGCGAAGGGTCATTAAAACAAAAATTCTCCTTCCTTTCCTGGCAAAGTTAATCTTCCTAATGTTTGTGGTCACATTAATGTTTACCTGTGGTAGAAAAATCTTCAAAAGAAAAAAAAATAATCTGCCATTCAGTCTGACTAATGCTTTATTTAGAAGAGCCCATGCTACAACCAATTACAACACATCCTGCCTAATTACCTGGGAGTTGCTCTACAACAAAATACAATTCTGTGACTAGAAATAATAGGCTTGGCTTTGGTTTGTGGATTACAGCAGCTGCAGCCAAGAGATGTCATAAATAATGTACCAGCAACTAAATCAAAACCTATCAAGAATTCATAGTGCAGAACAAAAGTGAGGACAAAAAGTTAATGCTGGCATCCACACTGTTCTTACCCTGAGCAGTTCAGTGCAAACGAGACCAGTGTTATCTTTTGCTACAGGTAATGAAGTGACTTGGGTGTCTAAACAATTTTTAAAGAACTGAATTTCCCCTGTTAATGATTTCAGCATTTAGGAATTTTCACAGTTATTTTTACATTCCTATAAATAAGGTAACTATTCCAAACCATTCACAATAGAACAGTCTATTTTATATTGGAAGAGCAGCAGAGGGGGACCTCCAGATAACAGATAATACCAATTCCACAAATGGAATTTTTAAAAATTGTGTTGCTTCGCAGAGTAGAGAGTTAAGCACTCTGGAGTGAGTCTGGTGGACGGTCACTAAGGTGCTGAGGGAACTGGAGCACACAACGTACAAGGAATGGCTGAGGCAGCTGGCTTAGGTCAGTGTAGGAAATGAGGCTAATGGGGAATCTGATTTCAGTCTTGCAGCACAAAAAGGGAAGTTATAAACAGGACAGGGTCAGGATACACAGGGAAAAGGTAAAAGATGGCAAGCACAAGCTGCAAGCTGGGAAATGGCAGCTGACATAACCCCTGAAGTGTATTTAAGCAAGGAGTCAAGGTCTCCTCTAACTGTGGCCTGTGAAGGTAATGCTATGATAGGTCATGGCTCATGATGGTTTATTAAGCATATTTGTAACATACTTTTCTGATCTTTTAATAATTAACTTTCTTTCCTCCTTTAATTTTATTTAAATGTGTTTCTTGGATGCTTTCCACTCTGGAACACGGACAGACTTGTATATTCACCCGAGGCCACATAGAAAGCCAAAGCATGAGAGTTTTCGCTCTCAGCTTCTGCACTTTGCCAGAAAGTGCTGCACTCTGACAGCACAGAGGAATAATCTTTCACTGGTGTGTCCTTCCCATTAGCACTGAGCAGTCTGAAAACTGCACCAAAATAGCATCAAGAGTTTAAATATTCTGCATCTGAAATCATCAGACATACAAAACTCTACCAACATGTGTATTTTGCTTCCAATAATTTTTAAATGAGGTTAAAAAGTAAAATGTTAGTATTTTTCTAATTTTACATCCTGAAGAAGAAGCAAATTAAAACCTACTGAAACCTAAGAGACCAGCATTCAGTACAGATAGTGCCAGGAGTAGGGTAAAGGGAGAGAAACATCAGACTCTGGTCAGGGTACTTCAGACAATGCAACTTGATTTTTAAATTCTAGCCCAAAAAGATTTTCCAAAATTTAGGACTGGACAGCATATGGTAAGAATTAAGATAAAATAATGATAAGTATCCAAATTCTTGGAGGAGAGTAAAATTTAAAATAATTCTCTTCCATATGTTAATATTTTACGTGGAAGTCTTCAGAACAGCCAATGATGCTGAAGAAGGATCAGCATTACATTCTAAATCATACACAAAGCAGAGCCATACAGCCTTTTACTGGCAGAAACCAAAGCTTGAAAGACTGGCTATCAGAAAGTTGAATGGTGTAAATGCTTTGGAGCTAAATTGTCAAGTCTTTTTGACTTAGGAAAGCACATTTTGCCGCATATCTGCGTTACTTGTTCCCTTGGGTTTTGCCCAGGGGTGGCTGTATTTCACTGATACTGTGACATCTTTTTATTGAGGGGTGTAATTTGAACTGCATTTGCCCTCTTCAAGAAAGACTATATCCATTTGGTAAAGAAAATACATACCAGATTTGGGAAAAAAAAAAAAAGTTAACTCAGACAAGTGCTTTTCAACAAATAGGTGATAATAAGTACTGCCCCACCATTGATTGAAATGATCCTGTGACAGAGAGTTAGGAACAAACATATTCACAGGTTCACTGAAATATCCACAGTCGGTCAAAGCTCTGGAACAGCTTCAAAAATCAGGTTTGGAGCTGGTATGTTAGGCCAAAATACCAAAACTTGTGGTAGGCATTTAACACCTCATCCAAAAAGCAACTTCTCCAGTCTGGACTGGGACAGTCAGGCCTGGAAGGGGCAGAGATCTAGTCCTATGAAAGAGGGAGGGTAAGAGCCAGCAAGAAAAGGCCACTGAGAGAGAAAATTAGTGAGAAAGGGAAATATCTTTTTTGCAGATTAACTCAAGAATGGGTATTTGTTGAAACAATGTAAGTTGCTGTCCCTGTTCTATATGAAATAGGATGGAAATACGGCAAAGGGGAAATAGGGGAAGCAGAAGTAGGAAGGGACAAACCCAAATTACGTATAAAAATTATACAGTAAAAAACCCAAACAAAAAAAACAAAAACAAACAAACAAAAATAAACAAAAATAAATTAAAAAATTAGCTGGAACAGAGATTCAGTTGACTAACTGACAAATTATCCGTCCTCTGTTCAATGAGAGGCTGTAGGGAGGGCCCTCAACTAATCTTCCATATTTCAAAATGCCTCCCCAAAAAATCAAGACATTTAAATTTTACCATAAAATGTATTTAATTGTTGTCAACTACCTACACTCCCAACTTCTTCAGCACATAAGATTATATTTACATTTTAAAAACTGGTCTGTATGGAGTTTTTAATTGTCCCAATCCTCACCAAATTAAAGCAGAGAAAGCTGCCTAACAATACGACGACCTTAATAAATAAGTTATGTGGGAAATACTGCCTTTGTAATTTTCACACTGAAAAATATATTCCATACTTCAGGGATAATGAGGGTATAAAACATTAACACTACATTTTTCTATACCATTCTGCATAATTAAGTATGCAGCTGTTCATTCATTCAGCCCCAACACCCACATTAATTTGTAATCAGTTTGCAGAGGATGCTCTGGAGCAGACTATACTACAGAGGCAAGTGAAGCTGCTCACATGCCTCCTCCCACATCAGTGCACAAGGTCCTCAATTCTAAGAGATGCAACAGAGGGTTGCCAAACAGCATTTTTAAAACATCAGCTGAGAAAATGCACTGTGCCATCAGCTGCCTTGTAGTGAAACCATGGGTAAAAGTGTTCTCAGGTGAGTCTCATGGTATGTTAACGCTCTCTGAGGGACACCTGTCTTTCTCAGGGTCAAAACATCCATAAACATTACAGCTCCTTTGTATTATTTGTATTAATGTAGTATTACAGCCCCCGCTCTGGTGGGGGCTCTCAATCAGTTCCCCAAATCACTTATACTACAAAGAAAAAAACAGGGCAAGGAGCAAAGCACAGTAACAGCAGGTTCTTCAAACAAGGTCACACAGTAGGCTGAAGGTAGAATCAGCAGCATCACTAGTTGCTGAGGGGAATGTCATATGGACCTCATCATAGGGTCACCAAAGCCATGACTTCACCATTTTCAGATTTTTAAAATATATCCTATTCAGGTTTTTATACCTTGTTCATCATCACAAAAATGTGATGAGCAATGAAACTAGCTGCTTTGATTGTAGTTTTTTATTTATTTCATTTTGCAGAGTGGCAAAGGAAACACTGCTTAATATATATATGGTGTCATTCCATCTGCCCCCGGGTGATGGGCACTGCACCTCCCCGCTGTGCTGGCCTGCTGACAGTGGGACTTAATGGATGACAATGCAGCAAAGAACCTCCAATCAGCCAAAAACTGATGGCTCAACTGTTTTCATATGAATTTACTACAGAGGAATCATGCCAAAATGGAAGCTCCAAGACTGCAATTCTCAGTTTGCTCACATAGAAGTGGATCATGGGCAAAACTTCCCTCTTTACGCAGGGAGGGAGGGCAAAAGCAACACAGATGCAAAATTACAAATCCCCCAGATGACTAATGCACAGAAAGACATTGTTTCCTATTCCCCACCTTAAACCTGCCTGCTGAGGCTAGCAAGAAACGGGATCATTTCTTGTAAGGAGGCTTATGCAATAAGATGCCATGACAAATCTGAGGAAGCATCAGTGAGGCGACTTTGCTAAACTTCCTACTGCTACCAACCTGGATGGGTTTTGGGTAGGAAAGATTTACTCTATTACTGTCAGTTCCAGCCAAAAGGAGTCTACACAAAACAAGAACCTGTGGTACAATTCTCACACAGTCTGCAGTTAAGACAATCAGAAGTTCTACCACTTGGGTTCAAGCTACTCAAGCAATAGGACAGGATTGCTTGAGTAATTTAAAATAAATGGTTATTCTTTCTTAATAAATTGACTCACTCATTTGAGCTATTTACTGCAATGATGTAATTCATTTTCCAGGAGAAAGATTAAGAAGGAAAAAAAATTCCACCTGTAAAGTAGCGAAATTCCCATGCTCCAAGATATATTTAACATGCTCAGTATCTGTGCTGCAATCAGCCTCAATAAACACAAGTGTACTGCAAGCAAGAGCCTTTTCTTAACTGCATAAATTACAGCTTTCTAGCTGGATCTTAATCCACATGTCATATTCTTTGTGTATTCGCAAAATAAGTGTAGAAACATGTAAATACCCAAAATCATCATCACTATTCCAAATTACTGAAGACTTGGAAGAGCAGTTATGACAGCACTCTCATCTATAAGCAACAGATACTCAGTAAAGAAATTTGAATTGTCTTCTTTGCTTTCACTTGCCAGTAAGATTTATTTTTTCAGTGCAGACCTTCATATATACCAAGACATAAAAATATTTTTTAATTGCTGTTATGGCAACACAGACATAAAGTACCTGCTTAAGCTACGTCCTGTGCTCTGGAGGCTTTTGAAAGACATCGCCTTTAGAGGAGTCCACAGGTCACAGCTCAGAGAATGGTCCCAAGTATCCACAACCAAATTTCATTTCTCTGTTGAGTGCAACATCAAAGTAACAGCAAGCTTACTGCCAGCCCACTGCGATGGGTCTTGGTCTTAGGAAAGTCGATGGTACGTTGTACAGAAGCAACGTCGGCACCCTTTGGGTTCCTGAATCAACATCACTGCCCATTAAAAACATCAATAATCCCCTCTCCAACACTTTGCACATTCCAAGGTTTGTCAAGACAGGTTCATTTAATTTCATTTGTCTTTTACACATTTTTCCTGCCTGACACCCATAATAAAACACTGCTAACATGCTGAAACCCACTACATTCACTTTCTAACTACAGTTTCACAGTTTATTTTAAATGTCCAAAATAAATTTAAAAGTCTTTCCTGCACAATTCAACTCATAATGATGGACTGTAGAGTATTAGCAAGACAGAAATTGAGCAAAGACAATTAAAGTCTTTGTAATACTATTAGGTGAATATGGAAATATGATCAGAGAGACCATAAAAACCTGTTGCTCAGGAAGAGAAATAAAATTCTAATTGTAGGACTTCCAATGCTACTGTCCAAAACCTTTCCACAGCAGAACAGGTATAAATAAGGATATAACAGGATCACAGGAGAACTTCACAGATATAATTGAGGACAGTCTATTTTGATTGCAGAACCCACAATACTCAGGATGATGCACAAGCCAAAGAAAGCACAGCTAGACATTAGATCCCAAGCTGAATTCACTGGGCTAATAATTAGAAAGCCTTTTTTTTACTGTTGGAAAGAGAGCAAATTTATTATGAAAATCACATACTCAATAACTCCATCCCTTGAGGGCATTTCTACAAAGTCACTTTTCAAAGCAGAACAACAATATAAGGCCATCTGGAAGTTCAAGTTGCTGCTGAATATGGTTGCTCATTTATTAAGCAGCACTTCACACCAAAAATTTCACTGAGACACTAGACTGTATGTTGGGGTTTTTTGTTTGCTTTTTAAATTAATTTCAGGAAATAGGTGAAATGAGTTTCACCTCCAAGTCCAAAGAGTTTGGAAACAAATGTCGATATTCATTTTCACACATTCTGTGAGCCACGCAGGGTCTGGGAATTTTCCTTTCCTGAGTAGTATGTTGTTCACTGCATCACCTTAAAAGAATCTCCTGCCCTTTGTAGTCTGGATTTTAAGCTTAGTGCAGGCAGGCATCTTTGTGGGAACTCCCAAAACATCATGCAATCACTGTGCACCGATCGCTCCTGATGGCCCCTGGGTTTGCACAAGTGAGTCTTGCCCTTTAATACGTGGCTTTCTGTCGGTGCAGACAGAAACAGCTGTGACTCCAAAGGCTACTCCTGACTCTTTGAGGTTTGGCAAGCATCATGCTGTCTGTGAGGCCCTCCCTACCGCTGTCACCCCACCTGCCCAGCCACTGACCAGGACTTACGAAATCCTCACACAGCGTTGCGACTTTGCTCCCTCCTCAGGCTGCATTTGGAGTGGGGAGTCCCAGGAGGTTCAGCTGGGACATCCAACCATATTTAAGGAGGTGGGGAAGTCTGCTTCTTCATTTAGCATTTCTTCATTGATAACATGGGGTGCTCTGAAAGCAGGCCCACCTACCACTGATCATGCAGTGCTAAGATCTGACAGTGCAGTGAACACCAAGTAACGCCGTTTGTTTTGCTTTGGTGCAGCAATAACAACATGGTGATGCCATTGGGAACAATGGCAATTACACAGCAAGCCACTTCAGCGCTACCATATCATTACAGCTCGATAATATGCAATCAAAACTTTATTAGCAATCAGCAGCAGCATCTATTATTCATTGCTTAGATCAAGCTAAGAAAGGGAAGGCTGCATTCCTATAAGAAACAGGACTCAAAGCCAGTCTAAGCACTGGGTTGGAAGCCAGTTCCACGGCTGTACAGTGCTGAGTCACTGCATAACCTTCAGCAATATTACCACCTCAGTTGTGCCGTGTCTAAAATGGAATAGTTACAATCTATATTTCCAAGAGACGTTATTAGGAATAATTTTAACTCTGATGTGGCAGCCACTAAGAAATTAATGCTAATGCTTATCTGCACATCTGAGTTAAACTATTTGATTGTAAGGTTCAAGTATTTACATCTATAGTTGCAGCCATACAACACATGCACACAGGTACCCGAGAATGTAAAATATGTGCACCTATATATTTATGCACAAGCTGGTCCATAAAGCATGTGAAAACACAAACTAAATGGTCAGTTTGATTCAGCTCCTTTATACCGTAAATGTGCTTAATAAATACCTGTGTGGACTCTGACAGGAACAGCACTAGTATGCAAAGTATCTTCTGTGTATGCACAACTTGTGGTGATAATTTTAGTACTTGAATTTTCAGTTTTAGTCACAGCATCAGTTTTTTCATTATGCTAATAAGGCCTAACACAACAACCAGCCAACGTACATATTCCCAGTACGTACCACAAAAGTAGACCCAAATACAATTTTATGTTTCTTCTCAAAAATTTATCTTAGTTTATATTCAAAAGGCAACCAATGTCATCTCTTATTTATTTCCCCACATTATTTGAGTCAAATAATTATACAATTTACTCCAATCTTAACAATTAGTTAATAAGCAAATTAGGAAAAGTATCAGAAATAGCTGACTAGAGAAGCACATTCTGGTGTTTTCTAACTACATACTTCCACCAAATTTTTTTCACCTCTTCAGTGTAACCAGACATGGCTGCTACTAGTAGAAAACTTGTTAAGGCTTTCATTATCCAGCACTATTTTCTCTGTTTATTCAACAAGAAAAAATTCCAAAGTAATACAAACTTAGGCTTCCCAAGCCTCTAACCTGACTTGTCTGGATAGGCACAAATTACCTACACAAATTAGCAGCGCTCTGCAAAGGCACAGAAACATGTCACCTCGATCCATTCACCTGCAAATCTTCTTCACATAACCCCCCCCGCTCAGGCATGTACCTCCAACTGGTGTTTTTCACCATCATTTGCATGATTTTTAAAAGTCTGACTGCAACTCCAAGGCCACTAAGAACAAAAAACGCATCATTGAACCATCCTTTCTCATTCTTTGTTTCACTGAGCAAGAAGAAAAAATTCTTTGGAGCGATGGGAGAAAAAGAAAGAAATGAAAAGGAAATATGTTTTAGAGGAAGAAAGATGCGGTTTCAAGAAACAAAATAACTGATAAACAGCCAGCCAGGACACTATGTACCGACCAGCAAGTTAAACTGGGAGACTGACATTAAAAAATTGCCCTGGTGGGGATTGATCAGATTATAAAACTGGTTTATTTTCACTTAGTGACTAAATCACTTAGAGAACATTGTGTCTGGTATGATCTAGCCAGGCAAAATAGGAAGAAAAACATTGAACCAATTCAGGAAATAGCTGGACAGAGTCTATTTCCAAATAGTGCACAGAAACAGATTAATGGCATTTCTCCACTGACAAAAAAACCCTATACCATTTTTGACACCTGTTTTACTGCATATTTGTTCTGGTGCAAGTGAGAGGAATGCAGAAGAGAACCAAACAAAAAAGTTGAAAAATACATGCACTATGCATTCTGGGCAGGCTGCCACTGTGAGTGCAACATCCCAGTTCCACCAACAAATGTGGGTGAAAACTGGTGAAGCTCCAGCCATTTTAGGCAGGGAATAACAAAGCAGTTCCTCACTGCATAGACAGCTCCATTTTTTAGTATCATGCCTCTCTCAACAGAGAGGCATTACTTGATATTGTTGCAGTAGCTGGTCTGATTTGTGCTTTTCCAGATCCAGGCGCCTGTAACTCCCCCAGTTCAACAACTGCACGTGCCACTTTTACAGCACAGTTAGCAGAGGCACAGGAAGGAGGTGAGCCCAGACCAGAACATATCCAGGTATGGATCAGCTACTACCCCTGACCCAAGTGCTAATCTTAAGCACTTGCTTCCTTTCAGCTTTTCCATGCTAGTTTTATAAATCACTGAATCACAGAATGGTTTGGGTTGGAATTTCCCAGTGATGCACACTAGTATCATTTATTTGAACGCAGTTCACACCAGTTCTTTATACCAGCTGTCAGCAAGGTCTGAATGACATTGTTTAAAGTGTTTATTTTCCTAAAAGAAAGCAACATTATCTGAAGCCTGTTTTATGTTTATTTTAAAAGAACAGAGAGTTTATTTTGAAGAGTCCAACTGAATAAGTTTAAAAGACTTGTATGATAGATTACACCGAAGCGTGGAGAGCAAAACTTGAAACATATTGCGCATGTTGCATGGGCCACTGGCATATAATAGGAAAGCAATGTGTGCTTACGCAAGTGGGAGTATCCAAATTGCCATTTGGTTGTCTTCGTTGCACAAGATGTTGGACAAAAATTAAAACAGAAAAAAAAATATGCAATTAATTTTGCATCTTGTAAGTTTAAAGGATAGTTACAAATGAACCATCACAGCCCTAAAAAGGCCAAGTCCTGAGCCAATACTAAGCAGCCTCCATTTGATCTTCCTCTCTTTCTTGAAGACCCCCTTTTAATGACTAGAAATTTCCTTTTTACTTGAAAATACCCTTGCCCTGCATGGACCACTGGCCCTGGCCAGCCTGCACTCCTCAACCACTGGTATTACAGTATCATATTGCAGATGCACAGTCACTGAGAAATCCCACAAGGTTAAACAATGCTGCCTCCTCCAAAACAAGTAATGAGGCTGGTGTGCAGCATGTCCTGTTCACAGGCTTTCCCCACTCTCCATTCCCCTACCCACTCCTTCTCTTGGACTGTCTCTGTAAACCTCCTCACCCATACAGATGAAGGTCAAGTCTCTACACAAGCTCTTGGGACAATACGAAGTTTACGAGTACCTAAGCCACAAGGTTTTAGATAAACTATTTGTTTCTAGACCAGAAGCTTATGAGCTACATAAGAATTTCACACAAGACTGCTCAACTAAGTCTCCTATCGTTTATTCCTACTGCTACAGATAACCAGCACAACTAGCATAGCAAATATTTGAGCAGCATTGTATTTACTGATAACAGTGAAACACTTTCACTTTTCAAGTGTACATGATAGGTCTAGCAAAAATTTCTTGATTTATACAGATACACACAAAAAAATTAGAGCACGAAAAGCACCTTTAGCAAAACAAAATGAACACATGAGAAGATAACCAGTATGACTGGTATAACATAGACTAACCTTAGACTTACCTGGCTCTGTGCTGATATATCTGCATATAATCTGCACACACAGGCAAGAAGCATATTGATTTCTTAATTCACAAGTGTTATGGGAATGAGAGTCAATCAGAAATTTATTTGGACTACTACTTATTCCCAGTTGTCATAAAACACAATATAACCTCCACTGGTAGCACATTTCATCCAGACAATCATGATTGCTTCCCAAACAGGATTATTTACTAACCTCAGTACAGTACTTGAGCTGCAACAACTCCCAAGACACACATCCCAACACAGCAACCATTTCAAACTTTTTACGTGCATTTGATGCAAAATTTCTAGGAAAAGCATGGCATCCTGCAAAGTGGCATCAAGAAGGTGCCTTACATTCTCTTTCATCTACTGTTAAAACTCATTTCAAACTCTCTTATTGCTGTACAGGAACTACATTTAAGGAAGAGAAGGAGTAAGAGCTGATGACAATCTGGATAATACTATGTTAGCATCAGTCATCTACCAACTCAACTCAGCAGCAGTCCAGAAAAGGAAGAGATGGATCTATTCTGAGAACAGCAGGGGGGAAGGTTACAGAAAAAGCAGAGAACTCACCTCCACAAAGAGCTCTCCAGCACTTTCCCCATGTCAGTATGATAATACTTGGTAAGGATCAGGATCACCTAAAAGAAAATGAGAATATGTATTTAAATACATAAACTGATTTCAGAAATAGAAGTAGATCATGGGCAGCGTTATTTTGGGGAAAGCAAAAGTGAAGTTTCTGAAAATCTGAATGGTATTTCACCTGAGTTTTTGCCTGTTAAAGGTTTTGCTTTTAGACTGGCTTTTTCCTTTTTCTTTCTGGAGAGAGTGATTTCAGAATTTGAAGTTTTCTGCAAACCTGTTGACTTTGTGAAAGACTGCCTGTTTCACATCAGCAGTGGAGTTGGAATAGTCACATAAATACCACCACACACATGATATCCCCCAAGCAGTCCTTATGACTTTCTCAGCAAGAAGAACCAATCTGGTTCCTAGTTTAAATTTAGGAGGTATTTCTATAGAAAAAATTATTTTTTTAATCCAAAGTGTTACAAAATGGTGATTAACTTTGATTATCTAGATAACAAATGCAAAAAAAAAAAAAAATAGCTCTGGTCCTCCCTACAAGATCAGAAATGCAACTTTCATGGCAATCATTTTTTATTTCTTGAGGTATCATATTTCCCCCTTCATGAACCAGCCCTGCGCTCTGTAAATTACTCATCTACATCACCAACAGCCAACAAAATAAACAAACAAATTTCATCAACAAAACATTTTCACCCTATGAGGAGAGGCTGAGGGAGCTGGGGTTGTTTAGCCTGGAGAAGAGGAGGCTCAGGGGTGACCTCATCACTCT
>JAYRBT010000139.1:62451657-62493056 GCA_036023395.1 Myiotriccus ornatus | reverse complement strand
TGAGGCTGGATGTGGCACTGAGTGCCATGATCTAGTAATCACAGTGGGGTTGGATCAAGGGCTGGACTTGATGATCTTGAAGGTCTCTTCCAACCCAGTTAATTCTATGATTCTATGAAAAGAGTCAGCAAGAAACACTTTCCATTCGCTCAACGTCTGACAAATTCCCTGGTTAGACAATGTAAAGCACTGGCCCCATGACCAGCGTATCAAGCTGAATGCTATCCTTTATATTTATACCCTTTAAAGACTTCCTTCACTTGGTGCCATATTAGTGATTCTCAGACCCACGTTCCCATAACAACCCCACAGAGCTAGAACAGGAAGAAACATCTGGCTCCCCACACAGCTCTAGGCCTTCTTTGTTGGGGGGTCAACCCCAGGCTCCAACAGTTTGGGGCAACCTGTTGTTCAACGGGCACTGCCTCTGCTCCTGACCCCCAGGTGAAATCTGCAGCGAACAGCAACTGTGGGCACTCACTTGGATTATTCAGATAATTAATATGCCGATGATACATTTATGGTGCAGTCTCTGTGTGCTGGAGCTTGCGAGAGAACAGAATTCCAGACCATGGATGTTATTACATGGTACTTTGGAAACAACACAGTGTTTTACAGAACTGAGCTATCATACCAGTCTCACTCAGGGTTATCTAAACCTAATAAATTCACAACATGTATTCTTTGATGTATATTGATATAAGTAAAAGCAAAAACAATCTATAATTCACAAATGGTATTATTTCCTCATATTCTCAGGAGAGTCACAATCTACCAGACCACTTTGTTGGGATTTGATTGTTTATAAAAACAAAGATTCAGTTTGAAACAAAGCAAAAAAAAACCCAAAAATCATTGTAATAAGTTACTACAAGACTTACAAAGTCTAAAGAAAGAACTGTTTCCCAAAGGAGAGAGTATCTATGGGTGAGATTCCTGGCTACAGCCCAAGCACACTCCATCAGGTCAGCTATTTATTCTATTGTCAGTGTCTGAACTACAGCTTTTTGCTGGTGCTTGCAATTAAGAAGAAAGGGAAAGAAACTTCACTACTGGGAGCATCTTTTGGCTTCAATTATTAAGGAAAAAGTTTCAGACTGTGCTTTTCCAAACAATTGAAATTCCTCTTAGGCCACAAAAACTGACCTGGGAGGTTTTTTTAAGAGATACAAGAATGCATATTTGGCACATGAAAATAAAAAAATATCTAAAGATATAAGGGATCACATTCTGTATCCTTCCATTCACGCAGAAATAGAGACTGAATCCTGAACTTAGCGAGCCAACTTTTTTCATCCCTGTACATCCCACAGTCATGGAAATTCAGATGATTTTCAGCAATATATGTTGGAGCCACCCTGCCGCAAGCCAATCTTGATGTTTCCTTCCTGAATTAAACTGGTTAAAATCACACACAGAAAATCCTGTTGGGTTTTGCTCCGAATATAACCTGCATGGGAGCATCAACAAAGCACCTTCCAGGTAAGCCCTTTCTGTACCTCAGCAGCTGTTGGAAGTGTTCAAGACCTGCAGGCTCACTGCACTGCTGGGTAGCTGGAGTTCATCGAGGGTGTGCACACACCAAATCAGAAAGCCACAGTTGTTCCACACTCTTCAGCTGAATGGCTTTCAATGGTAACTGCAAACTGCACTGGGGAGCAGCCACAGGCAGTAAAACAGCCTCTTGACACTGCAGGATTGGTGCCTTAATCTGAGCCACAGCTCTAAAAAACAGATGTCGGTACTTTCCAATCTCATCAGTAAATTAATTTAAAAATTAAAATATCTTATTTTGCATTTTGGAAGTAGAGAGAATGACTTTGTAGGAAAAACAAAGCCATAATGAACCGTCTTTGAATTCTTGAACACCATTAGCAGATTCCTGTCGCAATTTAAGAAGTATGAGGCTGCTGGGGGGCTGACACCATTTCAACTATGCCAGTGGATTTCATTCCAGTATCCAAAAAACAGAGGTCAGCTATTTAACAGATTTTACAGCATTGTCCTCTGGATTGTGGGCATCTTTCCAGGTGATTCTCCTAATCATAACCGTACTTTTTCTAAATTAATTAACAGATCCAAAGAACAGAAGGAATTATTTCACACAAAAGTAAAAGCACAAAGGCCTTCAGGATCTCTGGATTTTACGCAGAATTTTTAAGAGCAGAACCCTGTTTCACTGATTTCATTTTAATGAGACTCCATAATTACAAGCATTTTACAGGCTGGATGGAAGCCAGTGGTTCATACACATGGCTCTCCTAGTGAAAGCACTTGGGTGGCCTTTAGATGGGAAGAGGCCCAAGGCACAACAGCAACTGAGCAATGATCAAGGATAGGATTCTTAACCACCTCATACTACCAATCAGTCATGGACAGCTAAAATAAATTTAACTCTTTTCTGTTATTATTTTACAGCTAAAATAAATTTAGGCGATGGAGGAAAATTAGATTTACCAGATTCTTTATTTACAGATGGGTTACCTAGAAATCTCCGATCCATCCAGACTCATGGAGACTTGTGAAACCATTTTAAACCATTGAATCTTAAATGCACCCACAGTTCTTTTGAGTTAGCTCCCAGGGCAGGACAGAGGGGATAACAGTAATTTACTGTTCCATGCTAAAGATCTACGAACATCTGATAGTGCTTTTAAATGAAAACACCTAAAGCGAAAAAAGCAAGTGAAAACTTCTAGCTTTACCAAAGCCTTTGCCCTCTCCATAAAGCCAGAGAAGGCCAGTATTTCTGCATATGTGCCAAGGTATGGAAGATAAATCCCTTAGGACTCCAAAAATCAAATGCAATATGCATTGGAAGTAAGTTTTCAGTGGGAGTAGTAACTGAAGTTCTGGTCAAGTTGTCTAGGCTGGGCATTCAGAAATTTCTCTATCTCATCCATTCTTTGGGCAGGGCATGGGGTAGGGGGTTGTTTGCACAGATTTTGATTCTCCCATGGCATTCTCCTGCTTCCATAACTTAGTTCCTGCCTGTGAGAATTCTCACTGTTACAGCAGTCACAGCTCAAAACTGTTCTCCAAACAAAAGTGTTGAAGCAGTTTCTGACACAAAATCCTTTCTGGACGTAGGCTTGTCTTCAGGAGTGCACCGGGTTTTCAGCGAATGACAGACCAGGAAACCAAACAGAAAATTCCACAGATATTATTACCCATTAATAATTAAAGTTAGTCTGAGCTATGTTTATCCTCTCTTCTTTTCTGTTGCTCTCCTCTGAAAATGTTTTGCAGCAACTCTGGACCACAAAGAGCAAAACTTCACTTTCCGGAACAGAATGTGCTTTTAGTCATTTCCTAATAAAACCTTGGTTTTAAAGAAGCCCATTTCAATCCTCTCTTTTCATCACCACGTCAGCTAGGAGAGCTGAGGAAGGAAAAAGGAACAAATTCTTGATCAAACACGTTTCCTGGTGTTTGTGTTTTATCTTTGGGTCTTTTTCCTTTTCTGTTAAGGATTTGCTAAGATCCTTCTTTTTTTGATAAACATCGACTTATGGACATTTTTTTTTTTACCCCATGCTCCCTTCATTATGTGGTTTTTTCCCCCCACAGACTATTCTTGACAGAGATCTCTCTTTTTCTATCATCTCCATGCAGATTCTTTCAGATTAAGTTTTATTTGACCCCTGGCATTTCTGATTTGATGTAATTATTTTTTTTGGCATCTATTCAGAACTTTAATAGCAAAAGTCTCGTACTTTCAAACGCATAATTGCAAGTTTTTGTGTTTTCCCAAGTTTATTAGAAGGTGAGAGCATGTTGTAAATACTTCTGGGCAGCCAGAGCTACCAGGAAAATAAATTGCTCAGACAGACTCAGGTTCCTGCAAACTTTTTAGCATCTGTTTAATTTAATTCAAGTGAATGAACCCACTGAAATCCAAAGAAGTGTTTATGAGAGTCACTTGAACAGGTACTTAATACTCCATGTGATGGGAACATAAGCTGTTTTGCTCAAGAACTCAGCCTCACTCACCCTTTCAGCTATTTAACTGTAACTGTGCCACTGTACACCACAACTATTTTGGGGAGATCAAGAGGTTCTAGGCACAGCCTATTAATTTGTCACCACCACCCCCTGTACTTCTCAAACTTTCCTGACAACTAACATTCAAAAAAATCATAGGCAACCACCTACTGCTCCAATCCCTCAAGCCATTTCTGCTTTTGCAGCAGCAGGGTCTTCAATCATCACGCTTAGGCTGGCATTACTTTTCACATTTCTTATTTAAAACAAAGACTTTTATGACAAAAATAAAACTCCAGAGATTATTAATATGAAGGTGTATTACCACATGGGTATTATATGGAGCAACTGCCATACTACTATTAACAACTACATCACAATTTGATTATGCTGGGAAAACTGTAAACAGAAAAAAAGCTTTTAGGTTTACTCTGTTGCAGCATTATGATGGAAGGTGAAAAATCAGACATTTAGACCATTACTAAAGGTATTAAGAATTCACTGTGTAACTTTCTACTCCTCCCTGGTAATAAAGTTCTTAAAAGCAACCCATGATTTAACATGAAATACTTGAAGAATTAGATTTATAGTTCTTTCAAATAAATTGTATTGGGAGACAAGAGAACTTAATGCATATGAAGTCACTCACCGGACCAGTGCACTTGTCTTAAACATTAGTAATAATACTGTACAGTGAATTTATTCATAATTCAAAGCAAGACACAATAATGGCTCAAGTCCTGTTCTCTAGGAGGTATTTCCACAAGAGCTGAATAAGTGCATAGTCTTGAAAGCAGTGGTCGTGACTGCTTCTGGATTCAAAACCACTTTAAATATAGTACTTTACACATTGACACTGAAAACATTTATACAGAAGAGTAACTTTAAAATATCAAATATATTTAATCCACTATCTAGCACAGGACAGGATTATATTCTGTTAGCACTGTATAAACACAGGACAAAAAGATAATCTGATGCTTTCAGGAGCCTACAGTTCCAGTTCAGAACACTCCACATCATCAACTGATGTCACATTTTCAGTGCAAGCTCCTAAGAAAATTATGTTTATGTGATGTAATTCCATATGTACTGTATATAAATATATGGGTTTGGCTCTTGTCCCTATCTTTTAATTCTAAATCCACTGATTGGTTTCAATCCTATTTAATAGAGAGATAGATAACCATATGGCTGAAGCAGCCACACCAGTTCATACCACAGGTCCATCTAGAACAGCAGTAAACAAAACAAAAACAAAAACAAAAAAATCACAAAAATTATAAGAATGAGGGGAGCATATAAATAAAGATGCTTCCCAGATATATTTTCCAGTCTTCAGTAGTTTGCAACTCAGGCAGTTGGGCTGTTACTTCAGTTTTTAGCAGTTGGCTGCTTGGATAAGCAAAGGCTTCTGTGTGGTACTGCCTGACCCATCCACACAACAACACAGACTGTTGTGGATGGAACTGTCAATGGTCAGTCCTCAGAAACCAACGCACGTGTACAACTGGTCTGCCAGCCTGGACTGCTGGTACTTGAGCACATTCATGTTGCTGCTCCTCGCTAGAACCATCAGGTGCAGGTCCAAGGTTTCTGGGCACGCTGCAGATGCAGAGCTCACTCAAGCAAATGTGAACTCAGTTCAAAAGCCACAGAATTACAAGACTCAAAATTCTAGATTAAATCCGCAGCTTGGGAAACTGTCTCATATTTTAACTCCTTGTTCAATTAAGCTTCCTGTTCTTTTTCAAACAGCCTAAACCAATGTCACCTCTGATAAAAAAATCTCCAGTTTTCTGTCACTGCCTTTTTCTACACAGTCAGAGTAATTTTTAAGTTTCAAGATTTAACACATTATTTGATAAGCTCTTAAAACCACATTTGCAAACATGCCAAGAGAATAAATTTCTAAAGCATGAAGCAAGAACTTTTTTCCTAGTCTGTCTAATCTACTAATTGTAAATGTTTCTGAAATGCAGACTGGCTTTACTTACCTCCTCTAGTAATGTAATGTAAATTGAGTTAACAATCCCTCCTGCAGACCCAAACCTATTGTGTGAATATTCTTTTTCATTCCCAAGAAAATTCAAGAGGAAGCAGAGCTAACATGTAAAACATCTTTAATCTCTTCCAGATATTTCAGGCATCCAATATTATGGAAAGGCAGTTCACCTTGGTCATTATATTATACAGCTATTCACTACCAGAAAAGGAAAATCAGATTTTAAATGCTGTTTGTGAAATATTCCTAGTCTATCATGCAGTGTTACTGTCCAGAGGTAAAATATAAAAAAATTGAAAGTGAGCTTCTCATCTGTAACATTAAATCCTTTTTCAAGGCCAGGGCTTTTTTTTTTTTTTTTTTTTTTTTTTTTTTTTTTTTTTTTAACAGCACAATAAAAATAATCACGGTCTTCATTTCAAAAAAGAAATTATTATGCAAGACATATGGAAACATCTGTAGAGGAGGCCACAAGCTGAGAAGACCATTCCTTTGACGCAGGGCTGTTGGCAGATCTGTTCGCACTGGTTACTCTCTCTCACAGCTGCTCTGTCTTCACCAGAACCACAGCATTAAATATCACTGTACTACATAACATCAGACTTATCAGAGGTTGCATCAACCTCAAAATAACATTCAATTATCTCTGAAATGGCTTATGGTGTTCAAATAAGACCTAATTACCTATCATAAAGAGGCTTTATAAAGACTGTATGTGGGAGCAAAGACTTTGATATTGCATCAAGATCAGTCAAAGAGCCACAATATTTAATATCCTTCTTTGTCGTGAATAAGGACTGAACTTCGTATTTCCTGAGTATTGCAGGTACTTGAATTTATTCCTTATAAATGATAAACATGGGAACATGATCTACAGAGGGCAACATAAGCATACTCCTACTTGGAAGAGGTTCCACCAAAACAAACATGCTAAAGATGAAGGTGGTGCTATTATATAGACAGAGTGATGCTCATTAATATTTCAGTCAGAAAACCAGAGACACAGCAGATGTAGATGCAAAACTTTTCTCACACCTTTTGAGATATGGAGTGTGTGTGTTGCACATGCACAAGGATACTTTAAAATAAGCAGAGTTAAAGTAAAAAATCAGGCCTGGACAATGACACAAAAAGATAGTGAAGGAGATTTAAAAATAAATAAATAAATTCAGCATTGCCTAGTAAAACAGGAATAACACAAAACAGGTCTGAAGCTGATACTCCAAATGCTGTCTAAAGAAAAAATCCTCCTGTCCCCCAGCTCGATCACCCTTCCAGTGAAGGGTGCCCAGATGCCTCTCCAAGAAAGAACCATTTGCTCCACATTTTGGCACAAGAACAGGCAGGACCCAACACACCTGCTTTTGCTGGATGGAAGTTGGTCTATCTGGCAGTTGGCTGCCTTTCATTTTAACTGTTCCACCTCTACTCATCTTGCTAAAACAATCAATTTCAGAAGTACCAACCCACTGCCCCTAGCACAGTGTGAGAGGGAACCATTCCCACTCAAATGCCAAGCCTGTCTGCTCCCTGTGGCCACATTTGGAACAAATTTGGAACACCTCAAACGACATTAACTGAATTCAGCTACTGTAAAATACTGGGAAGGACCCCCTTTGAGAGGAAGAAGGATGAAAGCACATTTATCTTCAGCATTATCCCTGAAGCAGCAGAACTTCATATCCATGCCAATGGAAAGGGCGTAAAGGAGTTGCAGGAACATCCAAGTGGGTTAGGAGACTATTAGAAAGGGCTTGGGAGCAGTTGGGAAAATTGGTCAGGGTCCAAATATGTCAAAGAAAACACTGGAAGGGACCGAGGGAGTGCTGGAGAGTTCTCCACGTTCAGTCTGAAGCCAAACCAGAAGGTTTCCAATCTGTGAGCGCTGAATTTTTGCCAGCTTTTTGTATTTCCTCACCCAGCCTCTGCCCTAGGTGTCCATTACTTTAAGAGCCATGGGGACATTAAAGCTAAGTGGAATTATATAGCATTACCTGTGAAAAAAACCCAGCTATTTCACCAGGCAATGCCACGTCATTTTGGATCCCCACCTAATGCCACCCTGTCAGACCGTGCTTTGGTTTAACCACTACGAAGAATATCAGCACAACTGGTCACCCTCGAGCTGGGTTTCAAACCAGCCTCACTTTCAATCTTAAGCCTCTAATACGTTTTAAATGACCTTCAGATCAAGTAGATACAAGCAGGAAAAGATGGTAGGCCCTGATTAATGAGGTCTATATTTCTTTATTTTACTCCAGTAAAGACTTCGGCATTTGACAGACTCTTTGGAGGCAGTTTTTGCACGCCAGCATTTAACTGGCTGTGGCTAGGGCTGCAAAGCAGTTTCAGTAACAAACTCTTAATATGAAATTCTCCCCCTGAAAGATGGATGTTTCACATGCTTGGTCTCTCCCTTGTGATCCCAGATTGTTCTAGAAATATGTGAAGTACTTCTACCTTCACATTATGAGCACTACTATTTTCAGTTTTCACAGATCTAAGGATAGGTACAACAGTTAAGCAGCACATGAATTGGAAGGAAAATATTTTTAATTCATGCCTAGGACACTTCTGAACAGTTATCTCTAACACCTTCTCACGTCTCTTTTCTGTAGAAATGCAGTAATTTCAGCCTTCTCACATCCCCTTTACATAAGGTAGTTATACTGTCTATTTTACAGGCGGAGGCAGAGATGTATCACTGATTTCTCCCACCTAACTTTAAGATGGACCAGCCTCTAGGAACAGAGACAGGTACCTCGGGAGATCATGTTTGGAAGTACTTTGTTTCCTACTGATTTATCATGCTGAGGACTGACGCTTCCAGCTTGACCCCCTCAGAAAGACTGGATGAATCCATATCCAAATCAGTTGCATAAGAAGTCGAGGCAGAGCAGGTAACAGCATGTAAACAGAGGCAACATGTAAACAGAGGCAACATGTAAACAGAGGCAACATGTAAACAGAGGCAACATTTTCAATACGGGAAAAAAAACAAACAAACAACATTTTTTCCCCTCACCTGCCTTTCCACCAAGGAATAAATGAAAATCTAAGGAAAGAGCTGAAGAAACTTATGCAACTCTATCTACCTACATATATAATCTCAGAAGGTGCAGCAAACTTATAAATACTAAAAAACCCCACATTTCACTTCTTAAAAACAGTAGGTATGACTATGATGTGTTTCATACCCAGGTACTTTAGAACAGAACTTTATCCTATTAGACAGCTAAAAACTCTGTACAGTGTACATGACATTTACTGTTGTCCTTCATTATACTGAGCATCTCTTTGGAACTGCTATTTATTTTCCAATCTTTTTTTCTAATGAGTTTGTTCTATATTTGAACTGTAAATGCCTGTCTCTATTTAAATTCTTTTTCTGAAACTTAGAGCGTAGCCTGCTCTGTTTACCAGTCAACAGTCTTTTTCTTATGGAACTTACCTTATCCCAAAACAAAGAAAAAAGTTTGGGGTTTAACTGATGCCATAACAGGAAGATACTAATACCCAGAGAACAGAGGCTACAGCCCAAACCCAGTGGCAGCTTTTCAGCTCAGTGTTCTCTAACACAGATGTTTTTGTTGGTCCCTCCTCACCCTTCCATACCCATGCATTCATCTGGGGTCTGATCCAAAGTCTAAGCCAATGGGAATCCCAGTTAAGCCCATTCCAAACACAGTAAATCAGATCTTGAAATTTGTTACATCAAGAGAATGATCCAATTTTGATAAAAACAGTATTTGCAAGTCTCATAGATCCTGTGCCCAGGAAAAACAACCCTGTTGTATGTAAATGCATGTAATTGTACAAGTTCATAACTTTAAATGTCAAGTTATAAGGGACATGAGGCTACCTAAAGAGAATAGCTAGAGTTAAACTTAATGATGAAAGCTATTTTATCATACACTTCTGAAGATCTCTCTAAATAGACATTTTTTAAAGTAACAGTTCACTCCCAGTGTACAGGTAAGCAAAAGTACACTATCAGAAATCACCTCAGACCTATTATGTCAATCCCTGACCACCTACATATATTTTTTTGTTATTTTTTTAGAATACTGTATTTTGTAAGAATTTTACAAGATTAGAGGTCACAGGAAAAATACATCACCCATACATCTAAAAGAACATGCAAATCCTTTAATTTTCCCACTTCAGAACAAAAAATATCTTTTCATTAGCACAGAAGGAATTTTCCAACCTCTCCCAAGCCCATCATCTTCTTAGATAGGGCAGTAGACTTGTATTTTTCAACAGCACATAGAAGGGGAAAGATGCTTTCAGTGCAGCCCAAGAAACAGCTATAGAAGTTTACTTTGTAGACACAATAAACTGAATAAAACATCCCTTCAAGATTACTCAGCTACCTCCTGAAGACAGAAGCATGTCAAAACCAATCAAGGTTTGGGGAAAAAAAACAAAGACAAAACAAAAAATAAACTAACAAAACAAATAAAATCAAATAAAATAAAATTATCTTCCCTGCCAATTTTTCAGTGAACTGCCTTTCTCCCAGTGGAAGACCAGTGACATGTCTTTAGGAAATGCAGGTCAAAAAAGGAGGAAACAAACAAGCCTTTCAAAAGTGAATCATGTGAATGGTAACCCAATGAAAACTCTTGAGCACAATATAGGAAGAATATAGATCAAAATGGCTAAGACTTTCTTTCCAAGACTGTAAATTAGCAAGGACAGCATATTACCATATTAGCTAATTAATACAGCATCCTTATTACTGCTATATGAAGAAAGAAATTACAAATGTTAAAGTTCAGTGCTGGAAGACATTAACTCAGTCCAGGATTCCTACCTTTATTCACAAGAGTGCTACCCACAGAAACCTAAGCAACGTCAAGGGCATTGATCCCTATCAGCAGGGAAAGAAATCAAGTCCCCTCCATATTCCCTAGTCCAGAGAAGGTAAAAGCATCCTTTAATCTCTGTGACAACAAATAGACAGCAATTCACCTGAAGTGGCATCTTTTTGTAGCTTCCCTATCCCTTCCCCAAGCCATGACACAAGCAACCCAAAATGCAGTTCTCAGGGAGGAGACATAACATATATCACTCTTAATCAGTTATACTAATTTACTAAGGTACAACATATGATGATCAAAACATTTTTGAACAAAAGAAAGAAGAGGTCAGAGTATGGATACAAAGCACAGGGGACTACAGTGAAGAAACGGAAATTATCAGATACCTGGAAATAATGCAAATTCTCCATGAATAAAATAAAAAGGCAGTAAATGTGCTACCAGAGAAATGCATCAACTGGGAAAGGGAAAACAGATGCTCAAACATGTCAGTTCAGTTCTTTGGTTCCTATCCAACTCGAGCAGTGTCCATTTTCTCAGCAGGCAAAGCTATCTGGAGAAATGTCAGTCCCTAAGAAATATTTACTCCTCGGTGCCTGAGGAGAAATGGCTTAGGGAAATATGCAGGGTCTCTGATCACAGCTCAGGCAAACCTTTGTTTTGGTTTTAGTATCCTGGGGAAAGAACACTGGGACAAGCCACCGACTGTGACTGTGCATGACTGGCTCATGTGAACAAGGACTGAGAGATGTGCAAAATGAGGTCCTAACTCACCAGACCCAGGAGCAGAGTTACGACTAATGAGAAGCTTAATCTGAAGTTTGTAAAATGTATTTGTGTCCAAAACCAAGACTAGCTGCTAATTCTTTCTTTTCTTTTAAAAATTTAAAAAGCAACTTACATACTCCTGCCCCCCAAAAATCAATGCATTATAGATACATTCCTCTGGATCTGTTTTTAATTATTAATCACCATTCAGCTTTGCAGTGATTTTTAAGGTTCTTTCACACTGACACACTAGAGACAAGGCTCCATCCCACTTCAGCTAGAAGAGGGGTAGGGAGATGGACAAAAGTAAAAAGGGAGGAGGAATCAGCAAGTCTCTAAGACAGTTTATTTATTTTATAGTTTCAGAAGATTATGCTGTTTAAAATTTTGTTTTCAACACCAAAGGAAAAAGTCAGAAGTAAAAAATTAAGTAACTGCCTGGAGCTAAACGTTTCCTATTCAGAATGCTTCGAATTGAGCTGCAAATCCATGGAAATAGATATTTCTTAAAGGAATTGCAACTACAACCTTAATTCCAGTAATGTTCAATACAGTGAAATACAATGGTCCTCATAGCAGGTAATGGCAGATAATGATCACAAAAGCTAAATGGTTTCTGGCTAAATTCATAATGAATCCAAGTGGATAAAGGCTATGAAGTGAGTGTTTACTAGGATAGCAAACAAGGTAATTCTTTCCTGAACTAAAAAGAAATAGAAGAAAACTTTAAAAAATTTTGCTTCTTGGCAGAGGTTCCTTTTTACTGTAAAGTGAGTGATTTCTGTAGGCAGTTATCTCAGAGAGCCTGTAAGGCATTTTGTAGTTTAGCTTTTAGATTCCCTAAACGGTAGGTTCTAGCCCTAAGATGTGCCTGTAGTATAGCTTACACAAAATACAAAGAGTGTTAGGGTAAGATCCTGTGATTGTTCCTGAAGGTTTGTGTGTCAGAAACAGGCATGACATACTGATTTATTCTAAATGATTATTTCGATGCTTTGCTCTTATATTGGGAAGGCAGGACAGGGACGAAATTCCCATAGTCAAGACTGCCTATGACACAGGTGGTCTCTCAATAGAGCAACGAGGCAGCAACAATTCTGACCAGTGGAAATGGCCCCCATACAGCACAAAACACAATCATGTTTTTCAAAAGGCTCCCTTTATAAAGAGTGGTAAGCCAGAGATCTAAACCTTTGCATGCATTGCCTCAGGCACTGCCTCATCCCAGGCTGTGGCTCTCTTCAGCTCCCTGAAGGAATATTCTCTGGTGGAGAATATTCCTTGGGGCACATAGGACCGCAACCAGAGTCAAGCACATGTGCAGGAGAAAAAGGGATCTCTCCTCTAGCAAAGAGTCCCAGTATTTATTTATGCAGCCAATCAGGTAATGATGAGTCATTTCTTGAGTAAATCTATCTGCTTTCAATCTTTAGCTATGGGATCTTGTCATGTTCTTGTACAGAAGATTAAAAGACCCCTGCTGATAAATATATTCTCCATAAATAAGTACTTATACACAGTAATCACATTACCTCTTGACCTTTTCTCTTTGATAAGATTAATGACTGACCTCCCTACAACTCATCCCATAAAGCTGATTTTCCAGCATCTGGATCTTTTTTCGTGAGTCCTCTCCTCATCTTTTATCTTCAGAGTATACCTCCAGAATCGAGGACATTTCTGAGGTGAGGACACCAGATCTAAACAGCAGCAGCTACCAGAGGCAAAGGCAAGTTAATTTTCCAACTTGTACTTGATATACCCTTTATGGACTGCCCACAAACAGCTTACAGGAACCTCGGCACAGGTTTCCATCAACAGTGATTCTGGGATAAGCCAGCACAGTGCTGCTATTGGAGAGCTAAGTTAAAATATTCTGCTCTTCGTAGAGGGAAAGACCACTTGGCAAGCATTCCTAATAAAATCAGGGTATGCAGAGGAGGGACTAAATGAATGCAGATACATAAAAAAATAATCAGCATTTTTCAACCACTCCAGCTTCTCCCTAAGAATCCAAGAACTTTCTAAGCCCAGACATTATTCATCTCTCAGACTCCAAAGAGCTGGTTTTAATCTGTCTCCTCTTGTTTAGCCTTAGGCTTTGTAGACCTACACTTACACCTCCAGCAATAGTTATTCTAACTAGTCTCTGCTTCCCTGGGCTAATTGCCAGTAGAATTTGAGTGATTTTCTGAAGAAGAAGGAGCAAGTTTTTCAAGAAAAAGTCTGCAGCTGGAGACAAGGAGAGGAAAAAAATGAAAGCAAGAACAATCTTCCAAGTTCAGTTCACAAATACAGATAGGAGAATATCAGCATCAAGAACAAACCTCATGAGCCCCCCAATTCAGTTGAATTACATGTTGAGGCAGCTACCCCCAATAACCTTACATGGAATTCAGGGGCTGTTACTTCCCAAAGCAACCCTCCATCCTGCAAGTCTTATATCTTTGCACGTACAGCTCTGCATCTGGCCATATTAAAGTGAATTTTGCTGGAAACTTTGTCATCTAACCCACCCTTTTGGATTATGCTTGCAACAACCTTCACTATTATAGCAATTTTTGTGCTATCTACAAACTTATTGATAAAATGAATGTCAGCATCCATATTGCTGATTGAAAATATGGAAATACTGACTAGCACTGGATTTGGAACTAAAGCCTAGAAACTAAGTTAATGAGTTTTCACAAAATTGTGAACTAAGTCCCCACTGCTTCCCCGAGGGAGAATTTTCTTTTCTTCCTGGCACTTTCCCCTCACAGACTATTCCAGCTAGTGGAAAACACGCTCTGACTTCTGTAGCTGACAGACCTGCCTTGGATCGTAAACACCCAATATCCTTTTTTCAACACTCAGTCATCATTTGACTTCACAGCTTTTAAGGAAACGCCATGTGTTTCAACTGTCATATTTACCCAACATTAAAAAGCCTACCAGGAAAAATAAATTCTATTCTCATAACGCAACGGGTTATGTTCCTAATTGCAGAACTGGAAACAGTTAAAAAAGCAAACTGTTCACTGCATTACATCATGCTCAGCAATAATGTGGCTCCAGCGTCTCAGGGAGCTTGAGGGTCTGCAATGTCTCAGAAGACATACTCTCACTCATCCCTCCGTAAGTTGCTTCTTCATCACCTCTCCAGGAAAATGAAGCTTTAAAATATTTACTTAATAATATAACCAAGCACGCTACCCTCTCTTCTTTCAAACTATTTTTCTTCCCTGTCCTTTATTACCTCAGAACTCGAATACAATGTGCAAAGATCTATGAATCTTGTCGGTTCTGGTTGCATTCAGTTTCTCCTGGGAATTTTGGCATATAAACTAAGTCCCCTCACATCCAGGCAGTCGTGAGGCTCCTACCATTGATATTCATCATTCAGCAACTCGCTGTTGACAGCAACATATGAACTCTAGAATATTGTGTCTGTATTGGGCATCCAGACCGGGATCCTGCTGCAACAAAGGCTGACAGCCTGGAGTGAGTTCAGGAGAGGATCATGAGAGAGTTGAAGCACATGTCAGATAAGGAGAAGTCAGGGAGCTCCATTTGTCTAGCAAAGAGAAGACTAAGGCAGCACCCTCCACTGCCTAAAGACAACAAAGAGACAGACTCTTCCCAGTGTCTGAGAACAAGAGAAGAAAAGCCACAAGCTGGAGGGTAAATTCCAGTGGGATATAAAAGGAAAAATAATTTCACCATGAGAGTAGTTCAGTACTAGAACAGGTCACCCAGTGAGGCTGAGCAATCTCTAACCTTGGTGGTCTCAAAATATGCCTGCACCAGACCCTTAACAACTCCATCTCACTTTTGGTATGAGCCCTACTTTGACCAGGGAGCTGGGCCAGATGACCTCCAGACGTCCCTTCCAATCTCAATTATTCTGAGTTTCTACGACACATGAACTGCTTTTAAATTAATCCCATGTGCCTCAGCATCTTATGTGAATATCATATTTTAAGGCAAAAGATCTTTTGATCAAATTTCTAAGTCCAAAATTTTATAGGAAACCAAGCATATTTTAATACCATAACCATTTTCAGCACTTAAGGAAAACAAAATTTTATATGCTTTTAATAATGGCTTAATAAAAACATATTTGAATAATTTATAAAATATCAATTCCTTTCCTGGTATTGCAGTTAGTTGTTCTCACAATGATAAGCACACAGTAAAAAGTATTGGTTTTCTTAGATAAAGCAAATTCAGAGACAGCATTTCTACTCAGACTTTAAAATCTCTGACTCAGTTTCATGGCATAATTTAGGGGCAGCGCGCCAAGTGCAATACTGGGTTTCAGCTCTTCTTTCCCTTTGTTGTTTTCATATCCTTTCTCATTATCACAGTACGGAACAAAATCACCATAGGTACAATAACCTAAACCTGTTGAATAACATTTAGTATGAATAGACTCACTCACTAAAATGACTTTCTTTAGTATGCCAGTAGCTGTACTCAGCTGCACTCAGTTGAGATTCGACCAGACAACCCCATCGTGGTCCCTTCCAACATTACCCCTCCTGTGATTTGGTCCCAGTCATTAGGCAGGTTAGTGGCAGAGCCACCAGAGCCAAGGACACCTCCTTTACCACTAGACCATGCAGCCTTCACACATCCCAACATTTTTTCCGGTGAGAAACTATGATCCATTCATATACACGGCTAAGTAAATCAATAAATAACAACAATAAGCTTTAATATTTTGTGATAGTAAAAATTATTAACAAGGGGTGTTTTTTACAGACTAGTAAGTATATTTTAAACTGCAATGCTCAGAGTTGAGCCGGTAATTTTCCTCAGAGAAGGAGCAAGAAATACTCTCACTTCTTTTCCAAAGCACTGTTATATACGCTCTTTGCAAAGGGGGGCACTATATACCAATGATAAACAAATGATCTTCCAGCAGGCAGTCTATAAAATGTTTTGAAATATTCCTGATGAAACACTGCACTGAAATATAACACCACATCATATGCTGTCATTCTGGAGGTAAAACTACGTGCTGTTGCAGTGTGCCTTTCACTCAAATTCGTGTAACTGAAAAGCAAGGGCAGAAAGGTAGTGGAAGGATGGCTCATTTTGACAAAGTACCCTGTAGCGACCACATCAATTAGATTTGCAGAGATCTCCAAGCGTGAGGCAGTTAATAAAACACTGATCATTTTCCCCAACTCTAACTTAGACATGTTAATTAAAAATTAGAAGAAATCATCATCATATAAAATGAGTTCACTGAGAGAGAGTATAAAAATACCTACCAGGCTGTGCTCTGTACACGAGATTTCTTTTCAACACTAATTAAAATGGATATTTCTGCACATGCAAGTCTACTCAATGAAAATAATAGTGTGAGTTTAACATTTAATGATTTCTCTGTAAAAGAGAAGACTTTCATTACGGAATGCTATAATTTACTCTGAGTAAGATCCACTTAATCATCATGTTTACTGCCTTCTTTTTCTGCTCACATTTCCTTCTTCTAGCCAGTCAAGCAATTGGCAATTTAAGATTTAAATTGTGACCACTTAAGCCTTTATCTACTGCGTTTCCCAACCCCCATCTATATTTTCCTCCCTGTACCACAAACGACCGTGACGATAAAAGGAGTCGGTTACACCAGCGAATGAAACACAAGTCCAGCTTCACCACGCAGCACAGGAATCACCCCCCGCAGCAGGATGAGTTCAGTTCAGCTGCACGACTGAACACAAGTGGGGTTACACAGAGCTTTGCAGAGGGAGGGGGGAAAAACCAAGCCAAAGGGAACAAGGAGAAGAAGGAAACTAGTCTGGAGACTCACATCCTGAACACAGACAATTCAGACTAAAGTTCCTCTGATGGGGAATTTCCAGCCTCTTAAGGAAGTCTCCTTCTCTTTAACTCCCCATGAGCACAGAATAGATACAATAATTCTTTGTTTTTCTCACATAGTCCTTGATTTCCTAAAACCTTAAGGTCTCCGAGACAAACACTTTCTCTCATCCATGTGCAAAGCATTTTGTGGGATGAAACTCTGACCTTGACTGAGATCTTAAGGAAATACAGTGGTTGGCAAAATTAAAGGATGAAACACCAAGCACTCTGTAGATGCCCAGTGCTAGGATTAAAACCAGGACACTTTGCCAACTCTTTCTCCTGCCTGTCTCTTCCCAGATAGCCCCGGTCCCAGTCCTTGGGAATCACTTACTACCCAAATCAGCTTCTCATGCCTGTGCATTCACAAGCAAAGCTGCTAACTTAGAGGAGCCTATTTTTAGCTAGGGTGCCTGGTTTCCCAGAGCGACCAGGGCTGTAGCTGCAAAGCATGTCTTTCACATCTCTACTGCAATGAGGTGGAGCAGCCAGAACAGGCAGCAGGGCTGCTGGGAGCAAGCAGGATCTGCTCTGAGCACTCACTTGGCTCTAAGATAACATTAACTCTTCTGAACACATTCATTTAAATGAAAAATTTAGCAGACTGAAAAGACGAGACTGAATATCTACCCGACACTCACAACAAAATGATTAAACAAACATCTTTTTAATAAGATGCTCATGAGTGGATGAGCAACGGGAGATGAGTCACTTTTTTTTTGAACCCAGAGGTTCCTCTTAAACCCATCTTGCTATTGCAGCAGAAGTGGAAAGATTCTGGGCTAGTAGCCCACTATGAAGAAGAAAGAAAATAATGGTGTATTGTGAAAACCACAATGGGGACTAATGGCCAAATTGTCATGAATCCCCGTCTTCATCAATGCTGCTAATAAAAAAATAAATTATAAAATAAAACATCCTAAAGTATTTTTATTGGTAAACTGCACACAAACACAGAAAAGATCTCAGAATCTGTCAGAAAAAATGTACCCTTAATTTTTTTCCCCCCTAAGCTAAGAAGAGCAGTGCAGCTGCAGCAAGTGGCCACTGCGCCCTGCAACAAGCACGGACTTGTTCAGCTGCGTGAGCAACATTTTCCAAGCCTGAATGGTGACTTTCTCAAACACTCACCAAAAACTTAAAATGACCCTTCCCTGCCACCCTGTGCAGGGTGCCCAAAAGGGGCAGAAATCATGACCTTAGGAAGAACGGAAACAGAGGCCTCTATTTAACAAAAGGAGCTTAATATATTAATTGTGGCACAGAAGGGACAGGCAAGCTCACAGAGCTCCCTGCTGCACAAGACGTTCCCTCAACAAAAACAGCTCCGTCTAAATGTGCAGGATTCCCAGAATCTGAATCCTTGCCAGCCAACACTCTGAGACAGCCCAAAGGGGAGTCAATTAGGAGGAGTCAAGCCTGTACTTCCAGCACAGAAACCATGATTCAGCAACGCACCCAGGCACATACCAAGTATTCATCGAATTAGGGCTCAACTCCTAAAGCTCATTTTCTAAAGGACAACTGTGTTGCTGACCTAGAGAGCAGTGATTTGTTCCAACCCAACTTTTATCCCATTCATACAACGGGCAAGAGAATGCCATTGATCACCTGCAATTTGGAATTAAAGAAAAATTGTGTGGCAGCAAGTGGGGGTTTTATTAGTTTATTTTTAATTTTGATATTCTTCCTGCAGGATTCAATTCTTTGAATTTGACTGAACTTCACTGCATTAAAGAGGAGTGCCATTTAATTGATGGTCAACTAAGATTTTTTTGATACAACACACAAATTTTTACAGCGATCTCCTACATACCTGTAGAAGCTTGGAAGTCTCAAATAATTCAAATCTATTTATAGTATTAAGGTATAATTCAATAAGCTGTAGTGTTATCTCTGTCAGTACCAGAAGTGCCATGGGCTTTCATTTTTAAAAACAAATAAACAAAACCAACCCCCCCAACAAAACCAAAACAAACAAAAAACCAAACAAACAAAAAACCACCAACAACAAAAACTCCAGATATTTCACTTCAGCATCTAATTCTTGCCTCCAATAGAATGACTCTATGTTCATGATGCCAATGAATATCTGCTTTTAAGAATCTCTCAGTCTGAAAGATAAGACTTGCAGCCAGGATAAGATTCTTCTCACAGAATTAAAACTGTCTGGTCTGATTCTTATTTCATTCTCTACAGACTCAGTGTTATATGAATATCTCCTGTTACTTGAATGTAATCACTTATACAGTCCATTGTGATGCATCAGAATAAGTCCCATTAGATCCTACGTAAGTACATAGAAAACCCTTTACCTTGTTAAAGCTGTGCCTCCTTTTCTGAACCAGATAATTTTATTTTAAATAGAAAGTGTTAGTGGCTTGAAGAGAGAAATAACAACAAAACAAAACAAAAAAACCCTTTAAAAAGTAATCTGTTCACAAGCCCTTCAAATTATGTTTGTAAATGATCTCAAATTAAATTACTTATTTTACTGTTGCAACATCCGGTAACTACAAAGTATTGTAAGTCACACTAGAAAAAGAGCCAACAATAGCCTGTTCCCAACAGGATAATGGCAGATATGTTAAAACAAAAAGTATCCCCTTAATGGTTACAATTTTGTAATAGTACACAGCACCATGAAAAGGAAACCTTTCTGTATTCATCCTTTAAAACAAATTTACAACAATGTTCTGATAGTTGGTGTAGTTTCAGCCTTAAAAATGAACTGTTTTTGTAAAAAATAAATCATCAAAATTTACACAAATTATCTGCCCCAGTGAGATCCTGCTATGGACATCTAGCTTACAGAGATGACTTTCCAGCAACTTCTTCTGCAGACTGCAAAATTATCATCTGTTGAAACGATGCTTCATTGCAGCTGATCAGGATTTGGAAGTGAGAGCATTAACCAGCTGTAAACTGTTAAACAGCTCTTAAAATTGTGCAAATAAGTCACATGATTTTACAACCAAATTTTCCTCACAGAAGACACTATAATATGCACTTCTACTATTATTTTTGTTTTGGTGAAAGACTTATTTCCAAGCATTCCTTTCTTTTAAGAAAAATACAGAAAACCGTAGAATATATCTAACACATTGCTAGACTGCAAACACAGCCCTTAAAATGGCAAATCATGTTGCTGATAATGTGAAGGGGAAACTCATTTTACTGTAATCCCCGTCTCCTGCTGGGGAAAAGAAAGAAATAGGAGGAAGCTCAAAATAATAGTAAAATTTCCTAAGAATAACCTTAGAGCTAAGAAAGAATATGAAAGTATTCAGCACTGTGTCTAGCCGTACTTCATCTGCAGTTGGTTTCATTTAGTGGCACTGCATACAGGCAGTAAGTGGGTAGCCAGGCTCAGACTGTTTATTTTAAATCTAAAACTAAGATGAGCAGAGTCTGATTGCTGGTTAGGAAGAGCTACAGCACTCACTGCATGCAAGGCTCTCTCATGGTGAGGTTTCCAAAGCAGTCGAGGACATAAACCCACTCATTTTCTGTCAATGTTTCACCACCGGCTTTACACAAACAGCTGTTCAGTCGGGGCTGGGCTGTATCTGACACTACTGCAGAGCTACCCCTCGGGCTCCTAAAAAAACACCAAAGCACTCCTTCAGTGTTCACTGACCCCAACAGCTCAGATCTGATGAGCAAATGCTGAAAAGTTAATTTGCTATTGTCAAGCTTTGTGTTGGCTCAGGTACTACCTGCCTGCACTGTTCCAATCATCCCTGTGGATCAGGTAACATCTGTCTTCCAGCATCAGGCACGGAGCCAGCAGGGATTTCACGCTGCACTGCCTGGCTAATTTGACAGTGCTGCTCCGGAGCACACTTGGTCTGCTGGATGATGGAGAGCCTGGTTTGGGATAAATGATCGTGGAACTGGACTCTTTCTTCTGAATCACCCTGACCTGGGAGAAGCAACAGGCTCCCAGAGAGAACAGAGGAACAGCATGCTGGCCAGCACATTCCTGTGCTGAGGGATCACACACCCAGCACCAAAGGGACCAGAGCTTGCACAGCCCGCAGGAAAACTTCCCCCACAACTGTGCACCAAGGCATCCTCGGTCACAAGGATCTGAAGGCTGTCAGAGCCCATTCACTGCTGTGCAGCTCCAGCAGTCAGATTTCTCTTACCCAAATCAGGCACAGGGATAGAGCAACACCCTCACAGCAATTGGCTTGCACTGCAGAGCCCCAAATGTGAGTGAATTTTCTCCCCATCCATCCTCGACTGAGCAGAGGTGTACAGGTGTAATTCTGATCAGACCAGTCTGGTTACAAAATGCAGCTGTGTGTTTCAGAAGACATCCCGGTTATTTGCCATTCAGTGAAAAATATTGAGACACTGTCAGTCTGGGACCTCGTTACTGGATCCAATTTAATGATGTTATAAGCTGGTAACAAAGATCCCCAACATATAAACTTCTTTTTTCTTAAAACCTCCAAGGCAGGAATGGCAGCATTCTGAAT
Source organism: Myiotriccus ornatus (assembly GCA_036023395.1). Classification (NCBI taxonomy): domain Eukaryota; kingdom Metazoa; phylum Chordata; class Aves; order Passeriformes; family Tyrannidae; genus Myiotriccus; species Myiotriccus ornatus. Next base: position 62,471,130 of record JAYRBT010000139.1, on the reverse strand, counting down.
CAATAACAAACTTAGGTGAATGCATGTAATGGGAGAGAACAGAACCTCCATGGGGAATATAGGAAACAAAATTTTGGTGTAATGATATTTGTTGTCACTCTGCTTTCCCAGAGGACCACTTAAATTGCAAGATTTATTTAGGTTATCCATAAGCAGAAAGTTTAGAACTGAAATACAAGTTATTCCTTTTTACAGAGTATTTTCTGCAGATTCAATTCCACAACAATTCCCCTATGCCTCACTGTTAAGGTGACTGACCGTGACTTGTCGTCCAACAACAAGTCTCTGTATCCAGCTGGTTTCCATGGTACAGCAACAATGAAGGTGAATAAGTCACATCACTCACATCACTTAATGCAGTGATGGGCTAATGGCTTGTTAATGCTCCTACCATGGAGTTTGTCACCCTAGGACCCCGTAGTTTTTTCTAGTAAGTAAATAAGCTTCATCAAAACCTCCCCAAATTACTTTAAATTAAGTATATGCATCATCATTGGGAAAAAAAATCCTAAAGTTCTTTCAACAAGTGATTTCCACACTCAAATCCTCCCTGCTCCAAAGACATATAGGGAACTAAAGTGGCATCTCCATTCTTTATACAATATACACTATCACAGAGTCCTCTAACACATACACACACACAGTCAGATTTTTTTTTCTTTTTAGTTCTCTCAAAGAGAGAGGAAAAATGTTTTTACTGGTGTTGCTTTGTTCGTTGTTTTTTTGACCCAAACAAGAAGTATGACTGTAAATGCTATTAAGCAGATGAGATGAGGTGATTAAGGAGATGAGATACTATCACTAAGGAGTAATAAAAGATACAAAAAGATGTACAAAATATGTATAAAATATATTTAAAAAACTCTAAGAGAGGCTCTAGAATGATTCAGACAAACCAGAAAATAACAAACCATTAATAAAATTTGAAAGCTTTTCTTACCATGTTACAGACACATGTATCAGATAGCTTTGACCTACTGTTAGATAAAGAAATGTTCTCACTGACAGCACTATTTAACTTGCAGAAAAACAAGCAAATTGAGGTGACTTTCTTCATGTACCACTAATGAATCATGGTGCTATTAAAGCAACATAAAAATTAAGAACAGATGTATTAAGTGTTCAGGAATGTTAACACCAGGTAATGTAGGCGACCTGAACCTTGTGCATTTGACAGCACCATAACTGAGCCAACATCTCAGCAGCACTCCCTCTGAACCCAGCCTGCCCTAACAGCTGCTCTTCTGCTTTAGAACCTGAGGGAACCAGAAAAGAACTCCCCCGTGACTCCCTGCAGAGCCACCACCATAAACCCCACACAGTCAGGTTTTCTTTCAGTATATTACGCCTGAGCAATGTCCCCATCTCCACCCTACACCCAGCGCAGGGCCCTCGGCAGACACCAGGATCTTACACACCGAAGCAAAACACAGCCCTACACACAAGGGCTGCTGCAGCAGGGTCAGAACACTTCACAGAGAGAGAGACAACCAGCTGCTGGTCACTGTAAGGCTGGGACAACATGGCAAAGCTGCAAAATGCTGCCAACTCTGTCACTAGTGCCCAGACGTGATCAGATTATTGAAGCTACCAATTAACTGTCCGGGGTTATGGATGCAGCTCCCTGCAGAGCACACGAAGGTTTATTAGCTCAGGTGCAGCAACAACTCATTTTTGCTGCTTCTTGCCCGGGTTTTGTCTAGAAGCAGAACAGAGGTATTTCATGTTCACAACTTGAGCTAATTAGCCTTTCCAAAATCCTGGGGGCTCAGAACAAGGGTCTTTAAATTGCACTTGAAGCATATTTTGGATGAGGTATATTATCCAAAGCCTACACCAACCCCCATAACCCAACAATGGAGAAATGACTACAACCATGATCTCTTGACTTACAATGCAAGGATCTAATCACTGTGCCAATTGATGAGAAAGGTCACCTGAGGCCTTTATACTGCTACAGATTCCCAGAAGAGAAAATGAGATCACAGACAGGCACAAATATAACATATACGGCAATAGTGAGTTTTGCATGAAGAATTCATTTCCACTACCCAGTTATGCATAGGTGACAATACTGATCAGACACAGCATGTCCAGAAAAAAAAAAAAAAGTCTTTCTTCACAGTGCCAGGGCTTTGCTTCCTTTTCTGAAGTGCTTCATGCAGCTACAATCCATGTTTAACCCTCTGTTATCTCTTTCTCACTGGTTTTAATTGGTATCATCTGAAGGTGTCACCTGAGATTGGTAAATTATCCACTCGGTGTTTAAGGACATGTTATTTGATTTTCATTCTGTTTATTCAACAGAAGCCTTTTACATCACAACGCTGAAAACAGTATCGTGCACATTCCAGAAGTACATTAAAGAGTGATCAAAACCTGCTGTGTATGAGCCTTCCCCAGCCTTCCTCTGGCCAGAATTCCGAGAGCTCTAAGAAACTAACAAACCTAAGCTGCTCTGTTTGCTTTCTGAAAAGGCAAGCAGAAGTATGCCTGGGAGAGGCAAAAGAAGTTGATGAGCTTTGCAATGATCCAATATTACACAGAAAGATACAAATTTCCACAGCCTACCACTTGCTGTCCCACTCTAAGAAGTGGGAGTAGCCATTCCATACTGCAGAAGTCCAACATTCTTCAGCCAAAGGATTTTCCCTCGTATTACAGTGGGGGATGCTTCTGTGTTGACCCTCCTTGGTGAACCCCTCTGGGGTGCTGCCTTTCTCATGAAATCAGAAGCAACTGATATTTTGCTTGGAAGCCTGGTAACCCTAGCAATGAAAGCCATCACACTGATAAGGTTAAAAAAATCCCAAACCCATAAGTTTCAGTGCATGATTCAGAAACTGAGAATCTCATTTAAGTCATAAAACCATTTTTCTCTTTTTCTCTTGTTTTTCTTTTTAGTTCCCACCCTCTCTCTAAAATACCACAAACAAAAGTCCCTGGCCTCAGGATTTTTCCCTGGGGGACATATCCTTAAAGCCCTTTCAGAATACAGTGGAATCACAAATGAGAAATAGCATCACTCATCTATGACAATATGACATCTCAGGATGTTTCCATCAAGTTGACAAAAGATTCATAACCTAAATAAAAATTCATGTTCAAATTATCAACAAATGAAAGTTAATGATGGATCAAATTTGGCAGAACTATTCTAACATGTGACACAATTTGGTCCCCAGCTATAAGACATGAAATTTAAGTGATAAATGGTTACTGGAGACCTTTTCAAGATAATTGACATGCTATGGTGCATTAATACTTCTTTCATTAGTATCAATCTGGAGCGCTCATCTGTTGGCAGAAGGCCAAGTGCATTGTTTAAAAAATACCCCTACCACAAGAGCCTTCTACTTAAAAGACAAATTACTTGAGAAACCAAATATTTTTAGTATTAGGAGCCTGATTTTTGACCTTCGTTCTTCACTGTGACCATCTTTGGCATCCATTTCTTTTACAAAAATGATACTGCCAGCAGTTTAAATTATTTATTATTTTTGTCTGAAATCAGGTATTTTGATAGGAACATAACCTGAGTATCACTTGCAATTCCTTTCACAGATCAAAAGCACAAAAAGATTTTGGAAAGCCTGGCTTTTGTAGCAAGTATCATCTAGGTCTATTGATTATTTTTCCAGTAAATCAGTTATAATTATCATCTTTTTCATGGGTTCTAAGAAATATATTTGTCCTCTTCCTCTACTGTACAAAAAGTCTTGTTACAAAGGAGCATGGACAGGAATCACAGGTCTCTGTGGACTTCATCCAGCCTGCTGTTGCAATGACATCATCTCCTCCCCATTTTTCCTCATAATTGCTCCATTTGAAAAGCAGCATTCACTCATCAGGAGCTCCTCATGCTCTTTCTCAGCACAGTCAGCATCACCCACCTTTCAGCTCTACTGGGCACTCTCAGTATGTCACAGTGACTTTGGCCAGAAAATCTCCCAGTAAATGCTTTCTGAAAGTTGAATTTGTCAGGGTCCTGAGAGCACCAACAGGCCGTATTTGCCCTGGTCAGCCTCACCCTGGACCCCAACCCACGCACTCCCTGTTTCACAGCCTACATTCATTTCAGCTCTGGCACAGGGGCCTGGCCTAAGCCATCTTATAGTTGTGCCTGTTCCCATTCCCCTATCCTGATGTTCCTGAACCACTACTCAGATCTCCTGGACTGACCTCAGACCTGACTTGCTACCTTGCCCACAACTAGGGAAATACTCATTTTACATAATTTTTAATCAAGGTTTGCTATTCCCACATCAAGCTTAAAAAGCATCAAAAAATTAAGTTTGCAAATTTTCAGACACTAGCTGACCTGCCCTTCCTAGCTTGTTCTACAATATTTTTCCAGTTTCTGAGAGGTGGTTACAGCATAGATTGGCAGCAGAGGTGGAGAGATGGCACCATGATGGCACCATAATTCAATTAGTGTTAAAAAGTTAATAGAAATACTTTTAAACCAATCAGTTGCAGGAAGGCAAATAAGTACAAAAGAAAGAGAGAAAAGATAAATCCTGTGGATTCCCCTGAGCCAGAGAAGCCTTGAGTTCCCAGCATCAATAAAAGGAACAGAAAAAGAAAAAAGAAATGCAGTTGTCCCTTGTGTCATCATACACAAGTTAAAAAGCACAAGACCCTTTTCACCCTGCGCAATCACAGTTCACTTCTCTTTGAAAAGATCTAAAGATCTTTTGAGAGATGAAAAAACATCTATTTTCTGCTATTTTTTCTGCTATTACAACCACAGTACAGTGATCCTTGTATGGGTTTTATGCCCACACACAGGCAGCTGAAAACAGCCAGAGATGCAGGCAGCTGCTGAGAACCGCAGCACAAATAAAGGAAGACAACATCACAGGCTGAGCTTCTGGCTGCCAAAGCAAATAGCTCTTAATGGTGTGCTGCAGGGACTGCTTTGGGACCCACCTGCTGTCAACCACTTCAGCCACAGAGACTTCCATCATATGGAAAAGGAGCCTGAGAAGCCAAGTCTGGGTTTTTTTCTATCACCAGTCCACAGCATCACATACGGATTTCAAGGGAATGACAACAGAGTAAATCTGAAGAATCTCGGAGAAGAGGATTTTAGCATAGGAGACTTAATTATTTCTACCACAGAAAGAAATTTTTTTTTCCCCAGAAGAAAATAGAACTGAACTAATGGCCTGGGAGAAAAAGCTAAACAAGCAGGCAGCAAGTGGATATGCAAACGAAGATTATGCTAAATGCATGTGGGACAGAATTCAGGAGAGTAGGAATGTTGCTGAACAAACAGCATAAATCCACCACACTAGACAGCCACTCAAGGGACAAAAACCAGAAGAGAGCCTAAATTAGAAAGAAAATGGGGTAGAATAGCATATATATAAATGAGAAATACATTCATAAAGATCATATTATATATTCCCTCTCAGTTATACAATCATCATTGCCACCCTGCTTAATTCACGTATAATTCTGTAGGATCAGAATTCATCCTAGGATCCACACACATCCATCTCCTTCATTTCCTATTTCTCCTTCAGGTTTAGCATGTATTACCTGATAAAATACAAACACATCACTTGCTTCTCAAACACACAAATCCCTTCCTTTTCCTGACTTTCCTCAATCATTCTATACACAGCTTCCCCACACAGTTTCTGCCCATTTGGATATCCAGTAATCTCACCTGGAATCTACTCAGCAGTGACTTTTCTCCCTGCTGCTTAGAAAGTCTAGCAGTCTACCTGATTCCACTAACTTTTCAGGATGTGATCTGCAACAGAAGCAGCATCATTCATCTGTAAAAGTGATTCCTGAGCAGAAAGGCATTTAGCAATGCAGACCCTTGAACTGAGGCTGCTCAGGGCTACACATCTCACAAAACATGTCAAATTCTACATTTGCTGATGGCCGATGTCACAGTGGCCATGCTGTACTGTGGGAAGAAGAGCAAAATTCAGAGGGAATTGGAGCACATAGTAAAAAAGAATATTTTATCAGAAAACCAACAGGTCAAATGCACACCCATCCCTGATCAGAGCGGCCCCCACAGGGATGTACAGGGAGAACGGGAAGCAATACAGAGATTCCCAGCACAGTGACAACCCCACAGAAACAGCTTAATCCTTACAGAAAAATCAACCATCACAGCAGCTTTGTCATATGCAGAGAAACAAAGGCAACATTGACGAGCTAATGCTGCTTTATGGTTTCTGTCTATCATGTGTCCCACAGGAACAGCAAACTGTCTCAGCTGGGGTTCGGTCCCCATTACACCACAGTATGGAGGCTTGGCCCAACCAGACCTCTCACAGTGGTCTTCAGTAGCATCATGGCTGACAAAATGCCTTCCTTAAACGTGTAAATTCCACTTGGTTGGATGCAGCTGCTCTTGATTTGGTATAGAGGTGAACAGCCTTGTGCTTCTCTAGCTTAGTGATCCACAACAGAACTAACTATAACTTTTCTAAGGCTGTGATATAAAGCAACGTTCAGCGAGGGTACCAATAAAGCAGCGGGAATCTTCATTAGTCCTATGGGGGAAAGGTATATATTTATTCTGTTTTCCATCAGTTGGTGGAAAAAATAGACCTACAATATAGGAGTTGCAGTCATTGAGTAAGAGCATCTGTAAAATCAAACAGTGAAATGTGGGGAATGGGGAAAGAAGATTAAAAGGCCTCGTGTACCTCTGAAGTACAATACTTTGAGACAGGAAATTGGTATCACTATAGCAACCAACATAGTGTCATGAATGACTGAAAGGCATTTTTTAAACCTACAGGGGTAGGAAACTATGCTCAGGACATGAGGAGAACATTTTATTTACAGTTAAGCACTAAAGAAAAAACATCAGGGATATGTTGCATCATATTTCTAATAAATTTTTCCTCAAACTTGGCATTATGCAGCTTTGTTACATCTAATTAGTAAGAAGTCTAATTACAGATCACAGATGGTGCATTCTTCAACTGGGATACACAAAGACTACTTTTAATCAGTCAGCATCTTACTTTGGTAAGTCTGCAGGCACAATATCCAGATGTAAACAAAGTTTAAGGTGCCAAAACATCCCCTGTGAGGGAATGACTTGCAGAAGCTATCAAGAAATGAAAGCTTGCAGTAATAACACCAAATTGATATGGAACTCCAGTAGGAGGTACACGCAGGTATTATCAGCCTTGCACAATGGGTCGGAAATTTCTCTTCCAAACCAGCAGCAAGAGAGACAAGAAAACGATTTCAATTTCTCCCATCAGTCAAATTCCCAGTTAGCGATGAAAGTCCAATCAAGGGTAGGGAAAATGGTTCCAAACCCCAGAAAACAATGACGAGCCTCTAACAACATGCTGGGAGTTCAGAAGTGTTGTGACAAAAAAAAAAAAAAAAAAGGGAAATAAATGATTTTCAAATTGGTGGGAAAGGATAAAACCATTCTGAAAGCATGTGAAAATAAATAGGAATGCCAGGAGGGTTAGTCTGGTGAGTAGTATGGAGCCCTGAGTTTCCTCTGTAATTGTTCTGTATATTCTGCTTTTGATTTATCTGAAGCTCTTTAAATGCAAAGATTTTCTAAGAAGACAGTGAAGCCAAAGTTTGGTACAAGCTTGGTTTAAGCTGTCCCCTGACTGTTAACAGACCATTATCTTGCATGATGATACCGCATAATAGGCCTCTAATGAAACCCACTGCTCTAGGTGCTGCACAGGCATCAAGCTCAAAAAGATCTCCACCCCAAAGAATTTACAAGTCTAGATAATCCCAGATAAAGTTTATGTGCAGCACATTTAACAATACTGCAGGACTCCAGAGCCAACGGGCCTAACCCAGGAACTGAGGCAGCACGAAAAGGAAATTTATTTTACCTGTGTGGAAATAACTTTGGATCACTGTCTTTCCTTAGTCAAAAAATGCATTTTTTCAGACACAGCGACTTCTCCTGATGAAAAGCCAAGCCAGCCTTTCCATACTGGCCATGAAACAGGCACCAAAGGTACAGCATGTCTTGTTCACTGCATTCACGGGATAAGGGAAGCCACTGCCTGTGTACCCACACGGAAAGTAGGGGACATTGGCAAATGATTCAGGAATGCCCAAAGACTCAATATGGGTTTCTTCCTCACTCCACACACAGTTATTCCAGCACACTAACAGTCTGAACAAAACAAAATACCCCTCTAGAAGGGTAATCTCAAAATCAAATATTGTGCTCCAGTGTGACATGAAAAAGCAGCATTCACCAGGCTTTCTCAGTTTGACCAGCCAAGGAGAGTGCAGAACCGAAGCAAAACCAAACCCCAATAAAATCATCTAAGACTGTAAACACCAGACTAAAGGACTGGAGGGAAAATCTTATGAAAATAAAGGAGTAATGGAGATTTTTTACAGCAAATAACAAAAGGAAGTGACTCAAAAATCCCAGTTTATCTAGAATTTTGCAAACTGTACTTCTCCATGCTTACCTAAGAAGACAGCTGACATCATCAGGCATCTGCAGCATTTGCTGCTACAGAAAATAGGTTTACAACTGACAGACAGAAGCTGATGAATTTCTTTGTATGTAACTCCTACCATATAAACAGAAGAATTATATATCAAAATTATATATATCAGAATTATGATAGTAGGGGTTTTAAATTAAAATAAACCAAACAAACAAAACCCCCAAAACCAGGACAGACATTTTAGCTACAGCCAAGAAGATTCTGCATGATGCACTAAGATGAGACTTTTGTGAGCTAAGCCTTGTAGCAATTAAGAAAGTCTGAAATGAAGAGGAAAAAAAAAGGAGATGGAGAGAATCTCCAAGATCAAAAGCTGGGAAAGAATCTGTGAGATGAAGCATTTTGCAAATATTGCAGTCATGAGACGGGTCACGTTGTTAAGCTTTCAAAGCCCAAGACAGCACTGAAATAATTTCCTACCTTCTTGCTTATGATATTTTCTTAGAGTACCAAATATCTTTCATTATCACTCTGGTTTACATGTCTACAGTTTGATAATAATCAGTATCAGAACCCAGGATTCCTGGCAGGAGAATACAGAATGCTGCAGAAACTACTCAGAATTCATTTTAAAATGTGCAATTACTTGGCTAAGGTGTGGCAAGAAGGATTTGTACTTTTACTATACGACTTAGCAGAAAAAGCATAAAAGCAATAAGAAATGACGTGCTTATATTTTATAATGCTGTTTTGATTAGCAGAGTAGGAGAAGTACCTGAAAACTCAGTATTTTGATTGCTACATATTTACCACACCTGATGCTATGAATACTACATCTGACAGCATGATCACGTGTTTTATGGTTCCCATAACTACTCCTCATCCCTAATGACTTTAGGTAATGCAAAATGATAAATAAATTGTAGGACACATAACCTTAGAGATAAACAGTGATCAAAATTGCTCCAGCAGGAGCCCGCTACAAGACTAGACCTTCCAGCTCTGCTTTCTGCTGATCCCAGAATCACAAACTGGTTTGGGCTGGAAGGGACCTTAAAGATCATCTCATTCCACCCATCCCTGCCATGCCCTTCCACTAGGCCAGGCTGCTCAAAGCCCCATCCAGCCTTGAACACTTCCAGTGATGATTTCCACTCACTTTAATGGAGCTCTGCACTTCCACTACAGGTAACTGGAAACCTTAGTGACAAATCAAACTATAAGGAATTTTTTAAGAAAAATAATCAAAAGAATGCTTTTCAAATTCAATCAGCATGCATCCATTTTCACTTCAAAAGCCTGAGTCACACTACATTACTGAAATGAAAATTTTCATAAAGTTACTTTTTTGTCTTCTGTCTCATTAGTATTACTACTAATTGCAATGACTGATATCTGTTGTAAATATTAATGTAAGACACTTATTTCAGGGTTACGTTCAGGCCAAACTGTGATTCAAATCTACATTTTGTTACATTTGTTATCTTTCCCCGAGACGTGGTTCAGCTATCAGATCTACATGGAACATGCTATGTCTTGAATTCCTTAGAGCTGCTAAGGAATTTCACTAAATTCAAGATTCTCCTTTCCCCTGGAAACACAGAGATATCCTATTAAGGTAAAAATCAGTCCTGACTGCTTACTCTGTATTGTGAGGTGTAGTGGAAGATGCAGAAGAGCCTTTTTTTATTATTATTTTCCAGCAGGAGAAGAAAAATGAGGGTAAATTAGCTCAGGCTTTCATGTCCCTGCAATATTTTTCATTCAGAATTCCACAGCTGAAAGTTCACCACCCACGCAACAAGACTGGCAGAAAGATTGCAAACTCCAAAGTTAGGAATCCACTGCAACTGCATTCAGAAGGGGAACTGAGGAAAAAAAAAAGCCAGCCCTAGCAGTGTATTTATTTAGCATGGACTCTGAGAAGTTCACATCAACCCTTCCAACCTGCAGATCCTGAATAACTCAAACCACAACACAGTATTTTCCTCTGCAAATAAAAAGCTCTGTGCTGTAAGATGACAAAGCTACTTTGGTTTGTCCTTGTCACAGCTATCCTTCATTTTCCAGCAACTGAAACTTCTTTGCCCACAGGAATCTTTAGAAGGCATATGACTTCTGGACAGGAAACAAGTCTCAGAGCATGTCTGTGGTCTCAGAACATCCTCAGCTTCAGGGGCAGTAAAGCATGAGATGCTGGAGTGGGATTGAGGGCAAAGGGAAGAACGTTATCCAAGACAACTTAGCACTGCAAGAGCACTGTGGATATCAGTTATTTCAATAGCAGCACCCAGGGAAATTACCTTCAATATGAACATTGATGGTTTTGACATTTCTCTCCCAATGAAATGTATTAGCATGGTTTGTAAAAAAAAAAAAAAAAAATTAAACTCAAAAAATTCTGAAAAGACTGAAGTGCATAGGAATTTCCCCAGATACACTCAGAATATGAAAGCTCTATGTCTTTAAATAAAAATGTGAAGAAGCCAGCAACAGGTAATAGCCCTGGTAGTGATGTATCAAGTTGATTTTTTTTTTTTAAATACAACCTATTCTTTCTTTATACAATAGGTGCATAAGAAAAAAAAACACACAAAAACAGCAACACAGCATGGCAGCAACATTTTCATAGAAGATGTTTAATGCACTTGAAGTGCATCTCTGTTCAACCTGTACGCCCATTTCGAGCATTTCTTTCACTATCACTGTAATACAAAGCTGGTGCTGTGCAAATTGCTCCTTTACCTCATGGAACATGAGACCTAATAAAATCCTCCAGTTAAAGTCTTGCCTCCCAATTAAAAATAGGGATTAGTGCTGTCAAATCCAAGGAACATTTTCTTTGAGTTCTAGATCATGAGATTTATTTTCTATCTCAAAGGCAGCGGATGCCAATAACTTCGATTCTGGTTGATGAGGACTTGAGAGGAACTTGCATTAAAGATATTCTCATCAGAGCTTCTTCCTTCACAGCTGAAATGAGAAGCACTGGAGGCCAGCAGGAGAAGCTGTTTCCCCTGGGAAGAAGATTTGATCGTGGCCATTTGGGATGATCGGAGTGATCAATGTGCACCAGCTGTTTGTATGATTTCAATCCCTCTCATTCAAAGGGGTCAAAATCTCCATCCCCTGGGTAGACATTGAGTGCACTCAGTGTCTAAAATAAAATGAACAATAGGAGGAGGTCTCATTGCATCTGCTGGAGACACTGGTCAGCCAAGAAGTGAGAAAGAATAGCAAGTTCTCTTTAAACTTAAAAAAATAACCAAACAAACAAACCACCCACCAAACTCAAAGTTCTCATCTCTGTCTTCCGTTTCACCTTGGTTCTTGCAAATATTACAGTGCTACATGAATAAATTTTAAGTAATGCTTCCAAATGGAAAAGAATTCAGTCTCAATCACTTATAACTACAATTTTTAACTTTTAGGATTTTATTGCAATTAAACACTTATTAAAGAAACTTATTTATTTTTAAAATTCTAACCACTTGTCCCTAATATTTAAGCTAAAAGAAAATCTCAAAATATTTCAGCAAGTAAAAATCGAGATGTTCAGAGGTCAGAATGTAAACAGTGATATAAATATACACTGATTGCATATAATATTGATTATTTTTATGTTTTTATTATATCAGTTTTCTTATATTTACACTTATCGTATATAATGTTCTGATCACAGAGAGAGTATACACATATATATGTACTAAGACATTTACTGATTTCTCACTTTACTGATTAAGCTAACAGAAGTTTAATTTCCTGATTTTTCATCATCTGCAGTTTGCAGAATGCTGCTTTCACATCACTCCCCTCTCTAACCTACATCATGATCCTGTTTGTGCTCCTTAGGACCATTTGCAGCTGTTGAGAGACAACACTCACGCTTGATCTTAGTATGCCAGGCTGGAGACTTCGCCACCTGGAAGATCTGCCTTCTTTAAGACATTCTTCTCTGTATAGAAACACTAACACAGTGTTATTGAAAGAAAAACTGATTTATAACTGATTTACAAGAACAACTTAAGTGCCTGACTTAGAATCGCATTCTGAGCTGAAGGGCTGACAACTCCAGCCCCCATTCCCATTAGTGTAAAAACAAAGAAATAAAAATAAGGGCTGATTATCAACATGGATTTTCATACTTAATACTGAATTTTCTTGAGCTTAACCCAGACTCTTCACTATTTATGCAAATGCAGGTTTATTTTTTGTAGTGAAATTTCCTTTTTTTGTTGTTGTTTACACTTTTTTCCTCTCCTCCAGCACTGTATGTGTGTATATATAAAAAGCCTTACAAGTAAAATAAAATCTTTCAATTCCACACATCCTCCGACAGTGTCTTAACTATCTAATTACTCTGAAAAACTATTTAACAGCTCCAGGCTATGCCATACTAAGAAATGTGTTTAAATCTGTTGTTTTATGGAATAAAAATATAATTAGGATCTATATCATGTGATGAGTTAAAAAAAAACCCAAACAAACAAAAAGCCAAAACAACCCTGAACATTCCTTTATGTCTGTAGGCACGCAGGCTCTTTGGACCACTGTCCCATGCTCCCATACCTTGTGACAGCTTCAAGTCACTGGCCTCTGCTTGCACTAAAAATCTGTTTAAAGAGAACATTTCAAAAGACTTACAAATCCCTGGGTACGGACAACAAGTTTTTCTCAACATATGAGCCAAGTATCCTTGGGAAGATGTTGGCAAACTATGTTAACAGACACTTTTCCTACACCACTGGATTTCGGTTTGTGCCTTTGCTGATTCCTGCTGCCCACCCTTCCCCCAGTGTTAACCCCACAAAGTGGAACCAGCTTCTGGGCTGAGGAGACGAGGCATTGCACCAGGATGTGCTCTGTTGAAGCCATGCTCACATTCGGTTCTTATTTTCTCTGTGTCTATGAAGTGTGCAGTAGAATTGCCTCACGAACAGGAAAGCTAAGCCAAGGCCAAGGCCATGTGCACTGGCACTGCACCCTGGACCAGCGAGACCTTCCGCTCTCCAGAGCCGAACGACTGTGGGCAGGATGAACAATTTTCAAAGCTAAATTGTTTCAGAAGAGCTGGGCAATACTTCAGCTTCAGGGAAGCGCAGACTAAACTGCGTTTGGCCGTGTCAGCAGAGGAACCCCCAGCGGTTCTCACAGCCAGTGTCTGCCTTCACCCCCACTCTGCCTTCCCAGCCCAGGGCACTCCCCTTGCAGGGCGATGGCAGACAGTGCCAGCTCCAGCCCTGTGCTCCTCTCCAGGAAAGCCTCCCTCCAACAGCCTCTGCCCACCGCAGCAGTGAGGAGATGCTGGCAGGCTGTGCAAACTGGGGGCTTAAGCAGCAGGAGCCGCAGTTATGTGTGGGGATATGGGGCCAGGAGCTCGTTCAGGCTTGGCCCCAAGCCACATTAGGATGGCACCTGGCAGAATACTGCAGTGATTTTGTTACCTCCATCAGCCTGCTCTCCAAACACCTCCTCTGCCTTTGCAGAGGCACAGAAACCCATCTGGTTTTCAGGTTTTCTGCAGTGGGGTTCAGTACAACCCACAAGCATATGGTGCTGTTTTCCCCTATTATACTTGATCCTTGGCTAGTTTGTTTTTAGGAGTGTCAAAGGTGACGTGTCTCATTACAAAGCTGCTTTATGCATCTCATCTGCCTGACACAAGAACTCTGTCCTAATGGCTGGGCAATTGGGATTACTGCTAATGATGCAGTTACCATCAATACACAGATTTCTGTCCTCTCCTTTCCTGGCTTAATTATTTCACTCATTGCTAAACCTAGTTTTCTAAAGTGCAGTGTTTCCAATTCTACATTTCTAGTATAATAAGGCTGCAACTTAGTTGTGATCTCTATTTCTATAATGGGGAAATACTGTTATTCCACTATGGAATTATACTAACATGAGCCATAAACTGACTTGGCCCTTTGCCTTTCCACATTTGCAATGCAGAGAGATCACGTTTTTAAGTAAACAGCAATCTTTTATAAAAATTTAGTCTTCTTCCCTCTTACTCCTTTCACATTCTGAAATTCTTCACTTTTTCCCTATCATATTGGCTGTTATTACCAGTATCATCTGCTGTATCACTCCTGGGTGAACTAGAACAGCAAGCCAGCTGCATTTGCCAAGTAAAACCGTACCTAGCCAGCCAAAAAACCTTGTGGACCTGTATCTTAGTGGTAAAGTTGGATAATAAGACAGTAGTTATCTATTAAGGTAGATAACAAATAGTTTCATCCTACCTATGTCTGCTGAAATTGTAAATTTTTGTGTTCAAAAATTCTGATCTTTCATAATAATAGTAAGTGCTGCCAGCGAATTCAGGTGGCAATAGCATTTTCACATGAGAGTAAACTTACTGATCACAACCACCATCTCTGTTCTTGCATTTTGGAGCTGTTGCTTTCTGTGTACGAAAATGCTAAAGGAAAAGCTGCTCTATATCTATCAGAATTTCCATTAATAATACCAAAACCTCTTGCCTGTGGTTTCTCAGTGGTTCTTAGAGATAGCTGTGCAAGCTTACAGCACTTCCAGGCAGGGGAGGAGGCATGAAAGACCAGCTTTCTGTAACATCCAGAGGGATGGCAAGCCAGAAGGCAGACAGGAGCACTTCTCTATGCCTATTTGTATGCACTGCAAATACTTTCATGCAGTTTTCCCTGTGCCAGTTGTCTTAAGAGACAGCTCAAGTGAAGCGAAGCCAGCTGTGCCAGACCTGGCAAGGACATCCCAGCCAGACTTCTGTGCCCAGATGTAAAACATAAGAGATCGTCTGTGAAAAGTCAGTTTGCAAACAATTACTAAGGGAGCTTCCTAAGGCACTGGTGAGCGATGCAAACACCCTGCACAAACGTACAGACCGAGCCGTGTGCAGACTTATAAAGCAGATGCTGAATCTGAGGTTTTCCTGAAGATATCAGCTCTAATTCTTAGCCTCAGGGCAACTACTTCACACCAGATGTAACAATTCCAGAAACAACTACTAGGGAAGTGGATTAAAAAATTGGAAGAGGTCCATGTGCAAGTAAGTCAATGGTATCATGAGGATCAGATGAGAAAGATCATTTACAAGGCAAGTCTCCAACCACATGACATATAGCAATAATATGAGATCAAAGAAGACTGAAGATTGAACTGCAGAGTCAAGTCGTGCCAAGGAACAGGGAAGTGGCTGATGCAGAAGAGCACGAAACCAGCAGCAATTAGTAGAGCAGCCTACACAAGATGTTGCCCAGATACCTGCTGGTACCTGGTACACAGGCATGGGGGGATACTTTGCGCTGCAGAACCACACTGTGGTCTGATACAAAGCCCTGGAGCAAGTCTGTGCATGAGGTAAAACTCCTGAACTGTGAATGTAGATTTTTTTTTCCTTTACTTTTCCAAAAGTTAAAAACGACTCATAATTCATCACCAGCCTCTGCAATGAAGAAAAATTTACTTGCACTGGAACGAGAAGTCTCTGTTCGCTTTATATAAACACATATTTAATAAACAGTATTTCCAATAATGCTGTACTAAAAAGAAAGTTCACTCCTTGTTGAGAAGATCATAAGACTTCCTAGCACACTAATAAAGCAAACTTACTTTTGGGTGACGTTGAAGGTGGTCCCACCAGATGCCCACCCAAAGCAGTCCTCTTTCATTCTCAGACTTTTTAATGTGCTTACTGAGTGATCAATTGCTTTCCTTGGTGGTTCACACAAGCTCCACATATCCTAATCAAGTCATGTCCCTCAGGATATTGTTGCAATAAACCTGGAAGAGTGTTTTTAAGCTAAAAAGCTCCAGCTGAGCCTGCTGTTTCTACCAATTTTTGATGCCAGGTGGACAAAGATAAAGGCTGAGTAAGGGGAACTAGTGCAAGTGATCAGTAGGCACAGCTGGGGGGATTGAAACACAAGGAGAGCAGCTGAAACTGGCTGAATATGTGTCTTTCACTGCAGTACTAACTTGGAAAGAAAAATGCAGTTTAGTATTCTATCAGCCACCTGAAGGGAGTGAAAAAGCATTAGATTAGTCTTCTGACAATATGAAGCATAAACAGCTTGAAGAATTAGTGTTGGCTCATCAATATGTCTACTGGAGGAAATTAATGCTGCTGAGTCTGGAGCAGCTCAATAGCAGTTCAGTCTACTGAACTAGTTAACAATTTGCTTCTGTTTGCAGGTTTCTCAGGACTGTGTTCTCACTGAGGTCACCCAAAACAGTACAGGGAAGTTTCCATAACAGAGTAGAGCGTTTCTGTTGTGGAGAGCGCCAAGCAGATATACTCAGTCCAGATCTCAGTATCTACAGTTACTCAGATCATGGCTACCAGGTGGTTTTTGTTGTTTGGACACTAGTTAGATTATTCTTAGTGATTAAAAACATGGAGGAGTTCATACATCAAAAACCAACTCTGGATTCTCAGAAAGGAAGGAGATGATCCCCAGGGATGCAAGGAGGACAGTATGATAGCTCCCCACACCTCACTGCACAGCAGTGGGGTATCAGTTCTGAAGAACTGGCAGAGTAAACCCAGAATCTCAACTCATGGAAGTCTCCAAAGCTTTTTGCAACCTATTCATGATCTCTTTGCTTTACCTGATACGAGTAGGCAGGTGTACACACCTTCTGCATAAGTGATAGGCTAGAGCAGTTGGATTCCTGTAAGTAATAAAAAATTAAGAAAAAAATAGAACTGCTAGTTTTGTTTTCGAACTCTTACTTAAAAATGCAGATATATGACCTGGTGAAAACATTCTCTGCACCATTAGATGCTACTGCGGCTTTATCTTCGAGGTCTTTGATGTTGTATTGTTATGGATGAGGAGTTAAAGAATGTTAATTAGTGCTGATACATAGCAGCAATTGCTGCCTTTCGAATTCCAATAAACCCTTTGATATCAATGTATGAATATTATAGGAGTCACTGTCCCATTGAAGTGACTAAAAAGACTGGCAAAAGAGGAAAGCATGTGGAGATCAGCAGGCAAGTGGGATGAACAGGCTGCAGAGGAAGCTACCATAGCTCCTGTCAGCTCTGACCCTTTTGATCTAGGTCGCTTAGGAAATGCAGAGGCATATCCTCACATCCCCAGCAAGACGGAAGAGGAAGAATTCTTTGTGGAAAAAAACGAGCAAGGCATCTGGCACACAGGGATATCTGTGCTATGGCAGGCTGATCAGAAACAAAAAGGACTTCAGATGGAGGGAAAAAAATTGGGGAATTTTATAAAAATGTTATAAAACAGATTTCAGCCGTATCTGGGAAAGCAGAAAGAAATTCTTATCTATATTGACCTGGAAGGAAGGCAGGGCAGAAGAACTTAACTGAGGCACATCATCTCTCTATTCTCAGAGGAAAGGCAACTAAAAAGAGCATCCCGTATGTTAAAAAATTAAGAGGCTGAAATGTCTGTTACAAAGATTGATCAATCAGTTTCCACTTTGATAATCGTTTTAACCACTAGATCACAATGTCTGCAGCTTCTTCCATTCCTGTCAGCTCTACTCAGGTAGTTTTTCATTTTAACCATGTATTGAAGTGCTTACTTAAGCAGGACCCCTGTCTTTGTGTCCTGTTTACCTGGGGAAGGCTGGTGGCTGCTCCCTTGTCAGCAGAGAGGTCCTCTCCACACCTCAGAGCAGGTCTGACCCATGGCTCAGGTCCTGCTGAACACTGGAAGTGCACAGCCAGAGCTTCAAGCCACAGTCACCTCTGGAGAAAGGGCACTCGGGGACCTCCCCTTCAACTGCCTTGTGCTTACCAGCAGAGACCAAAGGGACGTGGCAGCACGATCATAAGGTCAAGGTCTACTGTGCTGACTTAGCAGTCTCGTGTTCTTCCAAATCCAGCTGTACCACACACCCTTCAAGCACCCAGTATCCTTTTTTTTTCTAAGCACTTACTTGCTTTTCCACCCAAAGCCCAAATCCCCATTACTTATGTGTTCTTCCAATAGGAGCCCCTGAGTTTCCATCAACACATACTTGTCAAATACCTACACAACCTGCGTGATCTCAATACACACCACCAGTCTCACAAACCCATTTTTAGTGCCACCCACCTCCTGATGACTAAGTAGTCCGTCCACATATAGCTTTCCTGTCAGATGCCTGTCAAGCCCCCCACTTTTTTGCAGGAGATGTCAGTAAGGTGCTGTATTTCTTGTACACTTCCACAGGGTCTGATATCTCCCACCCCTCCTCTACATTTACAGTATATGGAGCAAGATTCACTGATGAAAATCTGAATTTTTATTGTAAATTCACTTACAAATAGATGGATTTTATTTCATAAACCCTGCCAGAACAACCTGCATGACATTTGACAGTAATTTTTTGGCCTTACCTAGCTGAAAACAAAATCATTTTTTTTACTGTGGGTGGATGTGGATGTGTGTTAAAGTTATATTTTCCCAAGAAAATCTTAACGAGTATAGCATTACAGCTATTTATTAAATTAAATTCTATGGTTGACAGTTTTTCTGCAAGCTCAATGCTTCCTATGATTAAGGCTGCTTTGCTGGAAGTCAGAAGTTCTATACTAACAAAGTCACAGATGGAAACTGAAGCATAGCACTAAAAAGTGTTGGTATTTACCACTATTAGCTGAGATTAAAACAGCTAACATGTTTTCCCAAAGGTGGACAGGTTATCAGCAGTGGGAGTGAATAAAAAACAAAACTGCATGTACTTCGAGATATAGTAGCAGGAGTCCCCAGTTCCAGATACAGAAATAATTACATGCCCAGATAGATGTTTACTACATAAACCCCCATGACAACATTTAATACACTCTATGCTTCTGCCAACAGACCCTGTTGAAATTATGATTCTGGAAATGCAGGTATAATCATAATTAAGGCAGGTTTTCATCAGAAACTGAGGCCATGCTCATGACAAACTCCCAGCCTTCCAATTCTTCACTGGCCAGCAGGACATGGGCATGCTCTTCTGTCATCGGTCGGGGCGGGAGGACGACACGGTGATCAGGGATACCAGCCCCCTTTATTACAACAGTGCTCTACTTATATACACTTCTGGG